>VZRH01007800.1:309765-391449 GCA_013397555.1 Urocynchramus pylzowi
TTGTTTTTCTTAAATTGTTTGTCTCTTTGGCAAAGGTTTTCTTTTTTTTTTTTTTTTTTTTTTATGTTTCATGCTCATGACAGTGAGGCAGTACAAAAAATTAAAAAACTGGGAAAAGCCATAGTCAGAACAGGTGACCAAAACTGGCCAAAGGGATATTGCACATCACAGAATGTCATGCTCAGTATACAAACTGGGGGAGTTACCTGGAAGAGGGTCTAATCTGGATTTTGGAATGGGACATGGCATCAGTCAGTGGATGGTGAGCAATTGTATGTTTTTTTCCTTTCCAATACTTTTTTTTTTTTACTTTGCTTTCAATTATTAAACTTTTCCTATCTCAACCTACAAGTTTTTCCTTTGATTCTACACCCCATTCCACCCTGGGTGGGGAGTGGGGAGAGGGGAGCATTGAGGCTGTGTGGCTCTTATTTGACAGCTGGGCTTAAGCCATGACTGTGTGTCTGGTATCTCAGTACTTCTTCATATAAGATGAGCAAATGAGATTAGCTCCTGCTTATAATGTGCTATAAACAAGTATGAATATAAACATACACATATAAATGCTAAGCTTGCTCAGTTTTAGTTACCAGCAATCTGTAAGTCCAGAGAAAGACTTGCCAATATATACTTATTGGTAATGGGTTATGGACTTCAGAGACAATCAATAATGCAATTGAATTGCACCAGGTTAATTTTCTGGGATTTTTCTCATACAAGAAATGACAGCCCATGTTACAGTGATCGTCCAACCGCTGCATACCCAGGTTGCAAGAGGTTGCCCAACTGCTGTACAGAGATATCTTCTGGAAATAAATATTAAAAAAAAAAACTTTAAAACCTATTTTAAAGACTATTATAATAGAAGAAAAATTTATCAACTGCCTTGCTAAAGAGTCCAATGGTTTAATCATCTCCACTGATGGGACACACATCTTATTTCAAGACCAAATATATTTTTGGATGATGATATTTGTATGTCACTAACAGTTTATGGTGACACTGGTACCCAAGGGAAACTCATCCATCTCCCAAACTCAGAGCTGTTTTCTGTGAATTAAGTTCCAAAACTTGTTTTTCAGTTTCCATTCAAAGAAGTATAATGTCACCCACGGCTTCAACTCCATTATTAAATTAAGCCAAGAACAGGATGGTGACATGCAAACACAGATTCAGAGTCTGAGACTCAGTCACCCTCTTTAGTGTTTCATTTTTCTACCTGTAAAATAGAGAAAGAATTTTACAATTGATAACGATCTGTAAGGTGAGACTCACTACAGAGCATTAATTGTTCAGTACCACAGTAGAAGCAGTCATTTAAATTCAGACGGTAAAAGGGGAAAAGCAGTAGAATGATTATATTTACTGAGGGTGCATTGTTCTGGCACAGAGATTTGTATAATCATGCAAACCCAGATACAAACCAAACATGCTGGGCAGCTCTGCAGTAAGGTAGACCCGTATCATCCCTTATCTAATGCAGCTATGACAGATTGGCTGCCTGGATACACAGTGCTAGATGCTCCCAGGTACATATAGCTCAGAGCTCATCTGAATAGCCATACTTTGTTTGTAGCTTAATAAATCTAGTGGAGAGAACAAATGTTTTTTCATTTACCCAAGAAGCTATGTCTATGAAATAAATCACTTTGTCCTGTTAAACCATTTCACTGTGAATATGCACAAAGGGGAGTAGCATCTATTTCAAAGGGCTCAGCAGCCAGCCAAAGTGACGTCTCTCTGGCTGGTGACACGTTCCTCCTTGCAGGTTTAGGAAATTTAACACAGTGCGTAGAATGTTGTTCAATGGTTATGTAATGCTCACAGCTCCTAAGGGAAAAACTAAAATATCACACAGAAGGAAACGTTCTTCTACACATAAAATAAGCCAATATTCAGATTCTGTCAATATAAATGAGTTAATGTCTGTTTCTTACTCCGTTGTAGGCAAGAAACATCACGCACACAGCCTCTTCTCTGTCATTTCTAGCCCCTTCTTTTCATCCAGTTGGCAAACCAGTACCATGCACAGTGACCTGGACTAATTATTTATTTATGGCAATTGTTCATCTATTAAGCAGTCAGAATGTTTAAATGGCAAGGTTGCTTCTTTTCACAACACATTTGCCATCTGAATTGAATGGATTGTAAAAGGAAAGGATAAAGGAAAAAAAAAAAGAAGTAAGCTTACATAATTTCGCAATAAAGCTCTGATTCTGAAAGGCATTTAAGCATCTAACTCCCAGTGAAGTAAGTGTCTTCCACTATTTACAGATACAGACCAAAGCTTTGGTGCCAGAATCCACACATACCTTTTTGTTCCCTCACAATATCTTGCTTTTTAATGTTTTAGTCAATGGCAAGAGAGTAGAGGAATTCCGAAGAACAGTTTGGATGAATCAAAGAGGGATGTTGGTTAAAATAAGCTCAGCAATTCCTGCTGGAAAAAAGCAAGTTAAGAATTAATAGACTGAAACATTATGTCCCAAAAAAAAAAAATGCTTTCCATATATGATCAAATGTTCTCCTTAAGCTCCAGTTTCCCATTTCTCACTTCAGCATGGACATTGGATCACTGACTGCTGTCAGGAGGAAGAGCTAGAGCTCAGTTTGCTGTTATTACAGCTATGGCTACAAACATATGGTCAACATGAAATGGGGCAGAACTGCTCAGAAATGGTGGCTGACCTGCAGAATAAGTCACCAAGGTTCAGGTGGCCTCTGATAGCTAGGAAATCAGAGAAGTCACCTTGGAAAGGACAACAGCTTGTCTCTCTTTCCCTAGTTATGTTAGATATTTTCCATATATCCAGGCACCACAGTGTTGCTAGATTTCTTAACATCTCACTGAATGAATCATAGAATCATCAGGGTTGGAAGAGAACTTTAAGATCAAGTCCAAACATCCACCCAGCACTGCCACTGTAGCCCCTAAACCACTAAATCATATCACCCTGTGCCAGATCCAGACACCTATTCCAGGGGTGGTTACTCCACCACCTCCCTGGGCAACCTATTCCCATGCTTGACAACCTCAACAGTGAAAAAAATTAGTCTAATATCTAATCTGAATCTCCCCTTCCTCAGTTTAAAGCCATTTCCTCCAGTCCTCTCACTGCAGGCACGGCAGGAGAGGACAGCCCCACTTTGGCAACAACCTCCTTTCAGGGAGTCGTAGAGAGTGATGAGGTCTCCCCAAGCCTTCTCTTCTGGAGATTAAAAAAACCCACCTCCCTCAGACATGTTTTCTAGTCCCTTCCCAGAGACCCACAGCCAGTCCAGCCCAGCCTGAAGACTACTGACCAGGACAGTAGGCCAACTGGTGGGATCCCAGACCACTGGGATCATCCAGGACTCAAACTGCACAGATTTAAGCTGTGACAAATACACTGAATTTACAAGGAGTGGTTGTCCAGGTCAAAATAATGAGTTCTTAGGAAGAAATAAAGACTGAGATTTTCAGTGATCAAACCAAGTGGATAAATAAGAGAATCATAGAAAGTGGGTCATTTAGTTCATCCTGTTGACAGCCCAGGACTCTGGGACAAGATTTTTGATGTCAATCTCACAGTACATTGGAATTAATGCAGTACAGGGCAGGCAGATAAGCAGAGAACTAGACTTGGAAGAGTTAAACCTCACGAACAGCCAGGCACTCAGAAGATTTACTGTAGGTGGAATTTCATTACACAGAGAAGCTCATGGCTAGAATAAGCTGCCAAAGGAAACAATAGAAGCTACTACCTTACTTTAAAGACTTAAGAAAATATTTAAAAGAAATAAATATTTGGTAGTACATCTGCCATCTCAAAGGATACCTAGCTTCCTTTCATCTCTGCAGCGTTCTCTGTTCCAGCTGCAGTATATTTTCTTTATTGCACAACTAATTTTCCTTTTTTTTACTTTTTAAGGCTTCAAAGCAGCATCTGCTACATTTTAAGCTAGTTCTCTCTGCTCACCCAAGCTGCTGCCATCCCTATCTCAGCAGAATGGACATAAAAGCAGCTTTTTTCTGCCTTTTGGCCTCTCTTCATCTTGAGGACAAAAAAAATGGCTGTGTCACTACTCAGGTTATATCCCAGCCAGCTCAGAGCTTCTCTACTGACTGCCTGGAAGCTATGGAATATAGGGCACCCCAGCATCTGCTCCAGGCTGGAGAATACTCTAACACAGCCATTTCTTTCTGCAATTTTGATGTGTAACACTGGAGTCTGGCTTATTTGTTCTGCTGGCAGGCAGTTCATAAGGCACTTCATGGGACCTTGAAGGAACACTCTCAAAATCTCTAAACTCAGCTGCAACAGCAAAACAAGAGTTAAAAAAAAAAAAAAAAAAAAAAAGGTTCTGAATTTGGAAGTTATGATTAATTCTGAGTGGGGAAAGAGAATTAGATATGTATTAGTTTCACCATGTGAGGAACATATTTTTGCCATTACCTAAGTCATGAAGCTCCAAGGACAAGGAAAAGGAACTTGGAAACCCTATTTTTCCCATTTAAATCCAGCTGCAGCGGGGGTCGGTGCCTCCCATGTCAGCTTGTTAGGATGATGAATTACTAAGACGTTTTTCTGCTTGTCAGCTTTCTGACAACTCTTGAGTGTGGTAAAGGTGGGCTAAGAGATGATTAGTCACCACCTGCCTCTAACAAACAAGTTCTCTTGAGTAGTTCATGTGAAATGTTTAACTATGAATAAACCCATTTAAAGCACCAGCTCCTTCAAAGAGCATCTGATGGCCATCAGGCCCTCTTCCTCTTCCCAGGAGGTTTCTCGGGCACTGCCCCACAATGCAGCTCCACAGCCACGTGCTCCAGTCCTGAGTTCCTCTGGCTGCCAGTGGGGAGAAAGCTGGGGAAGAGGCTCATGCAGCACTTAATACTTCGTGCATGTAAAGCATTTTGCATTTTGCTCTGTGTCTCACTAGGCAAATTTAGACAGCACAAGAACATCAGGTGTAAGGTCCTGCACATCATTCCTTGATCCCCAGCTGCTGCTCCTGCAAGGGCAGTGTGTGCACCCTGACAGTGATGAGACAGCCACAGCTGGGGCACTGCCTGTGTCTGTCATTTGGTACAGCTTGCTCCTTGAATGGTGCAAGGAGCTTCAAGTGCCCTTTCTGCATGTTTTCGTGCCAGATATGTTTCACATAGACATACTCTGTGTAGGAACAACAAACACAATAATATATATATTGTTCTATTACTTACTGATTCCATGTTACTCACCCTCACTTGTATCATTTTAATTGAGTTCCCAGCCTTGTGCTTTGAATGCACTTACCTTCTTTCTTACTTTCTTTCTCCCATCTCCTTTATTTATGCTTTTCAGCCCCACTGTATGCAGCACATATATTCTCCCCAAACCCTAACATTTAAGTCACAGAGCACCTGCTCATCGACCCTCTCTTTCACTCACATACAAAAACATGGAAAGACATAATAAAAATAAATCTTATGTCAGAAGAGGTCAATGCATGTCTTTAGACTTCACACTGTTCTGGCAGAAAATGGTTTCCTAATTTGTTACAATACTTGTCTAAAAGTAGCACACAGTCCAAAAGCCAACCCACACAAAACACCACAGTCTGAGCTGTTGGTACCTGAACTAATCCTTTTGCATTTTGTGCCTTGGGCTGTATTCAAAACAAGTTTGGCATAATCCTTTTGTCATTTAATTTGGAGCATCTCATTGCTTTTCTCTGCTGGACTTCTAAAACACTTCATAAATACTCTGGACACCAAGGGAAAGTTGGCAACATTCATTCAAAAGGCCTGCTTGAAAACAAAGTGGAAGACAATAATTGATACCTATGTAAGATGATGAAGAAAAGGCTTGAAGAAAAAACACGATGATAAGCAGAGGAGTGAATGGACTTAGGTGAGGATGATGAAAAGAAAATCGTCTTCAAGGTGTTTACAGCTCCCAAGGATTGCATGGCTTCATTTAGATAAAAAGGCTAGGTGATTTTAAAAGGACAAGTGAGTACAAAACATGATCCTTGCACCAATGCCAGTTCCTTTTGAAGCATAAAATCCCACAGCTGCTGTTCTAAGTTTTCACACCTGCTCCAGGCTGGGAGAGTGTTCTCAGATCATAAAGGCAAGTGAAACAGCTAAAGAAGAGCAATTTACATCCTTTGGCAAAGACTACAGGTGCAGGGTGGGTGGAAGCGGGGGCAAGGAGCAGAAAGTGCCATACAATTTTCACTATCAAGCCTGGGGAGATGCCTGTTTCTCTGCCAGACCAGTCCCTGGAACACTTCCCCATGAAACAGTTTGCCATCCATTTTTTTGAGGAGCACAATTCTTTTATTCCCACAAATGTATATGCTAAAAACCTGATGATATAATTTTGTCTTTGTTAAAATTGTCATTATTTCATACAAAAAATATTTTCAGTATTTTCTGTATTCAGTTCTACTACAGAGTGAGGTTCCTGGACTTTGCTGTCAGTGTTTTAATTCTGCAGGATGATTTATTTGTGAATAATCCATGTTGCATCTGTTTTATAACATGTTGGGGCAGTTATGTATTTAAAAGTCTTTGGTTCCAGTTTTTCTCCCAGATAAGCAGATGTGGATGCCATTGAACTGTAAGAGCACATGAAAATCAAATGATCCTGACACCTACTCCACTGTAATCCATTCCCCATCATCCAATACAGGACAGTCAAATAAGTTGAGCCTGCTCTCAGACTATTCCATTCTTGTTCTAATAGTCATAATAGCCCAAGTAGCTTTTTCCTGAGACTGGATTTCATATTTTCTTATTAAAAAAAAAAAAAAAATCCTTTCTGTTCATAGGAGGTGTATCAAAGAGATGAAGAAATCTTCTTTGCATTGATTAGAGAAGAAAACTTCATTGCACCAATCAGATCCCTTTAATTTGCTGTTTATCTGAAAGATTCTAGATATACTAGATAACATCCAGGGTCCTAGTAAGGGTCTACAGAAACATCTCTAAAAAGATTCATTAAACAAAAAAAAAATAGTAACTTTCAGTGCAGGTGAGGGGTAATTATTTTTTTGCTTCTGAAAGCATGAATAGCTTGCAGAGTGAATGAAAAGGACAAAGACGAGAAAGAAGAAGTAAATCAAGAAAATCTCAGCTACACTGAATCCACAAATGCTGTGCAGTTTATGGACATGTGGTGATTGCTACAGAACTTCAAGTTATATTCACTTACCAAAGATGCTTTCAACTGTAAAGCCCTCACCTTAGTCCAGGTGTCAGTGAACTCTATGACAGCAGGAAAAGAATTTGTTCAGCACAAATATAAACCATCACATTTTCCTTTTCTACCAATACTTCTAAAGAAAAGAAGATAACCCAACGATCTGGGTAATGTCTTTGCTCTCCTCTGTAACCAAAAGTGAAAACTTTACGGAAGACATAACAAGTCTCCAGGAAAACTCAAAAAATAAATAAAATTTAGAATTTGGGAAGAGAAATGCCATCAGTCCAAATGTCCTCCCCTTCCTCCTTCTTCCCTGCTTTATATACTTTATATACTGAACATGATGTCATATGGTACAGAATATTGGTCAGCTGGAGTCAGATGTCCCAGCTGTGTCTGCTTTCAACTTCCCATGCACTTCCAGCCTCCTCACCAGTGTGGTAGTACTAAAAAAAGAAAAGGCCTTGGCACTGTGTAAGCCCTGTTCAGCAGTAACAAAAACAACTCTATATTGTCAACCCTGTGTTCAGCAAAAATCCAAAACACAGCCCCATACCTGCCACTAGGAAGAAAATTAACTCTAACCCAGCCAAAATCAGAGCAACATTCCATACATAAATTGAACTACCTGAAGAATAAGAAAAGAGTTGGTTTTATTGAAGGTGAAGGAAAATCTCTTGCTCTAAGGTAATCATACTATATAGATCTAAAGTAATTTTTTGATGACTTAGAGTAATTTTGGTGTTTCTGACCTGAATCGATACATTTCATCTAGTTAGCTGAAATCAATGCTATCTCAAACAGAGCTAAAATCTATTGTTATTGCTGTTGGTAATTGACAACTGTTTGTTTTAAAAGTATAATATATTTGCTCTCTTTCTTCACAGTTAGAATATCCAAGGTAATTTCTTGTTTCTATTAGAAATTTAATTACCTTCAAATGCTTTTCATGTCTTAAAATGTGTTGCTGGAATGCAAGGGTATTCACTAGATGAGCCCAGGTGTCACAGCTGATATGTGTGAGCATAATTCAAAGGCACAGGCTCCAGCAATTTTCACATCAGGTCATAGAAAAGGACAGATCAGGATACAAGAACTCTGATCTAAACTAAAAGCTAAAGTTCAATGGATATAACTGCATCTACAGTCCGACATGCAGACTTGTGTTGCCATACTGAAAAAAGAAATACAAAAAATAAATATATTAGAATTCAAATGTCTTCAGTATGCCAACATGCTGCATGCAGTACACAAAGGTAATGAAATGCTGATGCTGAATATTTTCCTAGCATATCCTTGTGGTTTAGGAATGGTACTCCCCAATTTCGTGTTCCCACAAAGATACTCCAAAACATGTGCTACTCACTCGCAGCCCCCTCTGCCCTCCCTGTCCCCCTGAAGTAGGAGGGAAAGGGGAATTGGAGTCACAAAAGCTAAGGATCATGGTTGAAATAAGAACAATTACTTGAAAGAGCAATGAGATTAAAAAAAAAAAAAAAAAACCAAACATAACAGCAAAAATACTAATAGACTGTAAAAGAAACAAATTATTCACACAATTATTCCCTGACCACTCCCTTCACCATCCTATGTGCCCCAGGAAGGGACCCCCTCTTCCAGGGAGACTTCCTTTCCCTCATCCCCCAAAAACATTGTGCAGGGGTATAGAATAACCTCCAAGTGCTAGCCATGACCCTTCCTGGCTAGTGCAAAAATTAACCATGTCCTGGTTAGGACCAAGACACATGACTACATTAAAAGTGTGCTATTCACCTCAGTACTTCTGAAAACTGCCAGGAAAGTGCCCAAAGTTGGCAAACATGTAAATGAGTTCATTTCATTTCTTTTCCCAGAAAATCACTGTGAAGATGATTCAAAGTGATGTTCTCCTCCACAAGGCCAGCTTGGACAATGAAGTGATCCAAATTACATGTGCTGCAATTCCTAAAGTAGCCACATTCCAAAAGAAGTTACTTTTGGTCTTTTCTGCTAGTTTGTGAGTATGTTCAGGATGGTGAGGGAAAGATTTCTTGTGCTAGGAGTAAGTAAATCTGAGATACAAGCTGATGTGTCTCTGCTATGATAAGACATTTCCATGCTGTTTCTTTCACTGAAGAAAAAGGAAGAGGGATGATTTTTCATTAGAAATCAAAAGAGTCCAATCCAAGCCAGGTGAGTGATAATGGACCAAGTGACAAGTTCTTGGTGGACTTAAAATAAGTTCAGTTCATTATTGTGGACACAGACTATGCAATTGTAGCAAGAGAGGCATTGTCAGATCAAAAGCCAGTTTAATGACCCACAAGAGAAACTCTTTTTAGAGGTGAGGTGCTGGCTGGAGGGAACTGGGGAAAGGGGATTAGCAGAGACATCTGTTCTTCCTTCTTCCTTGCTATAACTGTTTTGTGGATCAATGGAAAACCTGCTTCCAGATTTGTCAGTTTGTAATTTTTCAACCTAAGTAAACAGATCATTTAAAGAAATGTCATTGCATCGCAGGAGCCCAGGACTCATTCTGCTCTGCTAGCTCTGTCCAATGCCAAGATTAACACCTGCGGTAGGAAAAGTAACATAACCACTAACGCTGCCTGTTGGCATTCTCACCAGACCGGAACAGGCTTTCACTAGGTATAGCCAAGTGCTCTTTCTTTCCCCTCATCTCCTTCCCCCAGAAAGGAGAGATTTTTGAAGATTCAGAGATAGATAGAGACCTTCAGCTAAGTGCAAACTGGTGCGGCTTCTCTGACTTTACGTAAGAGGCTGGTGCCAGAAGCAAAGAATGGTTTTATGTAGGGAAGCAGGACAATATAAATGTAATCCTCACACTGTGTTCCACTGAAACTGGCATGAGCAGCCACTGCTGAGTGACTGCTGTTTATATGTCCCACTTCCAGCTGGTTTTATGAGCATATGTTATACCTACAGGAGATACATGTAGGGAGCGGAAACAAAGATACTATGAAGGAATCTGTCTTCATTGATGGGAGATATGCTTAAAAAAAAGACTTTTTTCACATGAAATCAGAACTGTGCCAGTGCTGAAGAATCAGTTTTACAGGCAAATTTAGAAGACCAAGGGGGCACCACCAGTAGAGAAACTAGAGCAGTTTCACCCTCTGCTCAGGGTGATAGAGCAGAGCAGGGATATGCCAGCTCTGGTCTGTCAGGAGCCTAGGTCCTTCCATGGAAATGTCCTCCCTGTCCCTTCACTGAAGTCAGAAAAGACACGGAGAACTTGAACGTGCAGGGTCTGCCAGGGTGGAGACCAGTCTCACCCTGCAGCTTGCTGTGGGAGTGTGCTGCCCCCAGAGCCCATGCAAGCACCAGAGCTCAGACAGTGGCTCTAAGCAACCTCCCTGCAGCTCTGCAGAGAAGCCTGGAAAAAAAAAGCAGTTTCACAGTCTCTGGGGTTGTGAGCAGCCAGCAAAGAGGAAGGTATTCTGCCTCTTTCCAAGGTCAAAGCTTGTCTGCAGAAAAATCTTAGTGAGACCAACACTCACAAATCATAACGATCATTTTTCTTTCCCAAGCATTTTGCTACCCTTGCTGGTAACAAGATCATTTAAGGTTTCAAAATGTCTCATGGAGAAACAAAACCTTAGATTTTTAGTGTTATTTGTCATCTGGCAACCAGTTACTCCTTACAATGAGCATTTGATTTATATTGTGACATCATGAAACACTCGATGGAAAATAAGTGAATCACTCTGAATAGTTCATTTTAGATACAAGGGTTCCAGCATGCCTTAATAAACCCACATCAGCAGTTTCCATATTTCTTTGGATCTTAGTCCCATAAATCAGCTTCACAGGGACACAAAGATAAAGCTTGAAGCAAAAAAAATTGTATTTATGTTGCACTCAAACTGTGGAAGACCACAACTGTGAAGCTTTCCTAGAATAAGGGCTAAATCCTGCTATCTGATATCCAGCAGAATTTAGGAAGGAGCTTAGCTGAACTTACTGACCCAATGAGCAGCTTTAGCATTTTTGAGCAGGCACACAAAGCACATTTTCACCTCTTCTTATCCTCCCTGCCTCCACCAGTGCAAATGTTTTAAAATCTTTTCTCACACAGAGCTAATTCAAGATTTTGGGGAGAGCTAGTGAAATGATTCAGTGGTCAAAAACCCAAACATGAATGCTCTAGTTTAGGACAGATTTATAAATGCAGTCAGGCAACTGCATCCAAATTCCCAAATCGGTGCAGGAAAAGAGTGCCAGGCAAGGAAAAGAGGCAGTTTCTTCTTTCTGACCTTGTTTTCCACTTGAGGAAAAAAAATCAATGCTTCTAAAAGACACAGAACTCCCACTCTCTAGTCAAACAATTAACATAAGAACAGTTCTGACATATGTAGAGAAAACTTGCCAGATTTA
This sequence comes from Urocynchramus pylzowi, assembly GCA_013397555.1. NCBI lineage: Eukaryota > Metazoa > Chordata > Aves > Passeriformes > Fringillidae > Urocynchramus > Urocynchramus pylzowi. The sequence continues at coordinate 321,318 of VZRH01007800.1, forward strand.
TCTCCTGTACCTTTCTAGTAACTGCTTCCAGTTATGTAGCATGGCTGCTGTATCTGGTAAATTAAGTCAAAAGTAACTCTCAATTCAACAAAAATCTTCTCTATTTAAAACGGCTTGTTACATAATCCTCTTGCAGGAAGATTCACATGTCATTTAGTATCAACTCAGATAACTGAAAACCCTGATCCAGGACTTGAAATCCTACAGTCAGGCCCTTTCAGTCTGAAATACATTCCCACATTCAGCAAATTTTTCTTCTTCATAGGAACAACTCCAATATTTCTGTCTACACCTACAATTAACTGAAATAAAATTCAATGTGGAAAATTCATCTAGAGGGGAAGTATGTCTTTAAAATATTTAACTTATGTCATTGCCAAATTTATATTCTCTAATATAATTACATAGTCACAAGGGATGAGATTTTAAACTACTTTTAGGTATTTACAGATCAAAAGATCTTTTGGAAAACATCATTTGGCATTCAAATGCCTCTGAATCTACTTTGGAATCTACTTTTCTGTGAGCATGGAGGTGATGCTTTTGCAGGAGGTGGACTAAGCAGTATCCAAGATCTTGATTTTCTAGTGCACATGACTGACTTTTTCCAATGAAATCCATCTGAGCCAGAGATTTGCAGTGGCAAAAACCAGCTATCAGCCTCTGATACATCAGCATTAGCCTGTAGCTCAGAAGAGCTTAACTCTGAAAGACTATACATCTGTTAAACATATTGGCATTTCTGAAAAGCTGGCTGAGATTGCATTCCTTGAATCAGTTTCTAGGGACTTGTCTTGAGGCTCATTTAACCCAATCTGGGCAGTGCTCTGAATATAGCTAATCTTATTAAGGTATGCTCAGATATTCAGGAACCTGATGGCAAGATGTGGGCCAAAGGAAAAAAACTTAACCTGAATTTCTCAGTAATTGCTAGGAGGAAAAATAAAATACATTGGAACTCTGTAGTGTTCATGTACTTCCCTTTTGTTTCTTTTTCACATACAACTTGCATGCAAAAGTGTCAGCTGACATTCTCTAGTGCTTCACAATATGAATCACCTGCTGACTGACTTGGAAAATTTCTCTAACAATTATATGTAAATAATCTCTGTCGGGTTCCTTGTGCTGGGATTCGAATGGTCTTATTAAAAACAGGTGGAGGGAGAACTTCCTGCTGGCAGAACTGGTGCTGGTGCAAGTGTATATAACTTGTTGGCTGGTGATGCATCTTTGCAGACCCCTTGTAGATCCACTTATGGTGGTAGGACTCTACTCAATGCATTGTTCATCAAATTTTTAAGCACAAACTTGTGGATTCTTTTCCTCAAGGGAGAAAATACAACTTCCCCAGTAGGTGGACACACAACTTCTTCAGTTTAACATCTCACATCCTGCTGCTCAGCTGATAGCCCTCTGGCCCAACAATGCCCTTCTTTCCACCCCCTTCCACACTCTGATGAAAAACTAGCTTTACTCAGTCTTGCAAAGCTATCAATATTGAAACCTATTCCATTCCAGGTATTTTTTCTGGTGCTTAGTTAAAACACATAACTGGGTACAAGCTTTCTGGATTAAAAACATGGGAAAATCATTAGGTTCTGACCATCAATCCATTCAATAATATATTTATACAATATTTGAGGTATAAAACACTCTGTTGTTCATTTCTCCAGACCAGAACTTGAGTTGAAAGCCCTTGAACGAGCAACTTGGAGTAAACAGGTGAAATGGTGGTCCTGCAACCTAAGTAGGTCTTCCCTGTCAGGGTAACCAGAAAATTACCTATTATCTCAGCTTCCATAAAGACACCAGTCATGAAGTCCTTCTTTTTGCTCTGTATTGGAGATTTTTAGCCTGATTTTCAGTACTGTGCCTTTAAAATTCAGGGCAGAAAATTATTGAGAGTGAACTAAGCGGAATTTACACTACCATAAAGACTCTCTACTTCCCAATGTCACCACTCTCAAACCTGGCCTAGGAAGAATTAATACCACCTAATCACAAATCTTCAGTCTGTTGGAAAAGCCAAGAACTCCAGAAGGATGTGTCAAAGAAAGTGCACAGACACTGCAAAGGAACTTATCTACGTTCAGTCAGTAGGAAGCACCAGGCAAGGCTGCTGGTGGAATTTAGAATATCTGAATGTGGCCTAAGCTAGAAATTGCCTACTTGACCTTCAAAGGGAGTAAACAAGAGAGACCTAGACTCTGATTCACAAATCAGCTTGTTGATTTGAATTTTGTGACAGAAACAGGCCCTTAGTCTTTGAGAGCTGGGACTAGTGAAAGCTCTGTTACCCACACAGTCACTCTCAACTCCTGTCTGCCACATCTGCTCTGAAACTGATGGTGGGTCTGTCCCCAGTGGGACTACTGCTGGTGCACTGCACATGCTTTTCAGAGGCAACAAAAATGCAGATAGGTTGAGGTGTTAAAAAGACTTTTGAACACAAATGTATAAATCAAAAATGGAAGAATCATAGCTGTTTCAAACTTAGTATCTCAAAACTTTGGAGAAGGCCATCTGCTGAGCATCTTCTCTACACAGAAGGATAATTTAGGTTGAATCATTTGCACAGAACTAACTTCTGAACTCCTGCTGGTGTGCTGGTTGACTCTGTTGCCACAACCATAGCTCCTTTGCAGAACCAGACACCTGCCTTGCACTTAATGCTTCTGCCAGGTTGGAGGGAGAGCACGCTGTGCAGTACCACCTGTACTATCCAGTGCCTGCCCTGACATGCAGGGAGATTGGATTAGCAACTGGGGAGCTGAGCTAATAAACTGCAGCTAATGCTCCCCTGTGAGCCCACTAATTTGAGTTAAAAATGCCACTTTGCTCGCATTAAGGGCCTTGTGTGCAGAAGGGATTTGCAATGGTATCAATGCACAGGTTGTAACAGCAAGAAACTCTCTGACAGGTATTATGACCTTTGAAGTGCTGAGATAAAAATTCTATTAATAAATTATACAAACTTATACAATTATCTGAAGTAAAAGAGATGATGTAGTACACTTATGTGTGTCACTCAGAATAAAGGCGAACAAAGGAGGAAATATCTTCGTGCTCTCCTTAGACCTCTCCAGATAAGAGGTCTGGTTGGGAAAGAAAGAGGACTTTATATCCTCTGTCAGAGAAGCAGCAGCCCGCCTGTACCAGCCTTTCTGTCCCAAACACTGCAGAGCCATGGTGACAGCCACCACCTCCTTCTTACATGCCTCAGACATGAGAAGTCTGGAGATGAGAGCCACAGAATTACCTTTCTGGTCTTTTCCTGCCCTGGAAACTCCACACTTACACACATGCACAAAGAGGCTTTTTCAAAAGCCTGTTTCAACGTCTAAGCATCTTTGTGTGCAGAAAAGCCAATTTTTAATACTGTTCTCTTTAACTGAAGCCAGAAATACTTCTGTCTTCCAGGACCAGAAGTGGATGCCAGAAGACACTAAAAGTTGCACTTCTGGGATACATTCACAATTCAAATTTTGCTTTAAATTAAACCAGCAGACATGATCCCCTAGCACTGTTCAAGTCTACACAGCACAATAATACACAATATATAGAGCCCTGCATCAATGCCAACTGAGTCCACAACAGAAGCAAGCAGGGGACCTTTGGAGACCAGCCCCAGTCCCCCTCTGGCAGCTCAGTGCTGCACTAGCACAGCAGCTTCTAGACCCATCACTTTGGGCCAGCATCAGGATGCAAAGATGCAAAAGGTGCAAAGGATGCAGGATCAAGCCCACTGTTAAGCCACTTTTGGATCACTTATACCTGAATTGTTCCTAAATATTTCTGAACAGATTGATACTATATCTTGCAACACCTGGAATTGATACTGCATCTGTTTGCGATTAGACGATATTGTGCAAAACTACAGTTTTTATAGAATTAGACCATGTAGGGAAGGTGTTTATGATCTTGAGTGAGGCCTATTCTGTTTCTAGGTTGTGATTAAAGCACAGAACTGTTAAAGAACAGGAAAAAGTCCAGCTATCTTGGTATGCATATCCTTCTTTTGCTGAATTTCTTCTACACTTTCTTGCTTTTCACGGTATCCCTCACCTCATATTTTGTTCACAAATAAACCAAGGTGACTCTTAAGATTATTTATGGTCCTTGCTTCAATTTCCTTTCTTGGAAATTTATTCCAAATGTCAATTGAAATTTTTGAAGTTTCTCAGATATTTTGAGACAATTTATAATATTTAGGTGTTGCCACAGTAGTGGAAGTCTCATCTGAAAAGGGAAAGCAGGATTTGACAGAACCCCAAATTATTATTTTCAATTTGACCTGCTTCCCTTTTGTTCTCCAATATATGAAACTTTTTGCAATAGCTATTGTCTGTGATGGGCCTATGGCTTTTTCTAAAGCCACATGACTGGTCAGACAGAAAAATACCAATTTGGTAATGAGACATGCTATGTGGAGACCAGGCTCACATTTTTCATTGGAGACATTGGGATATTCTTTGTGTTTCCTACAGTAAAGTGTAACACTGCTAACACTTTCTCATGAAACTATTTATTGTCCAATCAATGTTATTTAGAGGCAGGTTCCTCTAAAGGGAATGTAAGATTAGGATTTGAAGATCTTTTAACTTTCCATTCCTCCAGGTCCAATCTCTTAAAGTTGGCTTTTGGTCTCTCAATACAGCTAATCCAAGTATTTGCAGTGATATTTTTATTTCCAGAATTGACATTCTGCCAAACACAGAATGCTTTGTGAATCAGAAAGATTTCCTAGAGGCTATCAGACAAGAATGCAGAATAGCTGAAAGTGTAGTTTATAAGGTCCTCACCTTAGCAGGAGATGTACCAGCTGTAGTTTTCCCATATGTCCAGTTAATGCCAGATTCATCTTTTTGCAGTTTTCTCTCTCCTGATTCTTCTCTTAGCAGCTTGTTATTCCCAAAAAAACTCTGAAATTACAATTCTTATTCCACCACATGTGGACCAAAATCAAATTTCAAAACCTCAGAAGTAGTCACCAAAAGAAAATGCTGTTTTCTTGCTGGGGTAATCAACAGTCTTAACTACAAATACACTTAGCACAATAACCCAGTAGGAAAGAAGGGGAAAGCTCACATGGAGTGTAAACAATCTGATGCTTGCAAAACAGTCCCAAACGTATTTTCAAATATATTCCTTCGTCATTGCTCAGGATGCTGCCTAATGAGTTGACAGTAAGCCAGTGACAGTCTCACACAGCAAAAGTTTAGTGCTTCCTTTTTTGTACATTCAAGTATTCCCTATTGTTTTGAAGCTGTTAGTAATGCTGCTGCTTTGCCTTTGCCATCAAACAAGTCCTTCTCCAGCAGTGACTCATTCAAGTTCTGGCACTGCGTAGGATAGAGGAGAAGTGTTAATAGGAAACGCTTGGTGACATAGATAGGAGGAGAAGGGGAGGAAATATGCAAAGCAGAGTTCTGGCTCTGTCATGTTGTCCCTAATTTGCAGAGTTTTCCACTCTTTTTGGAAACAAGATGCTGTGGGTCACCACACTGCATTCCCTGGATATGCAGAATGCTGAAATCCCAAGGAGGTTAACTTAGTGAACACCACATGATTCCATGCTGTTCCTATTAAAAAGATCGTTTATTTCAATGCTCTGTGTTACTTTTGTTCTCCACTGTGCATGTTGGGTTACTTCACTCTCTCCTGAAGTTTCACAGCCATGGAACACTATGGCTGCTAAATAACACTGCTCTTCCAGGGATCTGTTGGTTACTGGACTGTGGTGGCTTCACCTGACTGGGACGGGCAAGAACAAGAACATTGGTCTTCAAATGAAACATGACCATTGCACCCCACAGCATCTACACTTTGCTTAAATCCTCTCACACTAGAAGCAAGAGATAACTCCCACTGCATTCATCTGTGCCAGTATTTCACTCAAAAAGTGTTATTTCTCTAGAGCTTCATAGAGTAACTGGCATCTGTCCCCTGCAACTTCAGAGCCCTCAGCTAGATAAAAGGATGTGACTAGGAACAAGAACTGAATTCATGAGTTTACCTTCTTTTCTTCTCATATATTCTCCATGTAGTTTTAAAATTTAGCCCATCATCTTCTGTTCCCATTTCAATTTCATGCAGGACTAACACTTCTGTGTTAAAGAGATACCTCTAATCCGCACATTGAAGGGGTTCCCAAAATCCCAGTAGGACAGAATTCTTCAGGTAACATGGACGTGGTTCTCCTTCTTGATGTAGTGCTGACATTTTAATGGAGCTCTGTAGGTAATGGAGTACAATAACCCTGACATTGCCAATCTAAAATTGATGCAAGAGGAGAGTCAGGTTCTGTATTTTTTATTAGCTCTTAAAAGTAAAACAGTAAAAGTAGTTTTGAAAACAGACAGAGAGGTGAAGAGTCAATCTCCTCCTGAGAGGAAACTAAGTTCAGTTTATTTGCAATGTATTTCTTGACTGTATGTCACCTTGAACTCCTATGAAAAGCATTCTTTTCTGTTCCATTGTAGTTTTTCTCATTTCTGCTTTACAGTCTCTTAGGACACCCACTAAAAGCATGCCAATGGGGTGGTGGAAGGGTGGGAGCTTAAATATTTTAAATCTATTAAATATAATAACACTTTTGAAATACCCAAAAACATATGAAAATATGTTTCCCCTCATGTGGGAATTCAGCTGTTCCCAGGAACAGCCTGGGTGTCAGGAGACCAGAGTAGCATATGAGGAATGTATTAAACAAATGATGGAAGAAGGATGGAATAGCTCGGGGAGCTGGAAAAATAATACATAACTTTTCATCTTGAGTCTACCCTGGACTGACAGAGCAAATGAAAATCATTAGACTCTGAAGACAGTTTGGTGGTCCATGTGGAATCACTTGGTGGTTTCTCTGGAGTTACTAATAGACAGCTTTCTACATCACAGAAACTTCCATACATTTATCACCCTTTTCAGCAGTCCTAGTGGAAGCCAAGAATAAGGGTTTAAGAGAGAAAAGCATTTAAGCATATGCTTAAAATTAAGCACCTGCTCAAGTACTTTTCTGGATGAGAACCTTAAAAACTGCACAGCTAATACATGTGGTAAAAATATGAAGAACAGAAAGGAAAAGGGGCTGTTCATATGGTACCTGTTCTGGAAAAGGTTTTATTTTCATTAAATAGCTTTTAGCAACATCACATTGTATTTTAAAAAAAAAGGAAAACAGAAAAAGCCTCAAGGCTATATTACAAAGGCCATCTGCAATGGACAATCCAAAAGGAGCAAGTGTATCAGTATCCTGTGCTCTCTCACCAGAGGCTGAGAATGTTAAGTCCTCTCATGTGTTTGCATTTCAATGTGGAATTAATTAACAGAAGCCATCATATTTTCCATTTCTCTGCACTAGGCAATGTTAGAAATACTGAAGCAACTTCCAGGTAAGTTAGTAGAAGTACCCAGCAAAGTACAATACCAAAAATCTCACTGGAGTCCTGCCAATCCACACAGTTGTGTTAGTACAGTGCAGGCACATCTATGTGGCTTCCAGTTTTGAAGGCAGCTGAAGGATCCCAGATTAGTATGGCACTGCATGGGGCCAACAACCTTCCTTTGCTCCCAGTGCAGACAGTGAAGTGTGGGGGATGTGACTAGTGCAGGGCGTCACTGTGAGGGACAGAAGCAGAGTCTCATCGTACAGAGATATCTTTTTTTCATTTAATCCTCACATAAATGTAAGGGAGGCTGAATGCAACAATCCATCCTCAGCATGGTGATCATACTTGCTTCCAGTGCAGAACCTGCACTAACACTAAGCTGAGAGAAAAAAAACCTAACAATAAATCAAAATGAAGTTTTGTTCTTATCTCACCAAAAGACTGCACTTAATTACACGCCTTAAATAAAACTGAAGAAAAATAATTACTTGGCTCATGATGATTTTTGACTGCACTGAAGCTGCATCAGGAATATTTGAAAAATGTAAAAACTGTAGTGTACTAAAATGGTTTTAATTTTGAAATTAGATGCAAACTTCGTACTAGCAATGTTAATTATGACAGATAATTCCTCTGCCTGAACTCTCTTCTTTCTACAAATTAACGAGAAACTGAGGAGTTGTATTTGCTTCCACAGGACCAAGTTCATGCACTACATTACACTGCTAAATACACTTGTGCTAAGACAACTTTAGATCATCTTTCCTTTCATTACCTGACAAAAGGATTTAAAAATCACAGGGACTACCACATTTTATCATCATGAAATACATGGAAATATTGAAACATGTCAAGATCGACTGTTTTTATTAGTGCCAGCTCCTAGAAATTTCAATTTTAAAAAAAATCTGCTACGATTTTTAAATTATTGAAGAATGGTAAAAGTTGATAAGATAAAGCAAAAGAACACATTTAAGTTTATTTAATAATGTGCTATTTCTATGTTATATCTTTCTAAAATTAATCTACTCAAATATTTGCTGAAATGTATAGAATAATGGATTAATTACATGGCAAATTGAGGAATTGATGACAAATATTTTGACTGTAAAATATGATTTTTACTTAAAAATACATCATGACAAAGTAGAAAAAGAATACACAAATTTGTTTGCATATATCATGGCTCACCTTCCTGACTTCACTTTTCACCCTCTCTAGCAAAGTTATTCTACACCATTTCAGCCATATTCTCAAAAAGTTCATGAAAGAAGCTGAAAGCATGCTCTTGAATCTTGTATCAAAGAATGGGTTTGAAAGGTATGTGCAGACAGTGGTGGGGTCTGCTCACAGTCCTCTTGGGTCCCATTCCAGCTCTGCAGGCTAGAGCACACTTGGGTGGGAACAGAGTTTTCTGTCTCTGTTCCGTCCCAGTACAATACCCTTCAACTTTTTCCTCCTGCTCTGTTTCCTGACACCTTTCCTGACCAGTGCCATGATCCATTTGCCAGGTTTCTGGATCCCTGTCTTCTTCCCAAACCTGAGACAAGCCCAACCCCAGAATAAGACTTTCTCTCTGGTCCCCATCTAATCTCAGCCTCTCCACACCCTCTCTTCCTGGCTTTCCCTCTGAGTTTCTTTGCCAAGTCCACATGTCCCCACCCCTCCGTCCCCAATGACATTCCTGAGTCCTTAGGTCAGCTTCCCACTTCCCCTGACTCCAGCTACTCATTTCATTACTCTGTGTCCTTATCTGCTCCCTTCCTCTCAACTTAAATCACACGGCTCCGTCCTATCCTGCTGCCCGGGCTGACCACAGCAGGGGAGTACAGGGGCAAAGGGCCAATGCTCAGGGTTACTCAGTGCAGCCTCCTTGGCAGGGAGCCGTGGGAAGCTGCCTTCCAGAGGAAATCCCAGTTTCTCTGCTCAGCTGCAGGAGAGGCCTTTCCCTGCTGCAGCCACAGTGTGAACATCCACAGGCACTGAGAGGCTCACACCTGCTTCCTGCAGCTGCAGTTCTCAAAGCACTTGCTTGGATTGTGGAGGTCTGTAATGATCAGGTGTAGAGAACATTTCTTCCCCCAAACCTGTAACTTCAGTGGTTTTCATGGGGGTTTTACTTGGCATTGGGAATGAGCACATGGTGACAGGTTACCCACCGCTGACATGAGTCACGTCATCATGTAGGTGATGCTGCTGTTAACCCATGGCTGTTCCAGGTTGGCTGGTTATACCTCCTGCTTGAAAAATATTTCCTGAGTCCAAGGGAACTCTGTCAACCTGCCTCCTGCTACATGGTTTCATGTATCCAAGTGGTCACACAGGTACAAAGCCCCAGTCCTTGTCTTTCTGCAGTTTGTCAAACAGATACCCAGAATGGAAATTGTGTGGCCGTCATCGTTTTCCACAAACACTGCAACAGAGGCTTTGTAGATTCAATTATAAAGACTGAAACAAACCAAATAAAGCTAAGCCATTGCAGAACATTGTGGAGGGGCAAACTGAAAATGGGAAGTTGCAAATTTAGGGTAGCATGAGAAAAAGTGTAAGAAATCTGAAAATTACCTTAGAATTATCAGCCCCCAGTTCTCTTGCTTCACTGAAATTACTCCCCATTTACTCATGGCAGGAACAATGGAGCACACAACTGTGCTGTCAGCCTGGCAAGAGACCCAAGAATTTGCAGCACTGCTCTCCGTGCTACAGATCCTCTATGCATGTGACCAATACACCTTCCATCTCCAAGGGTAATAGATACCACTCACCATGCTGGTAATATACTTTCTGCTGGGATTTTGTTCATTACAGGGAGGTATATATCCCAACTCTTGCCTTCTCTATTCTCCCTCTATTTAATATTAATCTTTGCTGACCTGAACTTGCAGATCTCCCTCAAAGTAGACTACAGTTCTCATGAGGAAGATGTTAAAAACAATAGGAAAAAGATTTTTATTTACAGGCAGATGTTTAGAGCACTTTAGCTGACATACCAGTTTGCCTACCCTTTCTTTCCTTGCTCCAGGTTTTGCCTAAGGGAACAAAGAGCAGGGCAAGCCTCAGGTGCATCAGTTATGAAATATCTTCCACCAATCCAGCATTTGCCTCAAGGACAGCAGCCCTGATAGGGATTAGCAGCTTCTTCAGGGAGCTAATGAGGATGCTGAGAACTTGGTCTCCAAGCCCCTTCCCCCTTCCCCACCTCCCCAAGCAAACCAAAGCCCTTGTAGATCCCAGAGCTTCAGCAGCAAAAAGACACACTCTGAGAAAGGGAGAAATGCAGCCCTGGCTTCAGACAAATACAGGGTGGTAATTGCAGACCATTCAGGAAAGAGTTAAACACCAAACACATGAGTGCCCCTACTTTTAGCTTGGACACTGATTTTATTACACTCTTCTCTGAAAGTTGGCAGGCTGCATGCCAAGCACTTTTTGATTTGATTTTATCTTTGTTTTATTTTCTCACACGCAGAAACTGTCCTCAAAACCTCTTACTTTTAAGCTAAGTGCCAAAAAATGCTCAAGTGCCAGCCAATGACTCATCTTTTAAAAGCCTGGCTTTTGGAAGGTGGTTTTCATTTCAGGAACTTAGGATTGCTTCCTGGATACTAAACATTGTGGGATCAATAATTAGACTAGAAAAAATGTTGAAAAAGAAGGATTTTAAATATTTAAACATCACTCATCTTTGGGGATTCTGTTAACTAGAGATATGTGGGAGTTCCAAGCAAAGGAAAAAACAGGAAGGCCAAGAGTTTGGCTGATGACTCAAAATGGCCAACATCCACCTCTTTTTTTTTTTTTTAATCCTGAGATATATTTTAAATCATTTTAATCTTTTTTTTTTTTAATAATGGAACCAGACACATACATCACATTGCCTTGGAAAGAGTAGAAACAGTATCCTTTTTTTTTTTTTTTTTTATGTTGGTGCAAATGAAAAGCATATGATGACATTCCATCTCTTCCTCCCCTGTGCTATGTTTCACCCATTTCTCAACACACAACAGACATGCAGCCCTTATCAGTGCTGTGGTTACATGTCATCATTTTGCCATCATGCAAGCTGAACTTCTGAAGTACTCTTATGCTTCTAGGGATTTCCTTGTTTACACACCACACAAAACCTTACTTGCACCACAGTAAAGGCATGTGGGAGCACAGAAGCCTGTACACAGGTGAGGGCAACTAGCAGGAGGCAGGGTGGAAGAAGGGCACAGATCTTCTCTTAAGCCTGGATGGTTTCTGTTTGGAGGTAATAGTGTTTATCAACTCCAGCCAGGTAGTGACTGGATGAGTCAAACAACTATTTTTCTACAGGGAATAAACAAAGTGATAAAATAAAAACTAGAAAGCTGAGGAAAAAAAAATTATATATTAGGTCCAAAACTAAACATGAACTACCTCTTCCTATGTTTGATGCAGGCTCCAGCACAGTTATTCAAGGTAACTGTCTTTTTTTAAATCCTGCTGAGATCACTCATTCTTTATATATCAAGGCTAGCAACTATGACTCTCAAAACTTGCTTATAAACACACTTCACATCTTATGCATAGGACAATCTGCCAGAGTGCAGGTGCCCTTGTCCATGGGTGTTGGGTGAAATATATATATATATATACAGCTATCTGGTTATTCTGGGATTGGTGACATCCTGGACTGACACTGCAATCTGTTAAGAAGCAGTTTTGAACAAGTCTAATGAGATGGTATAGATTTTCTGGGAGCATTCAAAGGCTATCAAAATTTTCTCCCACCTAATCTGCTCTTCTGTGTCAAAGACAAACCAGCTCTGAATGTTTCAAAGTAAAGTCAAGAGTCCTTGATTTAGCCTTTAGTTTTTTAGTTACACCAGTAACTGGCACTAGAGAAAAGTATTCCTAACCACTCAGCTGAAGCATAGATATGTTTAGAAATTAGACAGGTCACCACAACTTTGGGCCCTTTTTCATCCATTGGCATGTTTTGGAGCAGGTACTGATGGAAACAAAATGTTTTTTCCCCTTACACAAATCAGCCAAAACCCAGAAATTTTTTTATGCTGTTGAAAACAAACAAACAAACAAACATAACATATCAAAAAACAAAACCAAACATCCAACTTTACCTAATATCCACTTACCCAATGTACAATTTTAGTCACAGAAATGAAGACTCAAATCACCTTACTAAAGGTCAGAATGAAAGCATCCCATGCTATCTTTTTCTTCTTGGTGTGTCGAGAGCTGCAAGTTGGGTAACCTTAATCTTTTTCACTTAAAACATGTGAAAACACAAGCTGTGCCATTCTCTCAAAACCTTTGAGTGTGCCACAACGCAAACACAGCCAAGCAGAGCATCACTCACTGCCATGGCACACTGGAAGCAGGCTTTTACCCGCATCGGTGCGATGGTTTGTACAGTGGCAGACTTCTGATCCTCGCTTAATTTCCTGCTAATCACCCTTGCTTGCGAAGCTCAGCCTGGCTGGATGCACGGGTCCTGGAGCTGCTGCCAAGAGCTGCTCAGCTTCCTACACTAGGTGGCATGGAAGGACCAAGTTTCGCCACCCCCAGCACTGCCCGATGGCAAATGAGGCTGTTACGTGTCTTGCAATCTCTTTTCCTTGGGCTCTGCAGAAATATTTATTTATTTAATCCCCTGGCAGAATTTTATCCGGATAAATGCTGAAGTTCTTCTTGTAGGGGTTCGCTTGTGACTTTTCCTTTCCAACAGAGCGGGAGCTCTTCAATGCCCTTGGTGACCTTTCCCTCTCAACTTTCCCTTATTGACTTTCAGCACTTTTATAGACCCCCAACTCTGTACCTTACTCAGTTAAGCCTAGGGTTTCCCATTAGTTCTCCTCATTTCCCTATTACTCTAGATGGAGAAAAAACAGCACTTTGAAATTTTGCAATTCACAGGACGGGAACTTGGCACCCTATGTCTGAAAACACATTTTTAGCGCTGCAGGATCAGACCTCCTTTGATATTTGAAATAATCAAGATTCTTGAAGAGGTCAGTTTGATTCTTACCTTGCTCAACTACTGAGCTGATTACTGCAAATTACTGACCCTATAAAGCAACCAAGCTGGAACCATCAGTGCTGTCATGGGAAGGGCAGCGTTGCTCAACACTGTGATTGCACTAACAGCACAGCATGTGCAGCTACAGTCCTGCTGCAGCCCTCCTAATCCTTACTCCTAACCCACCACGGATACAGATGTGCAATGAAGAATGTCCCAGTCAGTTCAGGATGCCTACATGGCCCTAAATCCTGTGGATGAGAACACTTAGAGCACAGTCATTAATCTGTATTGTTGCCTCTCCACTGTCCCTACAAAGTACCTCATTTCTACCTGGCAGTTTCCAATACCACCTGGACGCAACGCCATTCCCATTACCTCACTGTTCTCCCAGCATGTTTCTTCACAGCTTTCCAGCAAATAAACCCTGCCCATGCACCCATCTCCCCACGCCCCAGCCCATACATGTAATTTGCCTTCCATTGCCTGGGGCAACAACAGGGGATAGATTATCTCTTGAGGTGTTTTCCATCTCTGTTTTCTATGATTCCCTGGGGACAGGCTTATCTCTAAAGTAACATCTTGCAGGATTCCAGGGTAACACCAGTGAACATGTTAAGGCCAGAAACGGGGAGGGAGATGCCTGGTATTAATGGCAGAGGCATGGCTTTTCAAAGTGGAAGATTTTCCCATTATGTGAATGAGGCTGAGTAACTCAGGGTTTTTTTCAGCTTGGGATTCAGAATTTAGGTCTCAAGACTATTTACTATATTTTTTAAATCTGATTCTGCAGTCCCAGCTGTTTAACTCTGTCTTGCCCTGCTTTCTGCTCTCAGGTCCATACTGAGATGATTTTTCTACCCTCTTCCTCCCTGATGTACTGAGCTGGCAGCCTCCCCCTTCCTCTCTGCCCGTCCTGACCTTCCATGGCACTTGCCAGGATACCGAAGAGGTATTGCCAGGAGAATCAGAGAGGCCACCTGTATCAGGAAGAGAAAAAGAAAATACAAAAAAAAAACAGAAAAAAAACCCAACCCTGGAAGCAGGTTGAAACCAAGGAAGGTTAGGGTCAGGCACAAAGCTCAAAAGTATGTTTAAATCTAGTTTTGGTTCAAGGAGATGTCCAACAAATACACCCTCTGGCCATTACAAACATCTGTAATTCATCTCTTGTTATGCAGTGATAAGTACCACCGATCTATTTCAGTTTCCATGGCATCTGCAAAGTATACTTCCTGGAGGATAAGAGTTCCTATGAGGAGCTATATACTAAAGCACCGTCAGTACTTGGCACAGAGCAGCTCACTGTGCAGCACAGAAGGAAGAATGCACCACCACCACACAGTTCCTTCCTGGCTGCATACCTCCCTGTGTTTCAAAATAACACATTAAACCTCCAAACAGCTTCAAGGAAGACCCGTGAACAAACTAAATGAAACCATGCCTTGTGGGTGACTGTACAGCAACATGTACTGTCCTCAGTTTCACCAGTGCAGGTGTAAACAAGAGATAAAAATTACACAAAGGGCACAAACACATGACAATGTGAAACGCTATAAAGTTTTAATTGCCACTTATTTGGTTAAGCCTTTCATGGCTCTCTGCTGGTGAGTCTTGAGCAATGTGGTCATTCCATTCTCAGGCTCATAAAAATTTACTGCACGCCTTCACGTGTTCTCCCTATATAGCTCCGCTTTATTTCACTGGCAAAATAAGGCCAGCTGGAGCTGCAGCTCTGATTAGCTGAATGCTTGGGATGCAGAATGCAGTCCCCAGAATACATCATATTCATGGTAATATTCTGACTGTAAAAAAGGCTTGACTTTTTAAGCTTCTCCAGAGATGCAGATAAATGTAATGTGTCAGAAATAGGGACCACCTACACATCAGATCACACTTACAAGGATAATGTATGCAGGCGTATAAAATTGCCAAGGAACGCAAAGCCACACAGAAAAGGGTACTTCCCCAGGCTACTGACTGGTTTATTCCACATTTCACTGACTTTATTAGGCAGCTGAGTGACCTTTGGTATCATCAGAACCACCTGAAGGGATGAAATTGCACTGGTTTTGGACAGCCAGTACCAGGGACATTATAATTTTAAAATATGCCAGAAGACAAAGTCACAAGCAAACAACATCACACATCCATACCTGCTTATTTCCAAATCATAATCAAAACCAGTGACTATCAGTTTCCTAGTAGAGACACTGTAACAGCTCCATTAATTGTTAAGATTCCAGTTATTATTATTGCCAAAGCATTTTTACAGGGAGGGATTTGAAACATTTTTCTAAAGGGAAAGAAAAGAAGGAAGAAATGCGGCTCTGTGACTCAGAGGTGCAATTGAAATAAAAATCTAAACATTGTCGCAAGTGGCACCACTGAAGCCCAAAGCAAAACACTACATCTTGGAAATTTCCAGAGGATCTTGGAAAAAATCTGTGCTTTTAAACAAAAAAGCAGCAAAATGAAGAGAATGTCAAAAAAAAGAACTTAAGAAAAAAATGAGTAGTTAAAGCTAAATCATTACTATTTCTACAGCCCAGAGAGCAGCAAAAAATTATTGATACACAGCTTGGTATTGCAAACTTGTACTTATACTGCACTTAATCTACACAGCTAAAGAGCAGAATAAAAGATGAGTATGGGGCTTCCCATCATCAGTGCTCCTGGCAATTTCTCACTTTCCTCAATAAACCTGAACAAGATTCTTGTATGGGTTCCCTGAGTTCATCTGAAGACCCCTCAATCAAAAGTAGCCAGCTTTGCTTAATGCTGCTATGATCCTGTTTTGTAAGCCTTGGGAAGAAAGAGCCTTGGGAATGGAAAAGGTGTAGTGGCACCCCAGCTCTACCTCAGACACATCTGTCCACAAGCATGGACTGTTCCATTCAGATGCAAACCTTGGACAGTACAAGATGCCAAGCTTCAGCCCTGCATGCTCTGCAGTGTGGCTTCACTTCCCAGGTGAGTGTTCCAGTCCCCTGGGCATTATTCTCACTCTTGTTCTCATCACCTGGAGGTGCTTCCAAGGTGCTGCCTGGGGCACAGGGTTTCCTAATGGCTTGGACACTGTGCTGGGAAGCACTGGGTGCCCATTCAAAGTTCTGGTGCATCCTTTAGTGGCAGATCAACCTTGCAGATGAATGTCCTACAAATCCCTATCCAGTTGCTGAATCTCCTTAGGTATTCCATTTAAAGCCATTCTACTTGGAATTAAGTACTTTTAACAGGAGCTGAAGCAGAAAACAAATGATTCACGCTTCTGGGAAGTGGCTGTCTGGCTTCTAGTGCATGTGGCAGTGAATGTAAAATGCTGCACACAGAGTGGCTGTCTCATCAGGAGAGATCAAGGAGCAATGCTTCAAGCCTTGCACATGCACAATCAGCTTGCAGGCTGCTAGTGAAAACATTGTCCTAATGCTCTCAGATTTCTTCAGAGATGGAAACTGAACTTGTTCTCCTAAAGCTTGATGCATGCTGGAGGCTGTTGGGTAATATATCCTCCCATAGCAGCTTTTGTGAATCTAGCATTTCTGGTTTTGGTCTGCAAGGATCTCAGTCAAAATCTTTTTGAACACTTTAGATGTTCTGAGATTTTGCTTCACCAAGAAATGATTTTTTTATAATTTTTTAAAAGTTTTTTTTGTCTTAGAATGAGGGTGTGAGTTGGCATCTGAGCCAAAAAAATCAGTGAAATGCACAGCTCTTCTGGTGGCAGATTGTTCCCTGTAGGAGGTCTCTGGTTGTTCTTCACATCTCATGGGTGTTACAGAAGTAGTTCTCAGAGAGCTATAAAAAAGGAGAAAGGAAGGTTGTTTGGCATATTCAGAATAGCATGTTCATGTAATCAGAAGAAAATATTGCATAGAGTTCTGTGAATGGTACACAGATACTATGGGCAATTGGAGCTTTATACATTTATGTAACTTGTAATTAATTACTTCAATTATTCAAAGAAAATTACTTCACACCCCCACAAAATACCCTGTATCTTACTAAGGAGACAGATATACCTGGTTTTACACTCAAGTAATGTCACTTCCAGCAGAAGCTCATTTATTAAAATACCAGCATACTCCTGTATGATGCCTATCGTAACACCCACCTCCCACACACACAGGGCAGCATGCGCCTTACAACAAAGGAGGCATTCATAGCTATTATCTTGAAAGGTAGTAGGGGTGATGAATGCATTAAAGGGACCAGAGAAATCTTCACTTCACTTCAATAGCTTAGGGGTGTTTGCACTGGAAGTTGTGGTGCCTCCACATTTGCTATCCCAGCACCAGCTTTCCTTCCCATGGCCAAGAACTTAATTGAGATTTGAACTTTTTCAGATTTGCTGCTACCAAGAACTCCGAACCTAAACACTTCACTCTGTGCTTTCAAAAGGCCCAAAACTAAATTTGGGTCTCAGCCCTTTGGCTACAGTGTTTTGGCTAAATTTCTTTGCAGCTTCAGCTGGACTGGTTACCCTTGGGGCATCTGCTGCTGGTTTGAGCTGTGTTGCAGGCAGGAGCAGGAGAGGGCTCCTGAGAGCCCCTTTGGTTTGGTTAGGCAGGTTTGATGACTGGATTCACTGCTCCTCTGCAGCAGGGTGCTAGCTGCACTGCATTTTTTTATTATCAGTATAGCAGCCCTGAGTCTATTAATACGTATTTTGTGCAAAAAAAGAGTCTGGCACTTTCAAAAAGGGAAAGGTGGTAACAAAGAGAATCTTAAGCTTCTAAACACACTCCAAACTATTAGAAAAATTATACTAAGAGCTGCAAATTCTTGAGACAGAATTAAACTTAAAAAATGAAAAAGCAAAACCCAACCTGAGTGCTGTCAGGTCACTCTATGCAAAGTGAAATCTCCATTCTTAGCCTCCTCTATTGCTGTTGTTGAATACTTTAAAAAGATTTTCAGCGAAGCAGCTTGACAAATGATGCTTTGGTTTAGGGGTCAGCACTCCACAGTGGCCACTTGAAGCTGGCAACAGCCTGTTTGCCCAGCTGGGAGTTGAGGGTGCTCAACAGGTTTAGCTGCAAAGTGGACAGCTCTGCTTTCTTAGTTCTGTCAGTGTTATTCAGAGCAACCAGCCCTGCCTCTGGTGTCGAAACTCACCGAGTCCCCTGGGACCCAGCCTGGGCACAAGTGGCCTCCAAGCCGGAACAGCCAGATTGGGGGTTTTTCCATTAGTCACAGGACAGAGATCAGCAGTCATGGGGTTTGTGTAGGTTACACCTTCACCTTTCCTTCGGTGAGCTGAACTCCTGAAGCACAGCCGACGCTTGCTTCATCTCAACGCCTTGTCCCGGCCAGCGCTTGCAGGAAGCAGGAAAACTTAATGCATGCTATATAAAGCAGCAGAAAGACACACATTGTGTAACAGATGTCTGTTGAAAAGAGATAAAGAGACAGCCTGATTTCTTTCCCTTTTTTTTTTTTTTTTTGTTTGCCTGTGTCCTCATTCCCCTCTGCCTGCCCGCCTTGCTGTCTGGGGGAGGTTTCAGATTGCATTAGTGTTACCTCCCATGCCTTGGCCGCCCGTCGCAGAGGCTTCGCTGCCAAGCCACCGCCGCTGGCCGCCTGGCAGCTGGTGCAGGGCCAGCCTCCGACAGGCAGGACAGGGACAGACCCTCTCAGTGACAGACCCTGAGCCTGAGGGATGCCAAAGGGTTTAGAGGCAGATCTGCTGGGCAGCAGAGCAGCTACATGGCAGAGCAGCACTTCCCGTCTCTAGCTGCCACTTCCAGTTGCCATAGGTAGGGTAGCTTTAGTAGCTCCCAAAGCCTACTGTTCTAACACTGATTACCCCCAGTCAGACCTCAGTTCTCAGCAGGGAAAAGGTATCCTTCTATTTTTTTCCCCTCAGGGAACTTCACAGTACTGCGCAATGCCTCTGGTATCTAACCTCATTAAAGGAGCTCATCTAATTCCACCATACTGAGGAAACTCTCACCTCCCTCAAAGGCAATGACTCAAGATACTAATCAGTGCAATGAGGATGTCTGAGGGTTTTTCTAGCTACTGCTTCAGTCTGGGCTATATTTTTCCTTCCCCCTTTACTGTAGCCACAAACACTGTGCTCGCCTTTGCCGAGTAAGGCATCCAGTCTCTTCTTGCTTACAGTGCCTCGGGTGTATTTAAATTTAAGCCAAGTGCCAAATAATTAAAAGAGGCCCTGAGCACACCCAGAAGAGACTATTTTCTGCTTTTCCATACTATTCCCTCTTTACTGCTCTCTGTTATTGCTTTCTCTGGTTTCTGTCATCATTTTCCTTTGCAGCCTTTTGGGGTCTGAGCAGAGGAAGACACCTCTCTTGAAGAAGAACCGTAAAAGAGATACGTTTGGCCCTGAAACCCAGTTACAGCTGCTGACCATCACATCTTTTCCCCTGCTGTTAAAGGGATGAGATAGGATCACCCTCAGGATTCAGGTCATGTCTTAATAAGGTCTGACCTAACAATACAACACTGGCTAAAGTTAGGAAGCTCTGACCTTGAAATTATGAGTCATGAAAGGACTGACAGCAACCACACACAGAATATGGAGATTTTCTGAAAAACTGAGGACTCTCCCACTCCCGCTTACTTTCCCTGATGGTACCTGTCCCCATCCTTCAGGCTGGCACAGCAAACGCTCATCAGGACCAGTGAAAGATCTGGAGAGTCAGTCCTATGAGAAGTGGCTGCGGGAGCTGGGGTTGTTTAGCCTGGGTAAAAGGAAGCTCAGGGGAGACCTTATCACTCTCTACAACCACCTGAAAGGAAGCTGCAGCCAGGTGGGGATTGATCACTTCTCCCAGGCGACCAGAGATAGGACAAGATGTAATGGCCTCAAGATGCTCTAGGGGAGGTTCAGGTTGGACAGCAGGAAGATCCTTCACTGAATGGGTGGTGAGGTGTTGGAATGCCCAGGAAGGTTGTGGAGTCACCGTCCCTGGAGGTTTCAAGAAGAAATTGGAGATGGCACTGAGTGCTATGGTTTAGTTGACATGGTGGTGCTTGGTCAAAGGTTGGACTTGATGATCTTGAAGGTCTTTTCCAACCTTAATGACTCTGTGATTCTGTGAGTTATTGCTAACAACACTGAACCACCTCCAAAAGGTTATTATTAAAAGTCATTCATTACATTAATTTGCAACCCTCATTTAACGTCAGCAGACCTTTATCTTTCAGCCTAGGGGCTTATGCTAGCTCCTGCAAGCCAAAGCCCAATCACAACAAGTGTTTCAGGTTGTAATTACAGGGTGATTTCCAATGATACCAACTGCCTATTTTGCCTCCATACATTTTCAAGTCCAAAGGTTACTTCGCTGTTTCAATTCCTGTATGTCTGCACAGGGGAAAAAATATAATAAACAGATA
Source organism: Urocynchramus pylzowi (assembly GCA_013397555.1). Taxonomy (NCBI): domain Eukaryota; kingdom Metazoa; phylum Chordata; class Aves; order Passeriformes; family Fringillidae; genus Urocynchramus; species Urocynchramus pylzowi. The sequence goes on from VZRH01007800.1 coordinate 342,075, forward strand.
AATTAATGGAAAGAAAACAATAAATTTTGAATAATAAATAAACTGGACAGCCTGTGTGTGCACTCAATGCAGAGGAAGAAATGGGGGCTGAGATGGGCCCAGAGAGTGCTCTTGACAGGCAAGGAGATCTCTTGAGCAGCGGGATGCTCTCTCTTTCGTTAGGAGGGGAAAGGAGCAGCACAATTTCAGACTTCATTCCTCATTTCTTTGGGGCTGATAAGTTGAAATCAGTTCATATTCCTCCCACATTTCTCCTCCTCCACAGTGTGTTAAAATTTCTTGACTCAAAAAATTATGCCTGATACTCCCCCGGCTCCATCCAGCACCCTTCAGAGGAGGGGGAAGATAGCTCAGTGAGCCACTCAGGAAGAGGCTTAGATCTAAATAAGTGGCTGGGTCAGGAACCTCTTCATTTGGATAAACATGCTTTTGCAGGAGGTGTTTTAAGAGATTTAGGATTATATCCTCACCAAGTTCCTTCACAATTCCTGAGCACAGAGCTTGAATCTCTGAAAATGAAATTAGGTTCTTTTTTTATTACTATTTCTAAAAACAAATCGAGCTGAAATTATATTTCAAGAAACAAGTACAGGAACTGAGATACATTTATATTCTTATTTACACAACAGTTAATGAGAAGCAACATAATGAAATGCTGGGTTAATGGAGGAGGACACCATTATGAATATAAGCATTGCTGAAACATTTTTTATATATGTCTTCTGATCAGTATGAACAGTGACATTTAACCCAAGCCAAATATCAGGAATGCAATAATTTCCATTGAAAATAACATAGTGCTTCACATAATTTTTTTATGATTATGTCATTTTTTGATAAACACACTGTCAAAGGACTACCAGAAAGAAAATTTTTCACCTAGAGAAGGAGTGTTGACCCTAAGCCACAAAAGAGACAACAAATTATTATGTCAGAGAGTAATTACTTTCCTTGGTTGCATATTAATGATCATTTTTTCTAAAACCTGTACCATATGCTCCTGTACTCATATCAACTACAAGATAAATAACTTTTTTTTTTAAGAAAAAAAAAAATTGTCTAGAAAGTGGAAATAATTGCAAGAAATTTTTGTTAACTACAGGCATAAGGAATGTGGTCAGATGTAGGAAACACATCCGACAAGATGGTCCCAGCCTATTTAAAGGTTGTGGAATGCATCTCTCCCTTAGAGAAACTGTTGACAAGCAGCCAAAACTCTGAATTGCAAATCCTCCAGCCATGAATAAATCAAAGGAAATTCCAAGAAATAACTTAAGGCAGCTTAAGTGACTTATTTTGCTATAGTAACTGCAAATTCTCTATGAAGATATATGGGATCTGCCACAAGTCAAAAGTATTTAAGCCACCCTCGGTGGGTATTATGGCTCTGCTGGTAAAAACATGTTGTATTGAAACCAAGCAGGTCTGCATGGATCTGGTGAGGTTCCCTCTGGAGACTGAATTTTGCTGGAAACTCAATGAACTAATTAGAGGGAAATGGCCAGTAGGCTGCACTGTTGGTCTGGGAACACCAGGTAATTGTATTTCAGGGGTATTTATGTGGCTGGGGAAAATCTTTTCCTCCTAGGGAAGGGACCTTGGGAGTGCATTCAAGGAAATGCATTCCTTGGAGTAGCACACATATTAAGCAGGCTTTAGCAAGCCAGCCTAACCACTACCACCCTGTAGGGGCCCTGCTTTGCCCTGAGCAGTTGGTGCCTGGAGCCATGCAGGGAGCTCTGGCTAGAATGGCTGGCTGGCAAAAGCCAAGTGTTTCATGAGCATTGACTGTTTCATTCACAAAGAAGGTGCAAAGGTCTGTTTCACTGAATGGGGAGGGAACAATCCAGAAAGCCTTGTAATTTATGAGAAAAAGTTGGATGTGCCCAGTCCCAAAACCACAGTGGTTCACCCTGAAGACAGATAAGCCTCAATGAACTCTTCCCCCATCTGGTGAGATGCTGCAGTGGGTAGGCTGCCAATTCCTTGTAAACTCATGGAATAACTGTAGGTTCAAAACCATATCTGCAAATGCCTTTATCAGATCTGGTAAAAAATTTTATTACTCTCAGAGTCTCTTGTCTCCTTCGTGGAAAAACTTCCAACCTCTTTGTAAGTAGTTGGCTGCTGACAGCAAATATTGATTGCCTACTTCTGCCTCAAGCAAAGGTTTACAGACATCAAAACCAAACCAAAACAAAGCAAAACCATGATCCATTGATGATCCCATGAGATACAGCTGCACAAGGGCCACTCTTGCCTTACATGTATCCTTTTCTGTAACACAAACATCACCTCTGCTGTGCCAGTGCTCTTTACCCTGACTGCATTTTACTCTGTTCTTTATGTGATGGCAAATCATTAAGTGACTGCATCAAGGTTGTGGTCACTGGGGACTTTTTAACCAGAATGCTGAGGGACAATGTGAAGTTAGGCCACTTCCTATTTTGAAGGGAGACATTTTTATCTCTTTGAACTTTGTGGCTGTCTTATAAATGGTGATCTATCAAATCTACTGACTCACTTTTTCTTTTGGGTTTGTCATAGTTTTCTTTTATAAAACATAAAATGTTTGTAATAGCTTCAGCAAAGGTATTGCAGAAACAAGTAGGAATCCAAGTAGGAACCAGTGAGACCCTCTGATAGTTAAAATTTAAAATTCATCCTAACCTAGACTTCAAAATCAGATTCAGTTGGCGACTGCTTTTTTTTCTTTTTCCACTCTTTGCTAGAATGCTATTTCAATATACAATTAATCATATCTTCTGCTTTCTGAGGCAAAGCCATTTTACCACAGCAGACCATTTACCTACAAACTATTTGCTTGATGTTTTCACATAGAAGTTCTCTTTTCTGGCATTTTGGACATGAATCAACAGCAAAGGAATCCGCTGTCCCAGTTATTAAGACATTATTTTTCTAACTTCAAAACTTCATTTTCTAAATTTCCCCAGATCTGAATAGCTGCACAACTCTGTGTGACATTCTGCGCCTAAGACTTATATGAGGCTTATTCTGGGTCTCTTATCTTTCAGTATTGCTCTGCATGATACTTGTCACTATAGTTATGTCATAGCTGAGCCAGTACTCATATTCCTGTGCAATTCCCAGGTGTTACTACTGCATTTCAGTCCTCAAATTCTCATTCTCAGATTATCTCACATCTTCCTTCTTTGCCTGTTGTATTGGGCAATTCCCTCATGTAATTCACATGGGGCCTTCACTAAACAATTCCCTCATGTGGCCTTCACTAAACAATTCCCTTATGTGGCCTTCACTAAACTTTTGGGATGTTCTATTGCAAATATCCTCAATCTTATCGAAGTCCTTTTATGATCTTTTTTTTCCTCACTGCACCCAATTGATCCACTTGCTTCAAGTTTCTGAAGTATTGCCATTTTCCATGGGTTTGCTGAGCCAAAATAAAGTCTTCACAATAAGACAGCCTAATTTTTGATCCCTCTTTCCCTCATGTTTATTTGATTGAAAGTGGTCCTTGCCAAGTTTGCAATGATGAGCTGCTGTCTGAGCAGGGGTTCCTTCCACTTCCACTGGGCTACTGCAGGGACCCACTGGTGCATTGCACATAAGCATGGCAACTCCACTCATCCCATTCTCACTGTCTTTGCTCTGAAAGGCAAAATCTAGCTCTGTACCTAATAGTTGTCCAGAATCTGTTTATCCTGCAAATCCACACTAAAATGAATAATATTCCACCCAGCACTATTTCATGAGAAGTGAGACCCACAGGAAAACTATGCTTTGCTGGGGTCCAGACAGACGTCACAGAGTTTCACTTTCTCAGAGCTTTAGGGGAGAAACAAACATTCTGGTTTATGTATTAACTCTTCGTGAACACAAATATGGTGTGTAACCAAACATGAAAAAATTAGCAGGTACATACACATAATTTTCCTGAGGTTTGTTTACCTTTTATTTTAAGCTTCAATTAAATTCCAAAGACAAACATCTTCACTAAACAGCTTTTGTCTCTAGCCTCTTGTCTCATCCACACTCTTGGGTGTCCTTGGTAATTCATGTGCATTTAACAGTGCTGGGATTTCCCTGTCTTAAGGATTTCCTGCTGCAGGCTGTTCCTCAGCTGTATGAGCTGATCGAGCCTTAACATGATACAAGAGGGTAAATTCTCCCTTCTCTGTCAGATTGGTTTCTGATTCAGCTCATTTGATGACAACAGTCCCTTGCCAGGTGACAGCATTGCCAAACTGAGTTATGCAGCCATGAACCAGTCTGACTTGCCATTGCTCAGCATGTGTGCCTTGCAAGGCATCACTAATTATCAGTGCAAGCCCTGTGCCAGCTCCTCCTAGGAACACTAGCTAGTCAGAGGGTGAAAGGCAGAAGCAACACAAAGATCAGCCTTCTGATGCAAAGGAGTTTTCCATATCACACAAATTTACAAAATCCTTGACCCGTAAACTTTTCTTAGACAAACCCTCCAAATCATCACATCTGTCACAAGACTCCAGCTGCCTCCAGCACAATAAAATATTACAGTACTTAATGTCTTGTATGTCCTGACTAATATACCTCTCTTGGTTCATTAGAGTGCACTGGATATTAATGTGCCACAAGTCTGATGCAGAGAAGAAGCCAGCAAAATAAATATTCTGTGGAAGCAACCTACCTTCCCACAATACCAAGAATTCCATGGGAGAGCAAAGACTTACACCTGTTACCCATGACATGGATACTTTAGGATATTCTTTTAAATTAATTAATCTTCTCACTCATAAATACATTTATGTTTTAATACATAAAACCAAAGGCTGAATTTCCTAGTTTGCTCCTGTTGCACATATCTCATTTTATCCTTGAAATTTTAATTCTTCCACTAGTGAGTAAGAGTCTTAAACATTCTAAACAAAGGCTTGGATGTTTTGTTGCTTTTCAGCAGTTGAGTTGCTTCAGGAACATTCAATATACCCAAAGATTCAAAAAAGCAATTCATTACAAGTTAGAAGTTGCTTTCAAATGTTCTACCTGGCCTCATTCTCAGCAGCAGCCAGGTGCTCACATACAGCTTTTTATTAAAATACCTCTTTGAAAGTTTGGCTATTTGAACTTGGTCTTCACATAGACCTGCTGTAATGTCATTGCTCCTGGGAGGGACAGATATCTGAATGTGAACATCACAAAATGACCATGTAATAGGGAGTCTAACCTGCTATAAGAAAAGATACTTCCAGCCTTTTTAGGGCTTTTTGCTGTCTCCTTTACTATTGTCTCTCCCTCTTTTGGTTATCAATTTGCACTTTAAAAGACAAGTGACTTACCCCTGACTCTTGGGAAACTGAGAACTTCATCCTTTTTTCAAACCTTCCTCTAGCCTGGGAGTTTGTTGCCTGGGGCTTTGTCCCCCCAGGCCACCTGGAAAAGCTTCCAGATTTCTGTGCTGATGGGAACAAGCAGGCCAAAGCTGGTGGATTTTCCTTCCATGTTGTTGTCAGCTGTCAGTAAGCTGTTGCTAGACTGGTGATGAAGGGCAACCATGAAAAATTGTACCACTAAGACAACAGGAAACAATTTAAAAAGCTTAAGCTTGCTGAGGCACTGTGAGTGTGCAGCACTGAGGGTTATGATAGCAACTGGTCATCACGAGTGTATGTTCAGTGAGGTGGAACAAATAGATTTCTAAATACAACTGTCTATGGTTTATGGTAGCCACATATAGTCTGAGGACATATAAATTTGGACTGCAAAAGTACATTCTGGTTCTGGTTGCAGTTAATACATTTTGTACTCACCTGGAAACCTCAGAAAGTCAAAGCAAAACTCAGCTCCAGGCATTTCTTTTTCCATCCAGCTGCTCATGAAAATCATACAAAATTAAAAGCCAAACCCTCTGTAGAGTTAAAACAGGGTATCTCTGTTATTGGATCTACACCAGCAGAGATGAGGCAGTCTAGGGAGCTGCCTGTGTACTAGGGACAGGCTCAGTCTCCCCAGGGGCCAGGACACATGCTCCATGAGGAAATTTGGACTCCAGTGCATGCTAAAGGGTTATCTAACCCTCGAGCATGGAAAAACTACTGGGTTTCCTATGCTTAAGAAATAGGGTTACCCATTACACTGCCAGAAGTGTTGTGCTTGGAAGGATGCTCTGTCTGAAACAAAATCTTGGCCAAAGAGGCAGACAAAATCTGTGACTAAAAGAGCTTACAAGTTAAGGCACAGACCATATGATGATTTTAAATATATTTAATCAATGGGGCCTCTCTGGGTGTGTGAAGCACATACTTCTCTCTTGGGAGGACCAACCCTCTTGAAATTTCTCTCTGTGGGAGTTTGCTATAGAGACAGAGTTTTTTCCATTCTCTTGGTCTTTTCTTATGGAGCATTTGCACACAAAACCTCCCACAGTTCTTCCTGAGGTAGGAAGCCTTTGGAGGGTGTGATGGAGAGCTTTTCCTTCACACAATGAGCAAGACTAATACAATTAATGCACAGAAAGTAAAGCCTTTCCCCCAGGAGCTGGAAGCTCCTTTGCAGGCACTCCCAGCTCTTCTTAGCAAGCACCAAGAATTAGTCATGAACTTGAACTCCCAAACCCCCAGCCCAACTGGGGTGCATTTAGTGCTACATAGCCCAGCTCTTATTCATGTTTAATAAACACCCGTTCACTTAAGTAATCCCATTGATGTCACCAGCATGAGAAAGAGTTGCAAAATCTATCTGCTTTTAAGTAGTATTGTGTCTCATGAGGTTGGTTTTAGCGCGGGTACAAATTTTGTCCATTTAGCTCACGCAGCCTGTTTCCTTGGCCAACTGAACTCTGAGTTCCCAACCAAGGTGACAGATCCTTGTTCTTCCCACAGGCCAATGCAGTCTTCTGAAATTCCCTCTACCTTCCCAGAGGATTTCTTTGAATACAAAGCAACAGCCTTACAAGTAATTCTCTCCTTAGCTTCAGTCCCTGATATCACTTTAAAAATTATTGACACCCAATTCTTCTCTGGCATGATCCCAGACATCAGCAGAAACAAGGTACAAAAGAGAGAAATAATATTTCCAACTCAGATATGCAATCTGAATTCCTAAAGTGCAAAGGGTTGCACATTTACAAGCTGTAATGCAAACCCTGAGAGGTAATGTTTGCCTGTAGTTTGACTTTTTACTAAGATAAGAGGGAGCAAGCACACACCTGAGTTATGAGTTGAGACAGTTCCCCCTCTTCAGCTCAGCCAGCCTGCTCATATGTCAGATTATGCTGTAGCTGGGCAGTAGCTTGAACTGCAGTGAGAGAAGCTGGAGCTGGCATGACTGTGACTGGACATTTTGGGTAGGCTATAGCCACTGACACCAAACACATTTCCACTCAGAGAAGCAGGTGACTCACCAACCTTGCAGATCAAATAAGGTGAGATGCTGTGGTATCAGATAGCCACTGAGTCAATACAATAGCCTTTTTTTCTAAGGACAAAGAATGCCTGCCAAGAAAAGGGCAGTGGTTCAAGCTGTGGTTTAAGCACTGACTTTCCAGGTGGGGGACATGAACAAGACTCTGGGCCACCCTTGTACATCCTGCTGGAAGAAGCCACAGCACAAAGCAGGTACCTCACAAGTTCTTCAAGGGCCTTGTCCACCACTGCACAGGACTACACCTCTGAAGAGATTCGTCAGGGCTGAGCCACAGGACATCCCTGTGTTGCCCTGTTGTTGCAGGGCTGTGCAAACAGGCCCACACTGGAGGAGCATTGGCAGTGGGATGCAGGAAGAGTCAGGGCTGGGAGACCACATGCAACAGGACAATATGTTCCAGTGGGGTGTTCACTGTTTAGTCATCATCTGGTGTCCACCACTGGATGAAGGAGATTGATTTACAGCCTACCCTACCACCTGGTGTTTGCACCTGCACTGCCTGCACCATGTGAATTGTTCAAGCATGTATGGCCATTTTCTTCTACAGGACTTGAGGAAGTAAGACATTATTTCCTTTTAGACCAGGGCTAGTTAGGCTTTGCCCAGCAGGGAGACACAGAGAATCTGTTTGACCTGTAGTATGAGAGGATTTTATGTGGGAAGGAAGGGGCTCTTGATGAGTTAAATTTGGAAAAAGTTCTTGACATACTTTATGGGAAATGGGGAGTGAAGGGCTGGAGAAATCAGGAGAAAAACAAGAATCCAGTGCAATATGACTGGGAAAAAGAATTTGGTATTTAGGGCTCAAGAGTCAAACTCTTAGAAACTTACGGGCTGCTGTGCTAGAGGCACACCTTCACTCTGGGTACTCAACACAGCAATGGGTGCACAGGCAGGTAGTTCTTTATGTGGCTGCAGACAGTCCTTGACAGCAGTCCTACAGCAGCAGTCAGCAGGCAAAGCTGGGAGGCCTACTAATGGTGCCAAAATGCACCCAGGCTGCTCACCCCCCCATCACTGCTCTGGTTGTCCCCATGTTTACCTGCTGCCTCACTGCTGGCAGTCGAAGCTCTTGGCAGAAGACATCCCCTGATGGCTCCCCTCCCCTGCTGCTTGTCATTTTCTTGGCACTTGGGTTGGCTGTGTGTGTACAGGCATATGCACACACGCCCTCCCCGCAGATATGCACAGGGTGTGGTTACAAAGCATCCGTAGGGTTTCTTCCTAGGCAAGGACATACTTCTATTAGCCTGTATTTACACAGGACTTGGAGAACAAACTAAAGGCCAGCCCTGCATATGTTAAGAAACACCCTGAAACCAGGAGAAGAAACAAACAGTACTGGGAACTGTGTTTTAATAACTCACAAGAAGAAAACAGCTTGTGTAAGGTATGAAGTAGCTGCCTGAGCAGACCGAGTAGAACTGTGCCACTGAAGAGCTTTGAAACAGGCAGCAATCCACAGTGAAAAAAAAAGTTGCTCACCAGTATGCATGTGAACATTTTTCACAATGAGGTGGAAACATCAGAAATAACAATAGTAGCATCTGTCTGAGGACAGTTTCTACCTTCTTATAACTAATTTTTTTTTTTTTTTTGCATCTGGTTCCATTTATGACTCATACTTCCCAAACAAGCCATATGTTGCTGCAGAAGGCCTTTAAATTTGCTTGATTCGTATTGAGCTGTATTCCTGGCTGTCAGCCAAGTAAATGTAACAAAACCACTTTTTCCATCAAAAAATAAAAATGAAATCCTATTTGCAGTGAGATTTAATTAGCAGCCAGTAAGTCATTTTGGTGTTGAAAGCATGCACACTCATGTTTTGTTATAGCCTGATTTGCACCTTCAAACTCCATGGTAGCATTTTATTTGTTATAATGCAAAAAGGTTTTCTCTTCCCCTGCCTCAGCCTTCATTCCAACTGCAGATGCTATAGCATTTGAATGATGGCAATTTTTTGGAAAATGTGGCACCCTCTGAGCTCTTCTCCTCACATGTCACATTGTGCATCATCTATTTAGAGCACTGGGACAGGTGTTGGATCTGCAAGGCAAGACTTTGGTAGCAGGAGGGGCTACAGGGCTGCCTTCTGTAAGAAGCTGCCAGAAGCTTCCCCTATGCCCAGAGGAGCCAATTCCAAGACAGAGGTGCTGCTGGTCAAGACTGAACCCATCAGCAACATGGTAGTGCCTCTGGGATAACAGATTTAAGAAGGGGGACAAAAACTGTCCAGAAGAGCAGAGTTATAATATGTGAGAGAAACAGCTCTGCAGACACCAAGGCCTGTGAGGGAGGAAGGGCAGGAGGTGCTCCAGGTGCCTGAGCTCAGATTCCCCTGCAGCCCATGGTGCAGACCATGGGGAAGCAGCTGTGCCTCTGCAGCCCATGGAGGTCCATGTGGAGCAGAGATCCACCTGCAGCCCATGGAGGACCCCACGCTGGAGCAGGGGGATGCCTGAAGGTGGCTGTGACCCTTTGGGAGGCACACAGTCTAGCAAGCTCCTGGCATGACCTGTGGACCCATGGAGAGAGGAGCCCATGCTGGAGCAGATTTGCTGGCCAGACCTGTGACTCCTCAGAGTATGAGCACTGGAGCAGCCTATTCCTGAGGGACTGCACCCTGTGGACCCACACTGGAGCTGGCAAAGAGTGTGAGGAGTGTTTCCCATGAGAAGCAAGGAGCAGCAGAGATAACATGTCCTGTGACTCCTCAGAGTATGAGCACTGGAGCAGCCTATTCCTGAGGGACTGCACCCTGTGGACCCACACTGGAGCTGGCAAAGAGTGTGAGGAGTGTTTCCCATGAGAAGCTAGGAGCAGCAGAGATAACATGTGATGAACTGATCACAGCCCCCATTTCCCATCCCCCTGCACCACTGGGGGAGAGTAAATGGGGAGTAGATGGGGAGTAAATTAAGCCTGATGAAAAGGGAGGGGTGGGGGAAGCTGGTTTTAGGATCCAATTTTATTTCTCAGTATCTTACTCTGATTTTATTGGTAATAAAAACTATTTCCCCAAGTTGAGTCTGTTTTGCCCATAACTGGTGAGTGATCTCTCTCTGTCCTTATCTCAACCCACAACCTTCCATCATAATTTCTCTCCCCTGCCCAGCTAAGGAGAGGAGTGACAGAGTGGCATTGGTGGGCAGCTGGTGTCCAGCCAGGGTCAACCCACCTCAGACACTGATAATTCTAGCACCCTGAGCACCAAGCTGAAAACCCTGATTTCTGCTGAAATAGACAGTCTATCACAAAACTTGTGTGGAAAATCAGGAGCTGGCATCCCATTAAACATGCAGAATACAGATGACTAAATTGTCGTCACAGCCAAAGTTTCTGGAGCAAACAGACTAAAGTTAGAGAAGGAAAGAGACTCTATCCTATCTATTTAAAACAGTCAGGGGATTTCTTATTCACTGCTCTTTTTAATTTGATGAAATTCTCAGGTAGTGTGCATTGTGACAACGTATTTTTGGTTCCTGTCTCATATCCCCCCAGGGAGGAGCAATGTTTGACACCATCAGCATTATTTTGAGTACCTTAAATTTGAAAAAAACAGAAACCAAACTATTGGAGGGTTTAGCTTGTCCCCTTTCCTGGAAAATAAAGACTGCAGGAGCCAGGAAACTTTGCAAGCTCCAGGATACAGAGTTTCCATGTGCTTTCTGGGAGCTCCTGGGACACTGACCAGCCAAAGCAGCCTCAAGCAGAGCATTGGCCTCAAAGGCCAGCATCTCTGGAGCCTCCACCAGCTCCCTGACCTGCCCCACTCAGCTGAGGCCCCCAGCCAGCACTGCCCCACCAGTGGCTTTCATGGCAGTGGCCAAGGCAGCCCACAGCTGAGCAGTAGCAGCTGGAGAGCAAACCAAGCCAAAGTTTGGGCTGCCCAACACAGTATTAACTCTCACTTGGATTTCTGCATGGAAATGCAGCAGGTTAGTGCAAGGCAACGCTCTAGACAGTGGCTGATCCTTTGCTCCTGCGGTCTGGCAGGAACCCAGCTCTGCAGAGAGCCAGCAAAAACGTTTCACAGGATCCTGCAGAGCAGGGGCAGCACCACAGGGGTGTTATCCCCCTCAGCTTCTTCCTGCTGCCTGTGTTAATTGATGGACTAGGCAGCAGGACTTGGCTTATACTATCACCTGGTTCCCTTCACCCCCCACCCTGACAGATCAGCTGGATCTGAATCCCCTTTGCTCACAGTAAGGCCAGAGGAAATGCAGATGGAAAGAACTCTTAGACTATTTAGCTCATCTTCTGCCAGAGGACTGCTCCCTGCAGTACTCCATCCCTTTGATTTTCTGATTTTTACTTTTTTTCCCCAGAGTTAAAAGACCCCCTCTCTTCTCTATGTCCAAGTAAAATTCCTGAAAGATTAAAAATTAGTCCAAGATGTCATGCTGTGCCAGCCCCATGTGTTAAAATGTCATCAAGAAATATGAAATGGAGGGGAAAAACTTTGTCACAAAACTGGTCTGCTTTATCATTTACATTTTTCTTGGCAGTCAAAAGGAACAGGGTATTTCAGCCATGAATATTGGCTCATTGTTTCATTCATTTGGTTTTTTCCTCCCTTTTTTTTCTGGCTAAATAAAGATGTTGTGGTGGAAAGAAAGATTGTGGAAAATAACAAATGGAGGTGAAGTGCCAGGCATCATTAAGTTAGTCATTAAGTTTTTAAGGGCCAGGTTTTCACATGTGGCCAGAAACCAGCAGTTTCTGCTGATAACAAATACTCAGCACTTCTGAAAACTCTGACCACTTCATCTGAGTGCCTCAGTCAAAGTCCAGCTCTTCAGAAAACCTGGCTGTTCTAAGAGTCCCTCTTTCAAAGTAACCCCTTAGAGATTTTAAGCATATATCTGTTTAGGAAGAATAAGCACACAGGTTCTTCCCAAGCCTTCCTTTGCCTTGCAGACTACTGCTAGTGGGCTCAGAGGATTCAGGGTGTTTATACCAGAAACAAGGACATTCAGGGACCACCTCCTGCCATGGCCCAGAGCTGCCCCCACAAAGCCCTGGCAGAGCACAGCTGAACCAGGCAAAGACCTTTGCTTCTCTAGGAACAGATGGGAACGAAAGAGGTTGAAAAGGCAAAATGCCAAGTACTCTGACATTCCTCTGCAACTTTAGCAGCAAGATTTCTCATCACCTCATGGAAACAAGCCTTCAGAGACTACACCTCCTGCTGTTAAAATGAATGTGGAAACTCCATTAGTTTCTATAGCAGGGTGTCAGCCTCTTCTTATATTCTGGCAGGAGATGGGGGAAAAGAAATGCTGTTCTTTGGTACAGAGCTGGATCTGCCTCCACTGGCTTTCTCCAGCTCACCGGGTGCTCATGGGGCTGTGTGCTGCCATGCATATTCATCCTGGCTGCTTTGCTTTGCAGCACTCCTGTCAGTTCAGAGATGTCACTCATCAGGAAGGTATCCGAAAAGACAGTTTATACAGTAATATTGTTTGGCTTTTTTTTTATTAAGCCTCCTGCTGACCAAGCTCCCCTCGACATGTCAGCTTCAGAATGAATATTCATACAATGCAGAAAAGCAAGGAAAACTCACTAGAGCAGAAAATTTTTCTGGTTTTCAGAAAGCTCTTGTTTTCTTCTACCACTGCTCCCACCAGCCTGCAGTCCAGCCTGCAAGCAGATCTCGTAGGCTATTTGCATGCTTGAACAGACCTTGGAGGTGTTAGGCTCCCAGAGTCCCTTGGCTGCCCTGCAGCAGAGGTGCACTGGTGCCTGATGTGCCATGGGTGAGAACCTTGCCTGTAGGACATGATTTTGCAACATATACAACAATGCACAGTGCAATAGAAAACCATCCATATTTCTTAAAGCTCAGGGAAAATGACACCAAGACACTTGCCAGCATGGAGAGACAGCAGTCCTGAATGCCAGTTTGTCCTTTATGGGGATTCTTGTGGTTCATGGTCTTTGCTCCCAAGGATGAGTTTCATTCAGTTCTGCCTCCACTTAAGATTATCTTGTATGAAAAGATAGAGACATTTCCTTATCTTCTATCATATGCCTGCTAAAGCCCTACACATATGTACAGGCCACCTCTACACTCACAAATTAAAGAAACTCTTAAAAAGAGTTTTTGTCACCAAGCACAATCACTTGGAAAAGACTTATGAACACACAACAAATCAGCTTATTATATCTCATGTAGGCATCATCACAGGGGCAAAAGCCAAACATTTTGCAATGAAAGCTGTCTCCCACGTTCCTGGTGCTGTCAGTGGTTCCAAAGCCAGTTAAAAGCAGGCATATTAAAGATAGCTGCAAACACACGTGACAGATGTAGCATATGTAAAGACCCCAAGAATAATTGCACAACAAGTCAAACTACCCAGCATTTTCATCTTAAATTGACCTTACAGTAAGCATATGTTCAGGGTCTGTGTTTAGTGCGTGTAATTTGCGTTTGAGAAAAGGACACAGGAACATTGTTACTGTAATAAACTTAATTAGTACACAGACTGCTGATTTTTTCATGCAGGCTTCTTAACTGAAAAAAAAAAACAAAAAAACCACCAAAATAGTGATTAGACTAAAATATATTATGTGCTGTGCAGGTTTTGCATTGAATATCCTGGATTTACTTTAAGGACACTCTTTAGAGAATATCGATTGAGATTTTTCAGGGGTAGCTGAATGACTTAAAAGGATAACTCCCATTGACTTGTTCCACTGGACAATGAAATAAATCAATAAGGCTTGTTCTCCCTGAGCTATTTAGGGCAAAACCCAATAAAGGATTCAGGCAGTGTAACACCTAACTTTTTGGATTTGTTCCTCACTCTGAAGCCCAGAGTTTTAAGTTTTGGTCCACCTCCACTGGACACAAGAAACTCAGGCACCTCAGACAGGAGCTGGATGCTAGAAAGCATGCTTGGAAACTGTGCTCTCCAAACTGTTTAGAAGACTTCAGGCAGGGAACTGCTTGAACTCAGTCCTTGTCATTCTAAGTCTCTGTCACACCACTCTAGTCACCAGCTTTCCAGGCAGCTCTCTTCCTCCTGAGCAGAGCACATCCAACAGCTCTTCCTCTTGGGGACAATAGCCTACAGTAATGATGATCCAGTGAATCTTGAATATTTTGTTTCACAGTAGGAGAACTTAAGCAGGAAACAAAAAACTTCTTGTGGGGCATTTTAGGGCACCCTCCTAGGAGACTGGAGCTGTTGATCTAGACAGTTTCAGCACAGATTTGGGGTGGTTTGGGCTTTTTTTAGATGCCCATAAATGGGGACCAAATCATTAAACTAATCTGTAAGAGGCGGTGACGGCACTTGCCAAAAGTATAATTCAAGAGGGAAGCATATTTCATCATATGTCAGGTATTTTCAAAGACCCACTCAGCAGGGCAGGTCCCTTGAGGATCTAGGGCAAGAAATACATACTTTCTGGTGTCCAGGTCAAAGAGGGAGGGGAAGAGGTGTGAAGCAGTTCCAGGAAGAGAAGTTCACCTCATGCCCAAAAGCAGGAAACACCTTCAAACAAGGCAGGACACCTTGTAAATTGAGGTGCCTCTAGGGTTAAATGGGAGTTGACTGCTGCATTCTTGAATTGAAATTTTTGTACTTAAGTGCCTTGACTCAATTTGGGTCTGCTACAGTTAATGATGCCCTTTATTGGTGCTAATTATTATCCACTGCTGGCAGTGTGTCCTGCAGAGGGGAAGTCCACATAGAAGTATTTAACATGCGATAGAGTTACTATCCTGAGTCAGAATCTAAAGCTTTGTGAGAGGATTGTGCAGGCAGTTATATGAGACTGATACACCCTCTGTCTTGCTGACGCGAGTAAGTCCTGAAGTGACTCTAGTGACAGTATTCTGAGAGAAGAAAATAAAGAGAGCTTGCCAGAGCATCTGTATTTCCCTTGTGCTTTACAGAAAAGACATATGGATCTTCATAGAAAATTATAACCTCCTCGAACAATATAATAGGTAATTATATTCCTGACGTAGAATTTTTTTAGCACATTGCATATAAGGATCTTTGTTCAGTTCTGCAGTTTCTTTTAGAGTGCCCTGTTAAATCTCTTCACCCCTTTTAAAAGCACAGAACGTTTACATCAGAGAGCTCAGGGTTACACATTTTGGTCGGAAGAGACCTCTGTGCATCCACTGCACCGACTATTGTGGAGGAATCCCCTCCCCATCACCCTCAGAGGGGCTGCCTCACACAGGCAACTCCAGTCCTGCCCGGAGACCGACATTCCCGGCAGGGAGCCATGCAGCTGCATTCTCCCAGCACGGATGCTGAAGCCCTAGGCTCATCACAGCGGGGCACAAACAGCCCCACACCATCATCTCCGTAGGCAGCTGGCAGGGGGCTGCACTGGGAAGTGCAGGCAGAGCACTCACAGAATTATTTGCCCCCCCCAGTCCCCATTGCTGTGCTTGCACACTTGATTCTGAAAATTGCTCATGCCTGGGAAAATTTTGTCAGATATGTTTGCCATTTCTCCTCCACACCCTTTACAAAGCATGAAAAGTCATCATTGATGCCTATGCCTTGTATGAGGATATGTTCTTTTTCAAAGCACTGTATACACATTAGCTCATTAAGAAAATACAATTAAGATTGTAAGTACCTGAAACCTCTTCAGCGTTGCTCCATTGTAACCCAAAAATATCACATGTAATTTCAGTGATACTTGCTCACTGATTATAAAAAAAAAAAACGCCCCAAGGCTGAGAAGGTGGATGGCAAATTGCAGCTGCAAATTAATTAAAATAATCAAACAAGTCAGAGGTAACTCCCACAGTAAGAGGGTTGCTTACAAAGGCAATGTTAATAGAGCATTTACCATCAGGGGTTGCTTGGTTCCCTTTTAATAAAATATCTATGATTACCTGATTAGCCGATCTTTGTGCAGAGCATTTTGTTCTCAATACAGCCATAAAGCCCAGGAGGAGAGAGGCTTTTATCAGATGGAGCTTGTTTATTTAAAATGTATAATTGAGTTCCCCTTTTTTTTATGGAAGCATGATCCAACAGGCTGCTCATCTCCAACTACATATACTGTTTCTCCTCTCTCCAGTCTGAGATGAGCCAGTTTTCTGGCACATGCTTTTCTTGGCAAGGTTACCACAATGATCTGGAATAAAGGCAGAACATTGCAATGGGTATGAGAAGCTAAGCTTTAATGTTTAGAAGTGGTCACCGTCCATTATGGTATTACACTAATCATATGCCATCATGCTAGAATTACGACAACATGCCACCTGTGGCTCTGCCCCCACACAGTATTAGCAGAGAAATAAACTGATTTAGTTTGATAATATGTAAGAAAACCAATATATGGTCCACATTTTTCACTACCACTCACATTTTTAAGGGTGCTTCTTGAGCAGAATGCTGGAACACCAATAAACTTGGAAAATTCAAAGAACACATGAAAACTAGACACCTCATGCATGTAACTGTATATTTATTTCTTTTTAAAGAACACTCCTTAGATGTATTTTCAATTTACAAACTTGTTTTCACAGATTTATAATCCACTAAATAGCACAAAATATAATCCAGGTCGTTGGTTTCTTTCATCTGTGCGTATGCATGCGTGTGTTTGAGCGTGTGTGTGTGTGCGTGCGTGCAGGCACGCATGCTGCTGGTGGTAGTGGTAACCCACCACACGTGTTCAAACACAAGCCCGGGCTCCTCCTCCTCCCTTCCCTCTGGAGCAAACCTTGCCCAGGTGGAGACCCTACACTGGAAGACTGTGACTTTCTTGCCCATGAAACCCATTTCAGAAGAGGCCGGGGTGGCGGTGCTCTCTGCCTTGCCGGCAGGGCCACACACCTCCATCCACAGGACAGGATGGAACAGGACAGAACGGGAGCCTCTCCTGAAGCTGGCACAGGTATATTGCAGTAGGGAGTGGCCAACTGTGGAGTTCAAGTGCAAGGAAACACCTTTTTCTCCTCTCCAAACCCCTCTCTGACACTCCGGGGCACACCTATGCCCCTTGGTCAGCCCCCAGGAGCAGGGGACTGACTGCCAGGCTCGGCAGGGCGCCGTGTGTCCAGCCAGCAGGCCAGCTCCTCGCCCAGCCCCAGGCGGCCGTAGGGGCCTTGCCACCCTGCTGCTGGAGGCCAGGGAGAGGGTCAGGACGCTGCTGGACTCTGCCCTCTGGCAGGCAGCAGTGCCCCGGTCCCGCTCCTGGAAGCACCAGCATAGCAAACCCTGCTGGTCCCGGTGAGCTACACAGATGGCACCAGTGATGCACATATTTACATGGGGTGGAATGTTTTCCCATAGCTTTTTAAGGAGTATATAGATCAACATGTTCACATAAGACCAAATACTTTTAATATATTTATAACTGTTTTATAAAGCTTTGAAAAAACTCACAATAGCACATTGTTTTACTTTAATGCTTTACGGTACTATCAGTTTAAAATCACAATCAGCACTTAAGTTATAGTCAATCCAGCAAACAAGAGACAAAAAAAATTACAAGAGTTAAGAACTGACTGATACATCTTTTATCTTTTTTTTTTTAACTAATGCATAAGTGCAGAATAATATAAGATACTCTAGTTTAAATATCTTGTTTTACAATATACATTTTGTTCTAATTACGCAACAGTAAATCCCATGCTTCACATAGAAAAGCAATCCACAACATTAAGAAAAAAATTTACAATTTATGAAACAAAGTAAATAAATATTAGTATTACAGAATCAGAGCTGTACATAAAAGCTGTTCAGTTTTAATCATATAAAAATATGTTTTAGTGCAACCTCACATATATTGATGCTGTTCTGTTTTACATCATTTAGATCCAAGTGTCCAAAAAAGGAAAGAAATTACATTTATTACAAAGCAGATACACAAATTCTAAAATATGTACAAATTACTGCTAAAAAAATGCTTATAAGAATATAAGCAAAGTAAAGAAAAGGCACAAACATCTGTACAATTTAAAAGTACCAGACCCAATAAGAATTTCAAATTTAGTTTTGGTCAGGCTCATGATGACTTGTTACTTTATCTAATTCTTTTGATATAACAAAAGTATATATAATAGCAAACTACTGTAACTTAGAACAGGCATGCTGTAAATTTGAATACTTTTTCTATCTCTAGAAAAAAAAAAAAAANAAAAAAAAAAAGTGGGGTAAATGTATGGGTGAAAGTCTCCATGCATCTCAGATCAATGCGGCTTGCTCTTCTCAGATGACGGATCTTTCCTTTCCTGTGTGCTTGATGGGGGGTCGCTCCTGCTGTGAAAGCCCAGCTGCTGGACATCCACAAAGCTCTTGCTGTAAAAGGTGGGATGGGCTGGCGCAGTCTGTGATGTACCAAAACTGTCCTGTTCACCACCGTGCAAGTCAGGATGGGTGGCTGAGGCACAGGGCTGGCCCGGCTCAGATCCACTAAAGTGTTTAATGCTAAAATGTGCACTTTCTAAGGGTTTCTGGTGAGGCTCGGAAGGCCTCTGCAGCTGCTCCGCCCCGTGCAGAACGGCTTCTTCTGTGGCGATTCGCAGAGAGGCTATGGCTTTTGTGCAAGTCTGTATGTTCTCCTCCTGCTCCCTCTCGGTAGCCACGACACTGTCCTCGGATGTGCTCTGGGCCAGCAACAGCAGCGGCGAGGAGGGGGCGCTGGGGGGAGCAGCGGGGTGCAAGCTGTGCGGAGAGGTACGCTTCTCATGGTGCTTGGAAATACTGTACGATTCTTTCGTGAGGGCTTCCGCAGTTCCTCTTTGCTTCTCCTCAGAGACCTCCCTCTGCAGGGCCAGAGTGGACGGAGAATGTAAACCTGAAAGGGCCACGGGGACTGAATGGACCATCTGGATACCCCCAATCGGCATCATGGGGATAGGTGCTCGGATCTGTTGCTGGGAGTGTAGTGGAAGATGACTGAAGACGTAGTCGCTCGGACCTTCAGGGAACAGGCTAGACCTGCGGTGCTCCATGCCTCCTTTTTCTCCATATATGTTGAAGTAAGGTGCCTGAGACAACCCCCTCCTCTGTAATCAGAAGGAAAAAAAAAAAAAGAGATGTCAGCACTGCCACTATCAGAATTCTTGTCTGGCTGCCAAACCACCTATCTGCTTTCCTGTCTAACACAACCTCCCATTCAGAAGCACCTTTCATCCAGATGGATCCCAAAGCATTCGGAAAACTCCACTAATTGCACGTCCAAACAACAGAGGAGGTTTTGCTTAGCTCAGCCCTACAGGGCTCATGCCTCTGAGGTGAAAGGCAGTGGCTAGTTAAGAGAGTTCAACAACACAATGCAGCAATTTAGGTCAGGAAGTGGAGGGTATTATATTCAACTGAAACTTTGAACAGAACTTGGGGGTAGATAGATTTTCATTCCCCAGGAGAGATTTGGCCAGGAGATCCATCTTACCCTCTCTTTTGGAAAATTACACTGGTATTTAAACTTTATTGCAGAGAAGTACGCATCTGAACATCCCCTGCTCAGCACCACTGCTTGGCATAACAGGGAATATCTGACAGCATGTATTTATTTACTGCCTTCTGAAAAATCTGCTCTTGAGCCCCACAGAAGGCACTTGCTCCCTGGGAGCTCTACCCAATCCTTGGTGAAAGCAGATGGGTATTTCCATGCAAGTTCAAGTGTCTCTGTGCAATGAAGACACAATTTTTTTTTAGTTATTGAGACAATGGAACACCCCTCTGGCTTATCTGCAGTGTAAACAATAAATAATAACAAAAGCACAGGCATCAGTTGTGAGCAGAAGTGATGATTTTGTCCCAGGGAGACTCACCCACTCATAATGGGATTGAGAAGAATGGGGGATTTTGTGACGGCTAATAAAAGCCAATCTCGCAATATTGACATTTTCACTGCCTTCCCATTAGTTCCTGCCTTGAAAGAATAAATAGCTCCATCTCCACGCAGGATTAAATATGCCCTGGGCTTTTGGGTTCTGCATTTTTTTTCATTCCTAAGTTTTAAAATTTGTTTGCTATCTGATGATTAAGTATCATTTATTGCTGACCAGAGGAGTAATGATGACAGAAGTGCAGGATGACATTTTCATAATTATATGTGGGATTTGGCCACACATCTCTCAGGGACTCTCATATGAAATTAAATGAATGAAAACACTCATCTCTGCTCTGTAAATTGACCAAACATGAATCAATTGCCCCAGAGCTGTAATGCTACCACAGCCTTGGTGTGGCAGCCCGAGGATTGTGCTGCTAAATGCCAATGCACTGAAGTGGCAGCACTTCACTGCTGGGAAATCCTAGCTCTCAAGGCATTAAGCAACCTCTTGATCCCATCCCAGGGAGCTGGTTTAGGGGGCAATTAAAGATTCAGTTTCTGTGCTACCCAAGGGCTCAATCTCACTGTGCTCAGATGCTTTGTCCTGTTTAATAGAAATCAATGTCGAGACAGGAAAGGGTGACCCATAATCATCAGAGTCAAACTTCAGAGATATTATTCAGACACTAATCTATGTTGGGAATTTTCCTATTCAGAAAGTGAGACGCTTGAGTCTCGTAAAAGAGAAACTGTCATAAGAAAGCACAGTGACAGCACATTATATTGCTGAATGGGGAAAACTATACAAAATAAACTGCAATTGCCAAGCCACAAGACAGTTCACCTACCCTGTCAGTCCTTCCTATCACTAACTTCACCTCTGCACAGATGCTTGCCCCCTCTTTTTTTCCATCTTTGGTCTGTCAACCAAAGTCATATTGTCCTTTTGGATATTTCCTACACCGTGACATTTGTTACTATTACATCTGATGTGAACTTGGGCTAAGGGACATTGAGCAAAAAAGAAGTAAAACTCTGATATCAAAGAATAAAGCTAGTCACACACAAATCTCTAATTGAGAAAGACATTGGCTTCATGTTTTACCCTGCCAGAGTTTCATAAGGGAATAGAGGAAGAGTCTCTCCTTGCTGGATAGAGGTGGCTAACATGACAGAAACTGCTGTGTGCTTTAAGATCTGCAGCATCATCCAATACATGTCTTGTATGCCTGATTTTAACACAGACAGTGACAGTGTGCATGTCACTGGATACCTTCCAAGCCTGGCTGGGAACATACTGGATTATTTTTCTCTAGCCCTGGAAGGTAAATTTGGAAACAGATAACATAAATGGTTACAATCACTAGTAACTGTTCCTACCTCTTACCCTGCTTTTATTTCCTTTACCAATATCTAGCATTTTCATTCCTACAAGCAGACACACACATTCACAGAGAAAGACTGTGAATCTTTTTCAACAAGCATCCTGAAAATGTAAATACTTTCTTCAGTTGACAGGGTAAATATTAGATCGCAGAGCACAGAGCACTAAGTCATGGCATCCTTTTGCAGTGCAGTCAGAATGGGTTGCTGCCAGTGCTGTGAACTGAGCCCTTCTCTTTGTCAGGTGATGGGAATCCAGTTAGTTTCCTATTAATTCTCATTTGTTACAGTTTAGCATATTTCCCTTCAACTCCAGGTGACATATAATTTCCCAAGCAACAGTATTCTGTAGCAGCTTTTCACTAAATGATCTCATCTGGACACAAAGCTAGACTGCCACATCACACCCCCTGAGCAAAGCCATATCCAGCTTCACAATTCCCCCCAGAATGCCTCAGGGATGAGATAGGGTTTACCCTGTATCTGGTACATCACCCAAATCAGGCTGTGTGAGATTAAGAGGAAGATCACATTTCAAAGCCAAGCACCCTTCACAGACATCCTCTGGGCAGCCTCAGACCACAGCTTGCAGAAACATGTTGAGTGGAAAACAGTCTCTTTAATTAGCATGTCATAATGTACTTGAGGTTTTTTTAAGTTAAGAACAAGATAACACTGAACTCTACAGTGAAAATCAGGAACAGAGCATATGACCAATGTGCCTCCTGAAAGACATGATGCCCAATAAAGAGACTATAACCCTGTGTGGCCTTCACTTTCAGGATCAGCTCAGTTTGCAGCCCTACACAGAATGCACCACAGTAGCCCAGATGCACCAGTGAACCTATTTACAGTATACCTGGAATTCAGAAGTTTCTGTCTCTCTGTACAAGAATGCATTTCACTCAAGATGATAAAGTAGTGAGTGTTTGGGAAGGGATTTAATAGCCATGTTCGGGATGATCAAAGGACCTGAAGTCCTATCAACTTTCAAGTGGTCATAGAGATGCCTAATTCCCTTCAGCCCTTCTGACTATATCAAGACAGGCTTCAGACTTCAAAATTAATGAGATGAGCAACAAAATGGCAACAGAAGCAAAATCCACTACTGCCTAGAAGCTATAACAGTTGTGAGAGACAAGCCTGTACCACTCACTGCAAGGCACCTTCTCGATCTCATTGTGTCTATCCTGGGACTGGAAGAAGAGGCAAAGGTTCTGGTCTGCACTAGGAAGTAGGAGGGTGTACTAAGGGTTGGGACAAGCAGGAATGGAGTGAAAACTTTGTGCTGGGTCTCATATTCACAATACAAGTGTTGTGGGTTTGGAAGGGAAGGTTGCTTCAGATTAGCCCTATGAGGCCTCTTTGCAGTCACTTGAATGGCAACTCACAGCTCAAGTGCACCTGCTGACCTCCTGGTGCACATTTTCAGTTTAATTCCATCTGACAACAATCCAGATCACTTACTCCAAGATTGAGCTGAAAATGTGAATCAAAGCACAAAAAATGTGCCAACAGAGACATATCCAAACTAAAATGCTAAAAGAGATTCACTCAGGGTGTACAAATGAAGCCTTCTTATTCCTTTTCTTTCTCTCAGGACTGGCAGAAGATGACTGGGAAGAACCTGAGCCCTTTGATAATGGCATCAGCCTCCTCAGTAAGGAAAGAAACCCCTGGCATTGACAGAAGACAAGAACCAGAATGTATTTAGAGAGTGGAAGATATCTGGTATTAATTTTATAGACACCAATTTAACTAGTCAAAGTCAAGTGTGACCCAGCACACACTACAGACTTAGGCTACTTTAGAGAGAGTATTCTGTTGCAAGAGTGTATCCTGCTACTGACTGCCAACGAAGAAAAAAGAAGTGTGTATTCTAATGTATTTTTATACAATCTAAAAAAATATTTGCTTTCACCATGCTCTTTTCACTTCCTAAACAAATAATTTTAAGTGCTTTCTATGTGGTGGTTTCAATGCCTGAGCACTTTACAAGCCTTTTACACAAGACCACCAAAGAGCATGGACATTCAACAGGAAGCAAGATGAAGAGCAACTAGACCAGCACTGGCCAAAGAGATGAGAGCAAATACACCAATTTCAGTTGAGAAGAAATAAAATGGGCCTCTTCTGGGAACTGCAGCCACTGGAAGCACAAAACTGCCCTTATTCCTGCAAGGACTGGGAAACCAATGCAGCTCTTGAAGTATTTTAAGGATTGTAAGCCAGCATGAGCATCACCAATGCAGCTGCTAATGATGTTCTGGTTTGCTGGATTTCACTACTCTAAAAAGTAAAAAACAACCTTTATTCCTTTTTCTTCTCTGACAGCTTTCATTTATAGCAAACTCAGGTGCTATTTGTCTTCCCACATGCTGAGTATAATAATTTGTGTTTCACTTAAGCTTGTCTAATGTTTGGCTAAAGTACATTTTCCAGAAAGGAATCAAGAGGCGAGGAATCCATCTTTCCTTCCTTGCAATCATTTGTTGCGATGGGCAATCATCCTCACTTGGCATTTTTTTCATTTAAGTTTGCCTGGGCTCTGCTTCCAGTGATGCCTCCTTTATTCAGGTTGTAGTGACTCCACTGAGGT
This sequence comes from Urocynchramus pylzowi, assembly GCA_013397555.1. Classification (NCBI taxonomy): domain Eukaryota; kingdom Metazoa; phylum Chordata; class Aves; order Passeriformes; family Fringillidae; genus Urocynchramus; species Urocynchramus pylzowi. The sequence goes on from VZRH01007800.1 coordinate 366,211, forward strand.
CTGGCCTTCTCTCTCAAAACACCCAACATGCCATCAAGTTACTGATGCTTTCTGTAAGACAACTGATCTTTTACATTGTGTTTTTCACCACCACATGCCTGACTCTACCTCAAAAACAAGGTAAGTGTTAGAAGTCCATCTGGCATGGTGAACTTTTCAAAAGAAGGAGTGAGAAGTGCTAAGAAAGTCCTTACAACATGCTAAATGCCTTGCTGGAAGGTGTGCAAAACACATAAGAAAAATATTATAGCAAGAACTGTCAGATGGCTAAGAATGACATAAGCTTTTAGCTTAGCATCATTACACATCTAAAATCTTTACTACAGGATACTAGTGTGCATCCTGAGGGACATGAGGGACTGGGGCACCCTGCACAATGTCAGCTGTAGAATCCCATATGATCCCATTAATTTGATACTAAGACATCATGAATAGTTAAACTGGTGACTCTTCACCCACTTGTGCTTCCTCACATAGTCAGTAGAACTGCTGGTGGGATTTGTATCCTCTCTCAGCTGTGCAGCGATCGCTCCTGTGAGAGTGCAGCAGGGTTTCAGCATGCCCTTTCACAAGGACAATTTAACCAATCAGTCACCCCTCTCCAGTGCTCTCCCAGACAACTTACTAGGTCATGGGGCAATGTCTAAAATGGGAGAGAAGCACCTGTGTTGCTCTCTCCTATAAATATGGCCACTCAAGTTGCAGCTTTCCCTTGTACCCCTGGAATGCTGGGAAATCACTTTTGGATCTGTCAGGCTGGCAGCATCTCAGCTCTTTTTGGTCCACCCCTGCTCCAATCATCTTTGCCCAGGTGCACCCCTCACTCCATTCCAGGGAGCAGATAACACATCAGTCTGACTCTACAGAGAAAATCACACCAGAACTGAGAAATGCTGACTGTATGAGCTCAGGGTTCAATTCTTCTCCTCCACAGAGGAACACTGCAAAGACTACATGGAGAGCCAAGAAGACTGGGAATGGGGAAGCAGGTAGAAGAGGCCAGCCAGGAGAAGAGCAGGGAGAAAGGAGCTCTGAGGTAACCTGAGACTGTCACAGCTTGCCCAGGTTGTACCCACACACAGGCAGGCAGTGAGAGGGCAGCCACAACAGCAACGTGGCAAGGAAAGCATAGTAAATAAATAAGTAAATTCACACCTAGCAAGGCCATTCCTTACCTCTGAAGATGTAATCTATTTGTGGAGGGAGTGCTTTGTGAATGCTAGGGCTGGCCAGAAGTGCCAATCTGGCAGTTTCTGAGAGCTGATTTACCAAAAGGGAAGAGCACAGACAGCAGCTGCGCAAGTTTTGCATATTTCCACCCAAACGGTTGTGGCACTTTCTGTGGGGCATACAACTGCCTGCTCCTCTCACACAATAATATCCATTAAATTCCAGCCACAGATCATGATTTCAGTGTGCACTCTGCTTTTCTAAGAGGTTCCATTATCTTAGTATTTTTATTCCATTAAACAATACTCAGTGATGGGCACCATACCACAAGAACAGGGCTTTCTTTAAGTCTTGATTTTGGCTTGATCTCAGGTACCTGAGAGTCCAGGAAGTACAAGATTTTTTACAGTGCAGAAGCAAGCCTTACAAACCATGTAAGCTTTCTGGACCATTAAAAATTATATATATATATATAATTAATATAATGAATATGGAGGCATAAAATGCAAACCAGACTAATTTCATTGAAGTTTATGGAGCTATTCAGGGTTCTAGCAAGTGAACACTTGCCCCTTAGGCTGACTCCAGTGCATCTAAATGAATCAGCATCCTGACTCGATCTCTGTCTACTCCAAATTTTTTGCATTTGCTCCTGAACTTCCCACCAGGACTCAGAGTTTATGCCTTCTTCTTCTACAAAGCTGCAAAGATTCTTGAAATGCACAAATTCAGTAAGAGGGAGCACAGTTTTTGGCAAGGGGAATGAAAATATTCTTTCATACTTACTGAATGTCCCACTGGAATAGATTCAGACTGTAAATATTGACCCATGGACAATGCTGGATTATGGTACAAGCCCCTCCGGGGAGATGCCGCTCTAACGGAGGCCATATATCTCCTCTCTCGCCTGGGAGACAAATCTCTTCGAACAGACACATCTTTCCCTGGTGACATTGGTCTCCTTGGCGATAGGTGACGCCTTGGTGACACGTCCCGTCTTGGTGACAACTCTCTCCTCAGCACGGCCTCCTTCCGTGGGGACAGGTGCCTCATGGGTGAAATATCTCGTCGGGGTGACAGATGTCTTCTGGGTGACAAATCCCCTTTTGGCATTAAATACCTCTTTGGTGAGTTATCTCTGTAGGGTGAAGAATCGTAGCCAGGTGACGATTGTCGACTGGAAGGTGAGAGGTCCCTCGGAGAAGAACTGGGATCTAAGGAAAGCGTGTAATCCTCATCCATGCTGCTGGGTATGTCCAATCTGTCTTTATCGGGCTCTGAATCCGTACTCTTACTCTGGAAAAACCTCTGATATTCTGTCATCTGTGTGTCCTCACAGGAGTCACTGGGTGTTATAAGCTGAGTAACCTGAATGCTAGGCAAGGTGACCAAGTAACTGATGAGGGAAGAGTGTCCCACTGAAAGGGAGCCCTCTGGGGAAGCCCCCTGCGATGCCCCAGCCGAGTTCACTGACAGGGAGGAGAACCGAGGGGGCTGCGGGCTGGTGCTTCTTGATCTGGTTTTTGGTGTCGAGTCTCCCTGAGTATCATCAAAATCATCCTCATCTTCATCATCATCATCATTGTCATCACCGTCCTCACCATCCGATTCCTCTGCATCAGAAAACTGGTGCTCTGCTGACAGCCCTGCCAGGTTGCTGCTCTTCTCTGCCTCCTGCTGCATGTCCTCCATGTTTTCTGAAACAACCACAGCAAATCCCGATGATTAGCACATATCCCACCTCTCACACCACAACCATTCCCTGCCCAGCACACTCATTGCCATCACTAGATGCTCTTCATCTGGGATGGCTGCATAAAGCCACTCCTCATCGACTAAAACCGTATTTTTTTCAAAATAATACCTAAAACTCTATACATGAAAGGAAGTATGAAAGCAAATTCATCCTACACTACTTTGCAACTAAATGTTGCCATCTCTCACATCCTAAATGGAAAGACTGGGAACCTTGTAGGAGACAGATAACAACAGGCCATACTTTTATTTCTAGCGCCTCTTCATGTAAAAAAGTATAACCCAGACAACTAGATAGGATTTATTTTTTACTTCCTGTTTATTAAAAAGTTAACTCTCAATTCAAAAATGCCCCAAATACTCGTAAATATATTTTCCCATGCCCATCACTGTGCTAAAGTGCAGTGAGTCATTTGCAGACTGCATACTTTCCATACTTTTGTTGGAATGAGGCCATTCCAACTAAATTGACATACCTGCTTCTTCAGTTTCAGCATCATCTACAGATGTCATTGATACTCCAAGCTCCAAGCATTTTTTCATGTGTGCTTTAGACTTCATATGTTTTGTCAGATTTCCTATGGATCAGAGATTAATGTAATTAACGGACAACAACAAAGATCACTCTTCAAGCACGGTTTTGGTGTATCTTAACTCCATTATGCTGCAGATAATAGGTTTTAGCTTTAGAAAACACCCCAACAGACAGGGCTGACTCATCAAGACCACTGGCTTCAGTGCCTGTTTTAATGAGAGTGGGTTTTTATATCTTTAGAAAATAAAAAATTCAAATAAACTAAGGGCCTAAGAGGTACACAGGCATCTCTCCAATTTTCCACATGATATTTAGGCACCCCTACAAAACTCACTTTTAGATGTTATCTATTCCTGGACTCGCTGTTCATGGCATGTACAGATTGCCTAGACATCAAAGTAAGTCCACAGCACAGCAGCCATTCAGGGCTCATGCTCTTATATACACAGAGGTACTTTCCAGGTAAGGGCTCTCCCATTTACTTTGCACATGGTTTCCAAATGCTCCATGAATTTGAAGCATTTGGAAGCAAAAGTACCCCACAAAAAAAAAAAACAAACAAAAAAAACCAAACAAAAAAAAAAACAAACAAAAAAAACCAAACAAAAAAAAAAACAAACAAAAAAAACCAAACAAAAAAAAAAACAAACAAAAAAAACCAAACAAAAAAAAAAACAAACAAAAAAAACCAAACAAAAAAAAAAACAAACAAAAAAAACCAAACAAAAAAAAAAACAAACAAAAAAAACCAAACAAAAAAAAAAAAGAGAAGAAAAAAGAGTTATAGGAGACTTCTCCATGCAAGTTTACCATCTAGCTGTAGTCTCTGAACTGAGAACAGCTGTGCTTACAGCACCCACCTGGGATGTGGGAAATTCAGGTTCAGCTCCCAGATTTAGAGTACGGATCTAAACCAGACACAGCAGAGATTTGAAAGCAAATCTCCCATTCCCCTGAGGGAGCAATCTAACACGAGACTATTGACTTTCTGGAGCGCCTGTCTTGGTCTGTTTTTTCATAGATTAAAAAACTGGGTTGAGATTGGCCCCAAGAGACATTTCATGACAAAGGATCTTGAGCACAAAGCACAAGCTGGAGAATATAGCTCTAATCCATTTGCCACTTCATCCTCATTTGCAACACCCAAAAGGGAAGCATGGTACAAGCAAACCCAGCCCACTACCAAGACATGGTGCGTCTTAGCTCAACTAAAGCCCTCTGGAAATGCATTTATGCTGCTTCTAGGGCCCCAACCAGCATCTCTGGGTGGTGTTGTGGCACATGCCATCTTGGGGCAGGAACACTGCACTCCTCTGCTTGATAGCACAGGTGTGCTTAGAAACTCACAAGCCAGGCTCTTCTTCTCTGACTTTCAGTTCCAGCTAGTTTAAATTCTTGAGCCTGTGCACTGCATGAAATGTCTAACTTGGCCATTGATGCTTCTGGATGGCTCAATGCTCAGAAAAACTGAAAACCTAAGTACCTCTACAAGTTTGTCCCCTACTGCTCTCAGCAAAGTAGCAACAGTAGCTATGAGGCTGAGAGCTGCTTATAATCAGTAATGCACCAGTTAAACACTTCCTGTACTTTGAAGGCTAACCTACTCTTGCTCCTCATACCCTTTCTGTGCAACAGCAAACCACCTCCTCCATGTTTCTTCTTCTTTGCCAGAAATGCCAGCCACAGCAAGCATTTTCTTTTTTTTTTTCCATGCCACCTCTTCTTCCTGGAATGTCCTCTCTGAACACAGCTATAAACCCACAATACTGTCATGTACTTCAAGTCCCTACTCAAGACCCATTCCTCCAGCAATGTCAAATGTAAGCAATGATACAAGAACAGCTCACCAGATGGTCTACTGGGACTACAAACAAGCAGTTCCTTGTCTTTGTCTCTACATGCCCATGAAAGTTCTCATCTTAAATTAGGCTGATGGGTCTACTACCATCCATCAGCTGTTCCCATCTTTGGCACAGGAAGAACTGCTGGAGTCATGGAAACTATTACAATTCTCAATCCTCAAAACAGCCATGAAGCTGCACCGGGATCTTGGGAGAAATTTCCTTCAGCTTCCTTTCTTCCCCTTTGAGTTAAGTTTCACTGCACTGGGACCAGAATCCTTTCTTTTGTCTGCCAAAAGGAAGCTAAGAAACTGAGAATGTAAGGCTCATTTAGGCTGTGCTACAAAGAAATGATACCTAGGAAAGGATTTTTTTTTGTTTCAAGGAGATGGTTGCATCATGAATCTGAATTCCAAAGAATATCATTATCTGTGGCCACAGGGTGACAAATGGAAGCTTTTTTCTGTGCTGATAAATACATGTGAACAGAAGCTATCAGATCTCTATTCATAATTAATGCCACAGTGGATGGACTGGCTCATCTAGGAGACATATATTATTTATAAACTTGAAACTGACCCACTGTAAAGCCTGTGAAGGCATGTATTCCTCAGCAGCTGATGCTCTGCTTCTACATTATGTCATAAGAAGTATGGTCTCCTGGTAGCATTTAAGTGTTGCTGCAACTAAAATTTGCACCATATAACAATGTTGGCAGAGTATTATTTTTCAGGGTAGTTCTTATGCTACTACATTTTCCCTGCAGACAGAAGGACCAGCCAAGAGCCTCTAGGTCTTAATGAAGATATCCAAGGAGTCTCAGAGTCTTACAAAATCCCTGGATCAATTAAACAGAAGAGTGCAAACTATCTTATACAGTCCTGTATATATAAATACAACAAGCTTATTCTGAAGAATAATACTCTCCTTGATTGCAATGGTTGACTGGATCCCAGTGGGCAAAATAGCTCCAGAAGTGGCAAGAGTTCAGCAAAGAAAGTCAAGTACCTTTAGTTTTGAAGGCAAAATTGCACAGCTTGCATACATAAGGCCGGACATCAGTGTGAGTGCGGATATGTTTTTTGAGCATGCTTGGCTTTTTACAGCGAATGCCACATTCTTCACAAATGTACTTTCCTCGGCCACGACCTCTGACATAGACATAATCCTCATTTGATTTATACCTGTTGGAAGAGAGCAAGTATGTAAGTCATACAGACTTCAGGTCTGATGCATGTACAAACATCACTTCTATGCATCTGATCCTCATCATCACAGCAAACTCAGAGAAGTCCAAAGGAAGTACTGAATTTTCAGTCTGGAACTCTTAAAGTATTTGGCTTCCAGAGAATGTACTGGTTCCAATTTACTTTAACAGTATGAGACCAACAGGTTGCAGTATGAGAACAGCATAAATACCTTTTCAGGAAACCAGTGAACAACCATTCTTACAGACACAACTCCAAATATAAGCCTGCAGGTTGGATTTCAGCTCACTGTAATCTTGTACAGCACAGACATTTACCATCACTGAAAACAGCGTTGTTTTGCAGCACGGTTCATTTAACTATTTTAGTGTATTTATCCCTTGGGATCAGATAAATCACATCCTGGAAATGCCCGTTTCTTCCCATTAAGCATAAAGGGAACACAGATGACGAGCAAGGATGTATTCATTACACATGCCTGACATTCCCAAAGATAAATTGCTCCCTAAAGAGACACCGAGTTGATTTCACTCAGGTATGTGATGCTTTAGAAATAAAATGGTATATGCCAAACACAGATACTTTGAAGAAAGCTATTAATGAAATTTTTCTTATCACAGACATAAGCTTTCTATGCTATTTTTGCTGATCACATAGTGCGAAAGTTTCTGTAGTTAGAAAATAAATAAGATATGAAAATCTATGTAAAGCTGTACATTGCCTTTATTATCATGCTGAACTGTTAATACTGAAATCTAAAGGAGTCTAGGGAATCTACTCAGGCTGTTCTGAGGTTTGAAGACTGCTGGGCATTCCTTTGGGGAAGAATTCCATCCTCATTCATTCAAAGTAAAATCCAGGAAGTGCAAGAACTGAGAAATAATATTTCTTCTGCCCTCTGTCCTCCATTGCCCTCTTCCTAAGCAGTACAAAGTACTTTCAGTCATTCTGTGGATGCACAGCCCACAAAATACCATTGGTACTGACATTCAGTACTTCAAATAAAAAAAGGACTGTGTGAAAGATTCTGTTAATGTGATGATAACTCTACAAGAAAAAAAGTGGCAATTTTTGGGTTACAGAGCTGGAACATTTTTCAAGTGTGCTGTTCTTAGATGAACACTTTCCCACATGTTTAGCTATACCATGGGCAATATAAATTCTGAAGTTAATATTTTAGAAAAACATAAAACAGTATCCTGTTCTCAAGTCTATCTTCTTATCTTTTAAACACATTAGCTCCTCCTTCAAATGCAGATGCCCAAATTCAGGTTTTTTCATCTCATTTCCAACAAAGTTGTACCTCTCCCATTGTCCCTGGCAGCATGGACAAAACTGGAATAGTATAATGTAATGTAATATTTAGTCATCTCTCTAGCAGGCTTTCTGTACAATATTTTTGGGATCTTGGCTGTCTGGCTGCCCCATTTCCCAGGTTCTCCTTTATATGCTCATGCCAATGACTGCCAGTCATCACTCTATCCACTGCTTCATCAACCTCCTCCAAGCTTTCTCCCACAGACAAAAAAAATAAAAAGCCCATTACTATTTGAAATACCGCTATTTTATCTTCTCTTCATCTCTCCTGATTTTGCTGGGATGGAGTCTACCGTACCACCCCTGATTGATACTGGTAAGATAAATGCTGTGCTATTACATGTGCTTTTCTGTTGCTCCATCTCTGCTCTTCTTCTGCTTGACCTCATTCCACTGGCTTCTGTCACCTGTCAGATCCCATTGGACACAAAGACAATGATAAAACATGTGTCTCTTCATCATTCATATAGATGGTTTTTGGCCACAACTGACCTTGACTCTTTAAGTATGCTTCATCATAACAATGACTGTAAGAGAAATGACACACACAAACTTGACATTTAAAGTAGGGCTGGTGCAAAAACTAAAGACCAGAAATCAGAGTCATGGTGATTACCTTTTAGACCTCAGGAATATTCGATCTTACTGCTAGCTTGTGCCTCTCTCAAAGCTTTGAGTAATTTCCGCCTCCCTACTATGTAACGTCCATGTAAGGACTTTGGCCACTGCTGCTCTGAGTTTGACTAGGATGGGACTCTTGAGTTGAAAAGCATTAACAAGTCTCAGAGTCCTGTAATTTCTATTCAAAATGTTATTTTATTTGGGTTCTTCAATTAGAGTCTATTACTGATAGATATGAAAGCACAAACATAAGCAAACTGTGAATTCTTTCTGTCAGGTGATAATGTCATTAAGCTAGGTGTCAGACGAACAGGCATGATTGTCCTGCCCCTTCTTTGCACACCATTAGTAACTAACTGTACTGCAGCAAGGACTGAACTTGAAATTACTTATTTTCTTTGAGAAATACTGCTTCATATCCCATCCGTCACATCTGCAGTCAGATGATGGAAAGTAGATTTTGTGATTCAGATAATTTCACTTCAATCAAGCCACCTGCCAGTGGTAATAATGCAATGTTTAGTTTCTTCCTTCCAAAGTCCCTCTACTACGATGCTTACAAAATGCTCTTGATGGGCTTTCTGTGGTGAGGTGGTGATGTGCTGTGACATCTGGTGGTACTGGCTGACATTTAGACTCGATCTTAGAGATCTTTTCCAACTATAACAACTCTATGATTCTATGAACTACTTTTTGCCTCAATTCTGATTCTGCTCCTTCACCCTCTTAGTCATCCCCAGCCCCAACTATCTGCTTTTTGCCCAGCTGCCATATGAATGCTCCACCCCAGAGGCACAAGGTAGCTGCAGAGCTCCACTTGCCTACAAGGTAAATGGGCTTTCACACAAACCAAAAGCAGACAACCACAGATCTTTCTCAGCTAATTACCTTCTTCACACCTATGAAACAAAACCAATCACAAAGCCTAAGGAAACCCATTGCCCATGAAAACCAAAAACAAAAATGAAAATATCCTGCTGAAACAAGATATGACCATCCATGCTTGTCTGGTCCAGGGGAGAAAATGCGACATGAAGACAACAGACATTTGCTAGATAGTTCATTGCACTACGTGCTGAGAGGACATGAAGATGTCCTTGAAGAAAGAAGAACAAAATAGCTCAACAAATAGCCAAGAAGAAGCAAGCATAGAAACCCACCCATGTCAAAAACTAGCTTTAAGAAGTTATAAACTTGAGGAGAAGGAAAAATTCAATAACCAGGACAGAAAGCAGTGCAAGACATGACAATAATATCTAAGGTATATTACACCAATTTAAAAAATAGCCAAATTAATTTCTAGAATGGAAAGAACGAATCTATTCTTCCACAAATAATTCTGGTAAAATGTACCATAAAGTTATGATGCATGAGTAAAGAGTGGACCTACTGACACTGCATCACCTCATTTGCTGCAGTTTTGCAGTTTATATGTTTCTATTGAGGAAGTCCCAGTCTATTGCACAGACTATTTGTTCTTCCCCACTCCAGAAATTAATGTGCACATCAAGGTTTCTTATGTTTTGTTTTACTCAAAGGGTATCTAAATATAGCAAAGTATTATTAGGAGACATTTCTAAATGAAGTCTGAATTATATGATTTTCTTAAATAGTTTCATAAACCTTTTTGGTGTACAGGAAAACTTAAGGTAGTGCAAGTAACACACAAAATTTCTTGACTTAAGTATTAGATAGCACAAGTTTTTTAGAGAGTGCTCTCCTGCAGCTCACACTCATCTGAATCCTCCTTTAAGTTGCTTTTCTTAACACACTTTTATCCTTCTGACCTCTCATCACATAGCTTACATAAAGGCAGACTATCTTCAGCTGGGTCATCCAAATTCAGAAATGGTACATAGTGGAAAGCAGGCAAATTTTATACTTTGAAGTGGATATGAGTTGAAGCAACAGCTCTTTAAGTGTCTTGTAAACTTAGGCTTACCACTGAATTTAGGTCACTCCTGTAAAGCCAGTCTACTGGCTTAGTTACTGGGACAAGGTACAACTACAGAGAACAGTCAGGATAAGGGTGTCTGGGCCAGCACACCTATAAAAATCCAACAATAACTTTTTCAGTCTTTCAGGCAAGATGTAGGCTATACTCCTTCAGTGTTTCAGACTACAGAGAAATGGTAATTTCACGGAGATTATTCAATCATAGACAAAAACACAACATCAAAGACGGACAATTGAGATTTTAAAGAGTACAAACTGACAGGAGAAGGAAATGGAGTATGAATTTCTCACATCTCCCCCCTGACCTATTTAGTTACCCCAATAAAACAGTGCTGTGGGACCATCTGAGTTTGGTAAGACTGAAAAACACATCTTGTTTAGCCACCTGACTATGCAAGACCAAAAATTGGCAAACTAATTGCATTGTGCCAGAATTCTGTAAAAGAAACTCAACAATACCTTCCATTTTAGAGTATTCTGCAGAGACAAACTATATGTCTATTTCATTTTCTTTTCTTAACAAGTTTCTTAAGCCTCAAAACAACTTTAATTGGCTTTTCCCTCTTTGTTATTTGTTTTTGTTATCCCTTAAGTAGATAGAGTAGATAGATTGCCATAGTAAAATTAAACATTATTTTATCAACCATACATGACAGATCTATGGATCAGCTTTAGATGCCATAGATTTCATTTTATGTCCAAAATCCAACCTCAATAAATAATACAATATTACAAGAATAAGACTAAGCACACCTTGTCAACCTGTTCAACTAAGGGGAAGTACACAGTGCCTAAAAATGGAAACACATCCTCATGGAAGTCATTAAATACAGAGAAATGGCACAGAAAATATCAAAATGTTAACAGTTCATCCACTTCCTTATGACTTCAGGAATTAAAGCAACAATTTCGAGTGAGTGCTCTCACACAGACGGAAAACAGTTGTCTTAATAACAAAGTAGAGCCCAAAGTGAGTATACAGGTACCCTGTGGTACATTTTAAGACTGACAAATACACAAAAAAGAAGAGACTTGGGAGCTACAGGACATGGCAAGAATACAGGAGACTGTTCACATTCTAATTCATTCATATTCATTTTCAAATGTCTTTAAAATGACAGGCTGAGCTTGAAATTTCCAGTTATATTTTCTTACCCTCCTTCAAAGATTTTAATTCGTATCGGCTCAGTTTGTTTGGATGTAATGTCTTTATCTCCATGAATGTCTCCTTTTACTCTTTCTTTTATAATATTCCCCACTACTTTCTTTTCAAGCTTGCTGCCAAACAAGAAGAATGGCTCGTGTTTCATCTGTAGAACAAAGTCAAGGAAGGGTGTTACTTCTGGAGCATACAATAAACGCACACTTCATTTCAAATACTTTTAACATACCAGGTCAAAGCCAAACTCTCATTTTGGTCCAACTCTATATGATGAATTAATCTGTCCCATTTAATTTGACAGAGAATAGAAGAGGAGGCAACATGGACAAATTTTTACGAGAGTCTTGACAGAAAAGAAAATACTGTATCTTTCCTCAGAAAAAGAAAATCATGGAAAATAGATATGGAAAAGCCTCAGAAGGTAATTTATCGCCATTACAGAATTTTCCCTGGCACCATTAGCAAATGCTTAATCCGTGAGGAATAGTCAATATGTAAAAGACATTAAATGGATCTGAAGATCCTTACTCAATTTTATCTTAATCTTTTCTTACAAATGCATGTGGATGTTTGTGTCTGACACTGTTTATTGGGAAAAACAAAGGGCAAAATAAAAGCAGATAATGTATCAGGCACACATGAATGGAGGGCTTTAAAAGCCTCACTTTTTACATCTGATTTTGAAAATGGAAACAGAGACAGAGACAGTAGCAGTAGCAGAGCTTGCAGAAGGATAAACTGAGGCTCCGAAGTTGTTTTGGGAAGATGTCACTGGCTGATTTCCCAATGGGGAAACTTTAAAAAAGAAAAATTAACTCACATTTTATAGTTTACTAGAAATTTCTCACATAAACATAAAAATTCATATATGAATTTAATTTTATTAAAATTTTTTTATTTACCTGAGCAAACTGCTTCCATGCACTTGATGATGTCAGTTTACCAGCTCCAGGTCTGTGCATAGCAGCCAGGGTGTAGATTTCCGTGGTGTTTTTTTGCTTGGACCTTAAAAGTGCTAAAGTGGTCTTTGTACTTAGCCCAGATGGGTTTGGGTTACATGAACTTATACACCATGAAGCATAAACAGAAGCTTTGAGGGTTGGTTGCTGAGTGTAATTGGGTTTTGTATAGTTTAAGAAACACCAGCTCACAGTAGTCGTGGTACGCAGACTTGGGAACTGAAGGATCTGTTGAAAATCTGCTACGTCTGTCAGGAGAATGGTTGAGGCTGTGACTTTCCCAACAGTATTAGATGACATCTGGACTAACATCCCCAGAGGTAATTTTGGATGTTTCAGTTGGTCTTCTGCCTGAATTTCTCCTGGTGGCAATGAAGACCTCTGTGGACTCATGCTCATATCTGAGGCTGTTTCATCCACATCCAGCTCTTCTGGTGAGTCTCTTCCTTCAGATGGGCCACTGGACTTCTGTCCCGGGGATGCGGAATCAAAACTGGAAAGTTTCTCTCTGCTCACTGGGAATGCATCAGCTCCCACCATGCTGACAGGTGGGAAATCTTGAGATGTTGAGGATGACAGCGATGAAGAGGATGACATGGATGGTAGACTTTCTTTTGGCTCAGTAGTACAGCTCTGCCTTACTAGTTGAGGCTTCTGCATTCTTGGAAAATCTTTCTTTATATCTGAGTTAGTCAACTCAACTGCACTTAGTTCCTCAACTATCTGCCCATACATTTTTTCTTCTTTGACTCGTTTCTGCTGCTTGGTCTCCATGAAGAGGTCCAAGCTGCTGGCAGGGGAAAGCATTCGTTTGCTTCCTCCCAAGGTAGAAGCCATGTCAGAAGTGGAAGGCAAACACAAGGGAATTGGTGGCTCCAGTCCAAGCGGAAGTGTCTGCGGCACTTTCCACAAGGGATATTTTTCTAGTCCTCCGTGATGACCCAACATCTGAGCTATGTTAAATCCAATTCCTTGCATGGTTGCATTAGTTGCCAATGTTCTTTGAGAAACTGTCTCGTCAACTTTACATATTACAATTGCAGGACTGTTGCTCTGTCCAAGGATCTGGGAAATGCTTGTGTACATGACACTACCATAAGATGGCACGTGGGTTTGTATCCTGACAGGAACAACTGTTCCTGGCAAAGACTGTACAGATCCATCACTTGGGGAGTCAAAATCTGTTTGAAGATGCTGCTCAGAGGAGGTATCTGTTGGTTTAATGCTATGGTCTGACTGGTACTTAGCAAGAGTATTTTTTGAATACAACCCAGATGTTCCTGAGTAATGCTGGTATGCTTGCTCTTTAGCATGCACATAATCAGCTGCTTTCTTTCCAATAAGTTCAGGTACATGTTCCAGGTGATAGCTTGGAGGTACATCTATTTGGAAAGCCTGTTTGACATAAGATTTCTGCAGCTGCTGTACAAATTGATGCTGGAAGTGCAGAGGTTCTGTGCAGGACTGCCACAAGATAGGCTGCTGAGATGGTGGTAAGTGAACCATGCACACAGCTGGATAGGGGAACTGAAACAAGGTGCTGTGAATAGGGGGAAACGGGACTTTTTCCTGATGTGCAAATAGCTGCTGCTGCTCTGATGGATGTTTGTTAGGAATATAAGGTGCTTGCTGGATTAAGGGAGTCCTTAACATTTCTGGGCTGTCTGCAACAAGAGCCTGTTGCTGGGCAAGGTGGGATGAGCTATTACTAAGCTGAGCACAAGAGCCAATAGCCTGTTTTCCAGACTCATCTACCTGAATGGGCTGAAGTACAGAGGAAGGGGAGTGATGCCAGACAAGCTGTGAAGGGCGAAGACCAACCTGTGAATGTTCCATCTGCTCCTGCTTTATACTTTGTTCTGTGCTCTGATCAGTCTGAGAAATCTCCGGAAAACCACTGAAGGAAGCTTGGCGAACCAAGAAGCATTTCTTCCTTTCTCGGGAGGGAGACAATGCCACAGTAGGTGTTCCAGCTGAAGAGGCATGAGATAGGTTCCCATAGTCAAAGGATTTACTTCGGATCTCTGGGATTTCAGCAGCATGAGGACAGGGCATCTGTTCAGATGAGCAGCGTCTCATTTCCCTCTGATGGTGATGCCCAGGGACGGAAAGTGAGTAAGCACCTGCTGGAACTGTTAAAAACTCAGACTGTTTTCCAAATTCATCTTGTTTGGGAGGTGTGATGAATTTCACATTCTCTTCTCTTTCAAAGGACATTGAAAAACTTGAACTGTGGGACAAATTACTTTCTTGGCTAGGGCTGCGAGAGAGACTTGTACCTGTAGACTCAAAGCTGGATTCCCCAGAGGAGTGCTCCATGTCAGCCAGTCTCAGACGCTTCTTTTTGGGTGGTAGCTTTTCAGCTGGAAGTTGAGAAAGGGTTTCACTTCTCTGGGGCCACTGGAATTCTTCAGTGGGTCTCTCCTGCTCTTTACTCTGCACTTCTTTATCTTTTTCAGGCTTATCTGGCTCCTCCGTGACACGAATTTCAGGTACCTGTATGTTGTGCTGGCGCACCAACCTGGGCTGGATATGACACGGCTGAGGCTGCTGGGATGGGGATGGCTTACTGGTGTCAACATTCTCCATCTGCGGAGCTCGGTCTGGGCTCATCGGGGACTCACAAATCTCACTCTCGCATGTCTCAGATGGTGAATACATCTTTTCCTGCTGGCATGCAATATGTTCTGTAGATTCAGACCTTTCAAATGAGTTTGGCCTACTCAATGAATTTGTGTGCTGAATGACAGAGATGACATTTCCGGGGGGCTTCCTAACCAGTGACTCTGCAGTCTTTTCTTGCTCTGCAGTAAGGGATGAGTCTTCCAAAGAAGCTGCTGGACTTCCAGACTGCAAGTAAGGCCTGCACATTTCAAAACGTTCCGCATGGCAATGGGGAGCGTTTTCCAGGCCTTGAAGGGCAAATCCACTTCTTGGCACTTCCTGAATTTGGGATTTGGGATCAAAGTCCAAAGGCTGAATTGCCCCAGGGGTGCCAGTTGTACTGCTGCAAATCATAGGACTGTCTTCCTCATCTCCAACACTCTCCTCTTTCCTGCGCTTTCTGTTTTCAAAAGTTGTTCCAAGCATGGATGGCACTGACTGAGATTGTCCAAGTGCATCGATAAAAAACTCTCCCCCTTTGTTCATCCCACTTAAGGATGGTGAGTCCCTGTAGTTCTGCTTCTGAGCTTCAAATTCTTCCCACTTTCTGTAGTGCTTTCCACCGGCATCATAGTCATAAAAGGTCTTGTCTCCTTTCTTCTCTTTTAAGGATGGTCCTTTGTCACCTGCTGTCTGTCTGCTCGAAGCAATAATAATATTTTTCCCTTGTCTTCCATGATAGTCTGAATCTGAGTGTCCCTCCTGTACAGATGGCAGTTCAAAGGCAGCCTGCCGTCTCAACATTCTTTGGTGGGATATTCCCACTGTCCCGGGATAAAATACATCATCAGAGCCAGTCATCTTCTCATCAAATGAATGGCTTCCTCTCAGAGATGGGGGAATACTTAGGCTGTTTGCAGAAGAGGTTGGCATGGAGTTACTTCTAATAAGAGGAGAAGAATCTATTGGGGGCTCTAGAAGGACAGGCACATCACCCTGCTGACTGACTTGGTACAAGCTGGATTCACTTTTGATGGATGATGTGGTCTGGGATTGTCTACATTCTGTATTGCTGCCTGGATAAACTTGTGTAGACTTAATAGTGCTCAAGTTACTGGAGTCAATGAGTTCCTCTTTATTTGGAGTCAAGCGAGAAATATGTTCCTCAAGCATCTTGATATCTAATCTGTTATTTAAAAGAGGTGATGGGTCTGTTTTGCCCTTTCTACCCATTAAACTGTGTTCCTGATTTGCTGTGGCTACAGTTAGTGCTGTTCTTTGATTAATCCTATAGAACTTCCCAAAAATTATTTCTTCGTAAGACTTTGCATTAGTATTTGGTGGGCTAATTTGCTGCTCAGCGCTTTCTGAGCGGGAAAAATAGCCAGAGTCAGTGCTTCCCTTACTGTGTGGGCTCAGGAGGTTTAATGACTGCTCAGAATCTTGTCCTTTTTTCTCTGACAGTCTTAGTGCAAGTCGCTGTTTAACTGTATGAGAGTCATCAGACTTGGTACTTAAGGATGGGGTTTGCAACATATCAGAGCTAATATATGGTGAACTCTCACTGGGTAACTGAATCCCACTTTTAGGGATAATCAAAATGGGGACTTTCATTGGCCCCACCAAGGACTCTTCCATGGAGGAATGAAAACCAGTCCTGCTAGCAATGTCCAGTGGGAGCTGTGAGACGGGGCTCAGTTTGTCAGACCCTTCCACCAGGAGTGAGGTCTCCTCATCTGTGTCTGTGCTCTGCTCTCCATCTGAATGTATTTCAGCTTCCACGTCGATGTAACTGGCATCCAGGTCCAGCTTAGAGACTGCTGACTCTGTGAAAGGTACCAAGCCTGCCTTAATCGCATGGGCATGCGACTTCCTGTGTTTGTAAAGGTTGCTTTTCGTCTTGAAGGAGAAACCACAAGGGACACAAGGGTATGGTCGCTCACCAGTATGAGACCTAATATGCTTTTTAAGTACACTAGGTTTGGCACAGGCCCGATTACAGTAAGGACAAATGTACTTGCCAGGCTTTTTGGGTTTGTGCTCCTTTTTGTGAGCATCTTCTGATTGTTCTAGAGATTTCTGTGAATATTGGCTGTATGCAGGGTTCAAACTTGAAATCTTCTTCCTGGAGAAACCTCCACTATGGCTATGCATATGAAAAGGAAACAAGTCCTCTGAGGCAACTGATTGCAAGTGGCTAGGAAACTGCCACGGAGGGCCTTCCAAGCTCTGATGTGGCTTTATGTTGTGCAAGAAGCCTTGTGGCAACGAATGCTGTGGAAAGGAAAGTGAATGTTGACATGAGTAAGGGCTTGGACGATGCTGTGGATATTGCTTCTCTGTGACTTGCTGTGCAGCTTCATTTGATGATACCAGTTTCCCAGAACTAAAAAGTTGTGCTGATGCCGTGTTTCCTACTTGCTCGTGATCTATTTGTGGTTGCCGCTGTACTTCTTGACTGCCGAAAGTGCTCATCTTGATAACAGCTGAATGTTCTTGCCTCCATCTACTTGGTACTTTAGCAGTTTCTCCAGACCTTGAGGTAGCTTTTTGCCCTATAGCTGTGTCCCCAGAGTCCATTTTGTTACACAAGGTCTTAAGTGCTAGTTCACTTGAAAGCTGTGCAGACACATGGAGTGTGCCCAAAGCTGTGCTTTTCAAAGTCTTGTTGCTCCCATTTTTCCAGGGCTGTTGCAAGTTCACAGACTTTTCTTTCTCTTTGGAACTTTCCACGCAGTAGTCTATAGGCATTAGATTTGTGTCTGTACACTAATGAGAGTATTACACAGTTCTGTTCATGGCATGAACTTTCCTAAACAGTTTATTATACATTTGCAAAGACTTGTTAAAGCATTTGGACATGTTCCATTGTTATTAAATACTGAGATGCAGAATGATCCAGAGATACTTGTGATCTCCTAGAGCAAAGTTCTCTTCATCTCTTCCATGGTGACACAGCTATCTGTACAGAAATATAAAATAAAAAAAAAAAACAAACCCGCACACACAGTTAGTACAGCCATATTAAACAACATCGGTGCAGTCAACTGCACTTCTATTTAGGCTTACATGGAAATTACTGGGGGACTTCAGCAAAGGTAACTACATTTCACTAAATTCCCTTTTGTGAGCAGACACAGTAAAGACTGGCTCCAGAGACTGCACACAAGCATAATCACTAGTCAACAGCAGCTCTAGGATTGGAAAATAGAGACTTACACTTTCCAAATTAAACAGTAGTTTTGGAAGGCTTTCAGGGGACAGTTTAAAGGCTTGATCTCAAAAAGTCCACCACATACTTTCAAAGCTCTTACAGCAAATCACTGCTGAAAACAGAAGCCTAACACTGTGAGTGGGAATTACCTTATCCAGTGTTTCTCACTTAGGGTTCAGACATGTACTTTAGTCATCTGGCCTTCCTCTCAAGTCAGAGTAGGTTGATCAGAAAAGAAATCTTTCCATACCATGACAGGTGCTTCTGACACAGAGGCTGTCCATGCAGAAGGCCCTCCACTACAGAGATGCTTGTTTCTAACTAGTCAGCTCGGGGTATATACTGAATATTGCGAAAAAATTGCTGAAGTAAGGTACTTCTTACCTTAGATCATCTAACTGGTTTTATAAGAAGGTGATGCTTGCCATTCTAAACTACTTTTAAACAGTCAAAAAAGAGACATCAAAGAAGCATTTCAAACAGCACTGATACCTTTCCCTGACTCCACCTTCAAATCATTATGTTAAATTCTAGTGAGAATGTCTTGCTAGATGTAAAGGATGTATTAGATACTGTGTTTATGTGACTTAAGCATTTTAGATTTCACTGTTGAAACAATTCCATCCAGGTATACATGCATTTTTAATGCTTAAACAGTTCCATTAAAAAGACCAAAAGCTCAGAGGTATGATTTCCATACAAAAGTACAGCATTTGAATTTGAAGTAAAATGTTCACTCTCTGGTTTCATGTTATCCAAACACAAGACATTTTCTGTATAAAATAGTGAGAATTATAAAGACAGCCATGATTTCACTATAGCAAGGAAAAGAGTAAAAAAATCAGTATTACAGATACTGGAATACTTTTCATTCCTACAGTGTAGAAAATGAATTTGGCTTAAAGAAACAATAGCAAAGTGCAGGAAAACATACAGGTAATAGTCACTTCTGAGTTTTTTTCATTATAAAGTAATTACCTGCTTCTTCTAAACATCTAATAGGCATGACTATCTTCAAATTCCCTGTGGGGAAAAAAATACAGTTATAAGAAATTTTTGGTATTAGGTATAGATGATGATGAAAATCTTCTATTCTTTACATAGAGGTCTGAAAATTTCATTTACCATCCACTAGAAAATTTCATGTTGTGTCTTAGAGATCTGAGTAATTATATTTGAAGTCTATAAGCATGAATAGTTTTAAAGGACTTAGGTTTCTAATGTGTAGATGAATAACAGCAAGTCTAAACTAATAAAGTCTCACCTTCCTGAATCAGTGAAAAGAGAGCTGCCAATGTACCTCTTCATTCCTATGCCTTTGTTAAGCCTGGATTATCTCTGAATCCCCTTGGCAAATCCCCTTTCAATGCCTCTCTCCAGCTAATACTTTTAGACTCCAGGCCTCTCATTAAATGTTTCAGGGACCAGCACAAACTCCTGGTCAGGGTGTCACCACTCAGGAACAAGAAAGTGTAGTGAAACAGGAGTAGGTGTCCAAATTAGTTAACACCTGTGTGATACTACTACAGCATATATGGCTGCCTTCTCAGAGAAGAAACTTACAGAAGAAAATTACAGAATACATGGCTAAAAGACTTCTGTGACTGCCATGACTTGCCACTTCTCTGACTCACCACCCTGCAGGCTACTCTGTATTGTTGAAAAGACCAGCTCAGAGAAGAGGGAGCCTGAGCATCATCTCATTGCCTTAAGACCATTTCTCCCATGAAATGAGGACTCTGCCTTTCTATTTTCAACAAATCTTTCTCCAAAACCAGATTTCTGCTTTTGTTTCATTAAAAAGGATGTTTGTTCAATTGTGACTACAAAAGCAACAATGACAGCATTTCTTTATTGTTTTTATTTATGCCAAAAGTCAGAGCATCTCTAAAGAACAGATCTTTAGAAACAGCTGAAACATTAGCTTCAGAGTAGGGGATACAGACTATTGTAATGATCCTCAATTAGCAACTATCACAAAGAAGCTAGAGTACTCATGTTTTTTTCCATTGAATGACACCAAAAAATTATAAAAAACTAACATCTATAAAGGAAAAAAATAAACAAAAAAATTGAAAAATATTTTTTAGTTCTTTGTCATTAATAACACTTTCCAAGAACAAATGGACATTAGCAAAGCCTGATAACTTGACACAAATAGAATCAGTACCATGCCACCTGTTATGAATTAATCATTAGTAGTACAAATAATGTATCAGTAGTTAGGCCAGCAATAACTGATGGAATGTTGGTGTAGTCAACTATTTTTTTTAACTATGGAGAAACCCCCTGTAGTACAAAATAACAGCAAGTTATCAAATGCAAACCAGAATGTTTTAAATCATAATGTCATTTAGCTTTGATGTGCTAATGGTTTCTTTAAATAAGTCTGTTGTCTGATTCTCTAAAATAAAAAAAAGAAAAATGCAATCCAAGTATATATATTTTTTAATTTTTTTAATATTTCCTAATCCACTTCCTCAAATAAAAAGTGTCAGTACAAATGGAAAAAGAAATCCTTGTGCACGAGTTACATTATGCCAGAAGTGGTTACTGCAGAGCAGCTGGGCAGGGGCTGGTGAGGAAATGGCAGGTAAGTGGCCCAGCAGCTCCAGCAGCTGAGCTACACCGAATCCCAGGTCACTAACAATGCCAATATATGAGCACAGATGTAAAGGAAAATGTGTGGCTTGAGAAAGCAGAAACAGGGACAGGAGCGAATGTTCCTCACTGAGAGAGCAAAAAGGTATTTTCCATCTTCAAAGAAAAATACTCTTCTCCTTATTAGGCAATTTTGCAAATGGTGAAGGAGAAATTTCTAGAAGATGGGAGTATCCTTTCTTTCCATACTCCTTTTACTGAGAGCACCTTTATAGAAGAAATCTGCCAGTCACAGCAATGTGACAGCAATGGTTTTATTTCAGCAAAAGATAATGCTAATATACATCCAAAGCTTTTCTGTTCTGGACTGAGAACTCTGTTACAGTGTTAAAGCCCTCCTTCAGTCCTGCAACTTCAGAACATTCTATACAATTTTTCAACCTCCACTATGAAACAGGTAGAGACTAATTACAGGAATTATTGATGGCTTAAGTATGGCAAGAGCCACTCTCCTGGGAAAAATAAATCCCTTTCCAGAACGAACACAATAATTTCTTGTTTGGTTTGAGCTGCCATCCATCCTGTGTCAAAGATGGCTTTAATATTACTTCTTTTGTTCTTTTTCCCCTCCCTAATGGGAGACTGGCTTAACTGGAGAAATGTAAGAGACCGAAAAGCTAGTTGGCATTGTGTCTGTTTTATCCAGTCAAAACTCTACTTCATGTGGCCGCATCCACAGCCTAGCTTAAACCAACAAAATACTTCCATTTTTCCAAGTGATTAATGTTTCTCCTTTAGAAAAAAATTGTAAATACACTTTTAAATACTGCTTTTCATAAAATATAAACTATTTGATAGGCAGAAACTCATTATATTTCAAGTACTACCTATTTAAAACCAAGGAACTAAGGATGATAAAAGGGCACAATTCTTTTAATACCTTTGGCACGGCTCAGCTCTGCTGGAGTAAGTAAGAGTAGCCCACCTACCCGGATCAGAAGCTGTATGGGAGTTGCACAGAGCACATTGTTTGACAGGAGCTGCAAAATCCTTCCTGGCTGGTGGCCAAGCAAGGTTTTCTGGCAGGAATGTGGCCCGAGAGCCAGCTCCCCTGGTCACATTAGCTGTGCTATCTGCCTGCTTCAAAACAGGACATTTCACTTCTATAAAAACTTTGAACATGAGAAGATTACTTGGAAACCAGGAGCTGTATTTATGTCAGATGCACCTACTAAATCAAGACTTTGAAAACTTTCTAGAAAGGAACATTATCCTATTGCTCCTTTTTTAACGAGAGTGCCTTTGTGAGCTGTATGCAGGGGATGTATATCTGATTGACTGCAGAGCTCCAAGATTATTCCTGCTTTTCTTTTTTTTTTCTCTTTTATTTTAAGACCATTAAAATGGTTACACTCAACAGCTTTAAAATAAAATTTGGCAAAATATTACTTTTACTGCTTCTCAATTTGTAGCTCATATTACAGTTCTTGCAAGTGAACAAATTGGAAGCTTATGTCTTCCAGGCTAAATCCTGAGTGCACCATACAGAATAAATATTGACTCTAGTGTAAGGACTAAGGGTCAGATCTAGCCTTGTTTTAAACCTTTTCTGTCCAGCTCTGCCAGCACAAAGCTGGCCTAAAACCACAGTAACTGGCCCCTGAAGAATTTGTATTCTATAGGGCAAGTGTTAGCACAGACAAACTGCAGTGGCTCCTATGAAATCCTTACATTCATGCACAGACCTCTGCCAAGACCCTTATTAGGCAAGTCTAGTTTATGTCTGGGATAAGCCCAGCAGCCTTACAAGAGAGGCCACCTCTGAACTCTTCCCCACCTGCAATTGAGAAGAAAATTGCCTTGGCCTTTCAGGAAGAAAGGCAGCATACTTTCAGCTTGTTGTCCTACATGTTTCCCTCTGTCCTACTAATGAGATTCCCCAAAGAACTGCTTGGTGTTGACATCCCAGTGAAAAATTAAAAAATACTGAGATCCCTAGTAAAACATGGATTTATAGTTTCTCCTGCATAGGCAAAATCATAGGTGGGCTAAGTCTGAAGAAGACCTCTCAACCAGCATCCAGTGTGCACCTCTGAACTGAAGGATTCAACTGGTATGAAGATAGATAAGCATTTGTTCCTATTTCTTTCCAAGGTTATATATTCATTCATGTGCTGAGGATGTTATGTAGCAATATAACAAAAAGAATGCAGTCCTGGGGGTGTATAGTTTTGGCATTTTACACAAATGAAAAAAAACATGACCAACTGACACTTGGCAAAGTCTGAATTACTTTCAGAATGGGAGCATGCTTGTGCTTTTGCTCCAGTTTGGCAGGAGTTGTAAGACATCATTTTGCACATGTGAATCAAAGAAGGCAGCTCTTTTAAAACAGGTTGGATGTATTTATTTTAATCTACCAATTTCTATGTTGTAACTGCTGTTGTTACCTCTTCAGATTTGAAGATACTACTCTAATTTGTTAATTTAATTCCACCCCAGATATTCTGCCTGCCCTCTGGATTTCAGTGCTTTATAGAATGTATTGTCATTCTCCAAAATCAGCCAGAGGACCACAGTTTTGGACAAACCCTGAAATATTTAGATTAATACTTATGGGTTTGGTTGGATTTTCGGGGCTTTTAGGGTGGGGTTTTTTGGGTGGTTTTTTGGTGGCTTTTTTTTTAAATTTGGGCAGCTGAACTAATTATTGCAATATACTTTTTAAAATGTCATTTAAAAGTACCATCCAATACAAACCCAAACACTGCTCAGCGAGTGCACGCAGTACACAATGATCTAACAAACTGTACTGAGTTTACTTGAGGACAAGCTACAGGGCAGGATCTGTTCTCCACTGCCATATTGTGCTCACACGGATTCCCACAGAAGCCAGGAACTGAGGGGACTCACTGAGAGGATCCAGTTACAGATACATCAAGGGCAGACTGCAACCTCACTGTGACCGAACAACAACTTCAGGCTTTTGTCATCATGAGGACACATTTGTGTCCCTGGTAGTTGCTGGTTTCAAGGGACAGATTCTGAGCATGTAAAACTAGAAGTGGTGTAAAACCTGGCATTTTGATTTGTGCAATTATTATTTCAGTGCTTGAACTGTATCTGGCTTATACTCTGAGAACTGTTCTAGATCTCAGCCATTGAGAATTGGCATCTAGCACATTTTAGACAACTGTAGTAGTATTGAGTATTTAATTAATTTTATGCTTTTACCAAATTCACCTTAATCTTAATTATTTCATATATTTCAAAATATTACCTGAGAGCATTATGAGAGTATGTTGAAGAACATATTTAAAAAGCACATTGACACCGACTAAGAAAAAATCAAATAATCCAATCTGTTGTACCCTAACATCTGAGAACCTGGACTGTAGGATCTTAGACCTGTTCAGACATTTCATATAAATGTCTACATGTACCTGCTGTGATGAAGACCTAGACTGTGAATGTGACCCTACTGAGTCAGAGGTCAGGCACACACCAAGAGAAAAATCAGTTATGAAACAAGAGCCTCTCATTACAAGATTTGACTCAGAGAGACTGAAAAGAGACAAATTATTCCAACAAGAAGGAGAGACAAATTCTGCTCTATGTTAACCTGGTACGAATCTGAAGCAATGAGTTGCAAATCCAAGGACATCATTCCAGATTTATTCCTCATAAAAACAAACGGAATCAGACCACTTAGCCTTTTACATCCTACATCCTGGTTTAGCCTTTTACATCCTACATCTGAAATACCTGAAATTATTTGCCACAAGGTGAAAATAAACTAATCCAACACTTCTAAGATGTCTGCAGAGAGAATTGTAACATACATTGCAAGAAATGTTCAATTACAAAGTAGTAAGAAAACATGGGTGATTTTCATCAAGAGATGCTGGTTTGTATCATAAATGGTTTGAGTACAGCTGCAACAAAACACTCAGTTTTTGCTATGTTAAGTATCTCAAATATAATTTTAAACTGCCTCTCTCTGTAGAAAAAACAGCACCAACTAAAAAATTAACTTCAAATTGAGTGTATTTTAAGAAGCCATATAGGCAGTCTAGAGTAGAAATGCTTTAACACTGACCTTTTAACTACAATGACAAGGATTTCTCACATACAAGTATATCACTATTTCCTTTTTCAGCACTATACATAATGTACACATTACTATCAGATGGAAAAAATGTATAAAAAAAGCTTTAACTTTGCCAAAGACCAGTTGAACACTTATTTCCACAGGATGAGTATTAAAAGAAGAAAAAAAAAAAAAAAAAAAAGAGA
>VZRH01007800.1:391498-495120 GCA_013397555.1 Urocynchramus pylzowi
TTATTTCCACAGGATGAATATTAAAAAAAAAAAAAAAAAAAAAAAAAAAGAGAGAGAGAGAAAAAAAACTATGCAGGAGCCAAATTAATCTTAAATGCTTCCTTTATAGGCAGGAATTTGAAAATAAATCTCAATTCTTCTCCTTGAACTGAACAAAACCCTCTATCAAAGTGATGCCAAAACAGTCAACAAGTCAAACAACATTGTCAACCAATTAGCAGTTAATTGATCCCTCTGATCCCACTGCTTTTAATGGATCAAGTAAATATTTTGTTTCTGGTTTCCTAATCTTGCTGTGAACTTCAAGAGTCTGACAAAGCATGTCAAATAACACAAAATCTACCTGTTCTGACTGCCTTCTGACATGGACATCCTGAATCTGTCTCTATACAAAAGCAAAGGATTGGGATTATTCAAGTATGAACTAAACAAGAGAGCTATATAAACTGCTAATCCTTTCACACTGATACTTGTTTCCTTGGGGAACAAGTTAAAAAATGAAAACAGTTTAATAAAATACCAATCATTTCCCATGTGGACCTTAAAATGCAATGGCAGAGCAGTACTTCCAGGATTATTAAAATTTCAAAAGGCAACGAAAACACCACAATTGTTTTGCCCTGCCCATCACCCCACCCCCCTCCCCATTTTCTTTTGAACTGTAGTAGACAGTGACTTATAAGAATGAGAACAGCTCCCATGCAGAGAACAGTCAGAAACTGATGCCCACCAAGGTCCTCTTTAAACACCATTTTGATGGCTGAAATAAAGTTTATATGATGCCTAATCCCATTGGTGCAGAAGAATGAATGTCTCTCAAGGGTGAATTAAGTAGTAAGCAACAGTATTTATTAAATACACATTAACAATGTACAAAAAACCAATTTTTGATTATCCAAAACAGTGCTGAGATACAAATGAGCTCTTAATTCTTGGACTACTCTCTGTCAGCAGAAACTCAACTTTATCTCACTTTCTTCTGAGCCACAGCAGTTAAATATAACAATACTGTGCCAAACTATAGAAGTGTCAAATAGTTCCTAATCACCATTTGTAGGATTACTTTTCACCATGTAGAAAAGAAATGGAGCTTTGGCCCTGCCCAAAAAGGGCTGAAAACCTCTGCAAAGCAAAAGCTCGGACACTAACCAATGATGCTATGTGATGCCACTGGGATTGCAATGGAAGTTCAGCATTTGGAAGAACTGGTGAAAATTACTGAGATTAAACAATTTTTTTTCTTAATTCAACACAAAGGAATGTGTTAATCAGAAAAGGAAATTTCACACCTAATAAAGGACAGATTAAGTAAAATATGAATTTAGCAGCACTTCGGAAGGATAAAGTGTATGCAAAAAGCAAGATTCCCATGTGGATGTGGTTTGTAGTCATTTACAGACTTATAAAACATCATCTACGGTAGGAAGGGTAAGAACATTTTCACTGGAGAGTTCAAACTGTTAAAGTTGTCAGATATAAGAATCTCCTAACTGAAAGACATACAAAGGCTGAAATGCCTCATCATTTTCACACAAGGACTGCAAATGGGAGAACACAGCTGTACTGGTAAATCTCTGTTAAGATATACAGCTTTTCCCCCACGTTTTCCCAGGAAAAAAAAAAATCAAAATTTGAGTAAATATTGCAACATTTTTAGGTACAAAGTAATTATTCTTCTCATGCCAAAAGGAAATACTAGGCAAATATCAGGCCTTTGCCTAGCATTTTCACCGCAGAGGGAAAATTTAACTGAATTTTCTGGGAAGTGAGGTTTTTTAAGTTAAAAAGTTACACAATCCTAATTATGCAACCGTGGCAGATTTTGTGAACAGTTATGCCTCCTTTCACACCATGTCAGAAGAAACCACTTTCATTTCACATGAAAATATCAGTGTCTTTCAAACACCTTTTTGAATGAGCAAATGCACTTCCTCTGACTGAAAATCTCACCCTCGGAAGAATTACATATGAAGACATTTATAGTACCTGAGCTTGCATTTGTTTTTCACTCATACCAATTATTATACAAGTTTATTGTAAAACCTGTCATTGTTTACTAAGCTCTGTGGTCATCACATGTCAAAACAAAAAGAGATACATGCTAAACATCAGCAGTATGTTATGATCATTTTTTTTTTCACTTTTTGCCCCCAAAGTAGAATGGGTCTTCACAGCAGTTTTATTTCAATCCCTCCTGAATACTTTGTAAGAGTTCAGCTGAGATCAGCTATTAAGCCTCAAATCATAAATATCACATAGATGTCACAACAGTCACTACTCAGCAGCCAAAATGTTTCATTTTGACTAATGACTCAATACAGGCATTTTGTTGTAGCAAATCCAGTCACTGAGCATTGCCTAAAGATTCTGATCACTATAGTGGTAATGTAGGATACATCAATTAGACCACATATTTAAGAGTGCTGCTTTCTTTACAATCCCTCAGGATGACCAGCAGAGGAAAAAATAATTTAAAAAAAAAAAAAAAAAAAAAAAAAAAAAAAAAAAAAAAAAACCTCTTTAAAATTATTCTGGTCATATTTTACAGTACTTTGTTCTTTTTTACTGTATGAAGCATTAAAAGTCAGTATGTATAACATTCAATTGCATCAGAACACCTCTTAAAAATTCAGCAAAATATGCGTATGCTTTTGTTGCATTTTGTAGTTATACATAAAATTTCACCCTTTGCACTTAAGTTTCTTTCTACAAAACACAAATCAACTGTGTTTATTAACATTACCATCACTCTCACAAGCAAACACTTCTGAAGAGATGTCTACCAAAATGCCTGAAACTGCATTTAAAACCTCTGTTATTACAGAGCTGTTGCTATTTAAGGCACAGACCAAGCTGACAGACAAGTTACAGATTTCAACAAGCACAACATATTAAAACCCAAAACACTTTTTAGGAAAGACACTGTTCAGATTTCATGATGACTTTTTACCAGACAAGGTCAGATCAGGGTGCATCACCACAGCACCTTAAAGTTTTATATACGTGTCCCACATACCACTAACTTTTGAAACTACTCCAAGGAAACCTGCTATATGAAACCATTGAACACCAAATGACTCCTCTCCATGAGAAGCTGAAGTAAGGGCAGCAAAGAATCCTAAGTTCAGCCACCAGCCAAGAGCTCAGCTGGTTCTAAGAGGGCACTATCTCTTAAAGATCCATCAAAAGGGAAAGCAACTGTTGTTCAGCTTTAAAAAACTCCAGACAACTTCATACAGGGCTCTTCTTCTCCTGCATCCTGCCTGACTCATTCCATCAAGTTTAGTTTTTCTTTCCATTATCAGAAGTGGAAGAGAAATCACCTAACAGTCTGGCCCAAAAGTACCTTAGGTGCTTGTGATACACCAACACCACTTGTACACAACAAACTAAAGAAAGCATCACCAACATGCAACCCAATGTTTTGAGTTGGAAGTGACCTCTGAAGATCAAGTTCAACTCCCAAACATCCCCATGTCTAGCCCTCAACATTCCCTTTATAGGCAGGGAAATGACCACATAGAGTACATGCACAAGCATGCAAGGGCTTCATGTTTGCTAAGCTACACTTGAACTAATTGTTACTAAATGTTCCTTGGGATAGCTCTTAACAACCTGAAATGTCACACTGCAAATCAAAAACATATAGGGCTATTTCCCTAAAGACTACAGTGCAATGTTTTAGCACTCAGACAACCTAAGATAAATAATCCACTAAATCGACTTGCTTATTCAATTGAACTCTTTCCCCTGCTCTTCCCTTCCCCCTCCCACCGACAGGGTTTGAGGACACCCTGTTCGCCTGGAGATGGTGAATCACCACAAGCCAGCAGGCCCACTCGGTTCCTCAAAAGTCACAAAAGGTGTAAAAATAGCTCGTACTAATGAAGCAAGTACAGCGTCAGCAGCCAGATGAGCGTGGGTGATCTGATAAGGGTCTGCTGCTGCAAAGGGCAAATTATTAAGAGAATGCTTCTGCCTCTCTCTTTTTATTAAGCTTTGTTCTTCCTTTGCTGAAACCAGCCCTCTGCAACGCCTGATAAATGACACCTGACAAGGCTGGCTGTAATTGCCAGTTTCATACCAGTGCAGGAAGTGGTGCCTCTCTACTGCTGAAGGTACAGTGGAGGTGTCACTAAAAAAAAAAAAAACAAAAAAAAACAAAAAAAAACAAATAAGGAGAGGCACAAATAAAGCCTAAAAATAGCCAGGACTACCCACTGAGTATGACTGTGTGGGTATATTTAGTCTGTCTAACACCAACTTTTCTTGTTAAAAACACAATCTTACCTTTATGCAAAACAGCTTCCTGTTTCTAACTTGAGAAACTTGAGAACACAAGGGGGGAAAAAGTCAGATTTTTAAATCATCCCCTTTTCACTGATATTATAACAAGAGTAAAGGCGAGAAGACCGGGCAGATCTTCCATGTGGCTTTTGCATCCTGACATGCCACAATAAATAGTCAGAAGCTTTCTATTAAGACATCCCAATGAACAACCCATCGAACTATGGGAATAGATTCAGAGGCAAAGCCAGGGCTGTACCAGCAAACTCCGGGGAGCAGCGGGAGGCGAAGGCAGGGGGCAGGTCCCACGCCCTGGAGCGTGGCTCTGGGACACAGAGGCTCTCTCACAGCCGGTCCTGCCGCACCTGCCCTGGGCTGGGGCACAGCCCTTCCCTGGCACGAAGGACCTGCCAGGAAGGGAGACATCAGTTACTGCTGTTTCAGCCTGCAGCCAAAGGTCACCCCTTGGCCAAGAACAGGGGGGCTTGGCCTACTGCTGGTGCCGGCCAGCCCTGGATGGGAGGCCACAGGGACCAGCCCACTGCTCCTCCTGACAGGAGCCCTGAGCCTCCCGTGGGATTGACTGCAACGGGACGAGCCACAGCTACACTCAGCTGAGGTGCTCAGAGATGTTCAGCCAAGGCTCCTTCCATGGAAACTCCGTGCTCCTGAAGGCCACGTGCTTCACTCCCTGCTTCCCAAAAGGAAGGCAGGGATGGTCCCCCCAGTCCCCCTCAGAACATCTGCAACTATTTAAAGCCTGTCACTGGGATACCACTACTGGAAGTCCCACTCATGCCAAATTCCTAGTGCTGACTAGTGCTCTGCATGAGCTGTGCAAGTAAATGGTCTCTCCCACAATTTTGCTTTTTCTATTTGATATCATGACTCGTTTGGCTGACACACACAAGAGGGCTTTGTTTCATTATTATGCAGCTTTCCTGTGTGCCTCCAAATACTCCTATCACTTCTGCCGGGCTAAACAAAAACACACAGGTTTTTACCAGACTTTTTCTCTCATTTACAACAGGGGAAAAAAGCCCACTGTAACATATTGCCAACTTCATATGCAAGATTCAATCCAAATGATTATTCTGAAATTAGAATTTTTATTTTCCTCTGATTTTAACATAAAACGTAAAGTAATTGAAGTTAATAAGATTAAAATTTAAACATTAACTACAGTGGGAAATTGAGACCATGTTCTTGTCTTGATATGCTGAGATTAATTCCCATTGATGCAAGAGCACTCTTTGTGCAGCATCATAGTTTTGTCTTTTCATTCTTTGCCTTAGCAGTAAATTTAATAATCACTGATTTTTTACTAGAATAGATAAACATGATGATGTAAGGCAAATCAGTTGATGATACTATTCTTCAGACAATTTAATTTTCATCTGAAATGAATTATAGATGTTATTATATTAGAGGAAATATGGATGTAAAAATAATTATTAGTAGGTTTAAATACTGAAGACCAATTTCTGGCAATATATTTCCATAAAGTTAATAAGAAACAGGACCACATACCCTCCACCACTTTGGGGATCTTAAGTTAAGTTATAAAGTTAAAAATACAGTGATCACAGCCTCAGCGTATCTCCCCACTCAGATTTTGAACAGAAATTCTGTCTAAGCAACAGTAATATATTATCTATCTTTTTAAGATTGCACCTATTTAAATAAATGCACAAAGGAGAAGATTAAACTAAGAAAACTGCAGAAAGTGTATTAGAAAAATGAAAAATCATCTTCACTGTACACTTAAAAAAACATAACATTTACTATTACATTGTATTCTCTAAAATTCTGTAGAATAGACTGAAATCCCAAAATCAGGGAACAAAATCTTCTTTTTTGCTAAGTTCCTGCCATAGGCTTT
This sequence comes from Urocynchramus pylzowi, assembly GCA_013397555.1. Lineage (NCBI taxonomy): Eukaryota > Metazoa > Chordata > Aves > Passeriformes > Fringillidae > Urocynchramus > Urocynchramus pylzowi. The sequence continues at coordinate 397,668 of VZRH01007800.1, forward strand.
CTCCTTTGGCCAGTGTTTAAACTACGGGTGTTGGAACATTCTTGTCCCAAATGTAGAATCATGGAATTATTTAGACTGGAAAAGACAGTTAATACCATTGAGCCCAACCATTAACACTGTTAAGTCCACCACTAAACCATGTCCCTAAGTGCCACATTCACAAGCCTGTAAATACTTCCAGGAATGGTGACTCCACCACTTCCCTGAGCAGCCTGTTCAGGTGCTATGAAGAAAGTTTTCCTAATACCCAAACTAAACCTCCCCTGGTGCAACTTAAGGCCATTTCACCTTGTCCTAAACTAAGTTCCTAACTCACGCCTTCACAAACAGATGGCACAGGTGGGATGGGAGGCTGGATAGAGTGGTGCCCTGCACTTCACATGGGACAGCAGTTCCACAATGGCATTTCCCACAAAATGAAAGCCTACAGGAGGCTGAAGCACACCGCTCCACAATGCGCAAATGGAGGCAGTGGGCACCAGCACAGGTCAGCAGGGGAGGCTGCAACAGGAGCTACAGAGGCAGTAAGGAAATATGGCATTAAGTAAAGAGAGTCTGCACTATCTCACATCATCCTACATCCTGCTGCAGGTTGCTTTTCCTACCACAGCCGTCTCCCTCCCACCCCTGCACGGTGTCATTTTCCCCAGTGTGCACTCCCCTCCCACTCACCAACACATAAGGCACACCATGATTTATGTCACCTCTCCAATCTGGCCCAGCATCTCAGAGGTGCAAGCATACATGCAGTCTACAAAGGGTTAGGATTAATGCTTTATTGGCAATTGCAGCAGGCAAGTGGCTCAGCTCATAATGCAATTTTGTCCTCAAGAAGACCTGTAGGAGGTGGGAGCAGGTTGCCATGAGCCAGGTGCCTTCTGTGGACTGACATATGTCCTTGTTGCTGGGCAAAAGGGCATGTCCAATTAGGTGTCCTTTATTATTAATGTTTTCTGTTTCATCTCTTGATCATGTATCCTCCTCTGCACCCCAGCTTGTGTAACGCACTGATACCTGCAGAGACACTGCTCTACCTGGGAAAGCTCAAGTGGAAATCTGGTGGTGGAGACCAGGTATCTTCCAATTGTAGACCCAAGCAAGATCACAGTAACTAGGATCCTCAAGCTAAAAAGTTGAGAAGTAGGAGGTATCTGCCCTGCTGGGAATAATAATTACAATGTATTATTAACAAAACTCAGGTTTCATCATTAACTTGACTTGGGTTTCAAGAGCTGATCTCACCCTAATGATCCTCCAAATTACATCCAATCTTTCCTTCAGAGTGGAACCAGTACCAGCAAGGAATTCTGCTAGTAACTGTTACACTGAAAAAGACAGCACACGCAAAAATGAGCTATAAATATCACAATCAAACAGGTGCAAAAAATTACAGACATTTTAAGTTGCTCGAACTCGGGGCCATCTCACCACTTGGATCTGATCCTGCCAAAAAGACAAGACTGTAACTTCAAAGCAGCTGAGAGGAAAGGGCTCGCTGTCAGTGCGTGCTGCATGTGGCACAGCTGACCTGACCCTCCTTCTGCAAAGGACTGACTCCACTCCCCTCAAAGATGTCAGTCAAGTCAGAACTCCTCTCTTGGATCTCAAAACATGAGAAAGGCCACCTACGTGTTAGCTATAATGAAGTAGCCAACTGTCTCAGTCACGACCTAACTCCTGCCACAAAAAAACCTTGTTTGATTTTGTTCCTCTCCCAAGCTCATCACAGGAACAAAGACCTTCAAAAGCGTTTTCTCAACCCCTAAGTGAGAGATGAAAATGCCACTTTAATTGTGGATTGGTGAGGTCTCCTTGAGTAAAATAAACCAAATTGCTCAGATGCAACTGCGTAACAGGGAGCCTAATTGCTTTGCTAGCATCAACAAAGAGCTGCTGGCTCATTAGAGCAAGCTGGAGGAGCTGCTGTTTGCATCTTCACAAGCTGGGAGTATTTGATTGCAAAATCGCCACGGATGTTTGATCCAAAATTCAGCCTCTGATTTCTGATCGGGAAAACTTAAAAGCAAAAAGCCATCACTCTGATATTTTTCTTCACAACTTTCTTCAGGGTAACAATTCATTTTTCTCCTTGATCTGTTCAAGGATGTCAAATCTAATCATAAGATAGGATATGAACTTTTATATTCTGTATATACTGCTTAGAGAAAGAACAGAACTGATGTGAACCGAATTGCAGTTTCACATGACAGCTGGAAGATGCTGGCACTTAGGCTGCTATCCAGAGTTCTAACTGCAATAGGACCTTGCCAGAAAGAGCAAAGGGCAGAGGAAGGCCAGGAAAAAGGCCAGTGGAGGTCAAAGGCACTCACATTTTCTGCTGACTGGTCAGAGCAGGTTTGGACAGCAGGCAATCAGGCAGACAGCAAAGGAAGCTTACTTCCATCTTATCCAACAGGGAAATAATTTGCTGAATCACACTAAAGGGGAATGTGGCAGCTAGTGCCAGCAAAATGTTCAGGAGCATTCTCTGCCTGGGGCAGTTCTACACCCCTTTTGGGAGACCACACTGCTCTGCTTAAGTTTGCCTGTCTACCTCCTCCTCATCATAAAGCTCAGATAAACCACGACCTTGGTTTATGCTTTTTCCATTACAATCATCTTTAGACTTAAAACTGGCTGAATGAAAAACACAAACGTAATCTCAGGCAGATAACGGCCTCAGCAAGTCTATCAAGAGCACCTTATTTTCTCCAACTCAAACTCCACATGTGAATAGGTCCACATAGAGGCTCAGACACATCTACATAAAGGGATCCATTTGCCTGAGTGTTTACTAATGAATGCTTGGCAGTCAGAGGGACACCAGAAGTGCATCCAGTCATTTTTCATTTTTTTAAAGAAAATGTTGTTTACATCTCTAGGAACAAAGCATTGATGAAGTTGCTTATAAAATGCACCACCCATGGATTTCAAATCTGAATCTTTTCTTTTTTCACCTTTTTATGCAGTCTGAATCAGCTTATGGGAAAGTTAATAGAAATATTCTACCAATGAATTGAGAAGTGGATCAAACCAGAACAACACAAACCTTCAATAAAGCGGAAGACTCCACATGGGGTGCTCTCAGGAAAATCACTCAAATGCAGAACTACCCATTGTGCTGAGGGATCAGGTAGGTCAGCCCTTTGCATGCTCTGCTTTTCACTCATGTTGCTCATCAGGAGTGGAAACCAAAATCTTCTTTTCTGACAGGTTATGAATTAAATAACTACATCTGGTTTCCAGGATCTCTTACCTGCTGCTAGCAATTTCACATACAAACAATAAAAGTCCTCACAGAGTAAATTATTTCTAGAGGTATCCTTTTAATCACAGACTGCTGTAAGATACTTCTTCTCCAGTAGAAGTGAGTACAGGAAGCACAGAGCATCTGCCAGCATTAAAAGAAGAGCACATCTAAAACCACAGCTCCAAGTTGTCAAAATACTGCTTGTTGCAGGGAATTTCACCTATGCTAACACTCTGCTAAAGCAGTCCAGGTAATAACAGCAGTAATAAACAACAAAGAAAAAGTTATAGGCCTGCTAATATAAATGGGGCAGCATTGCTCACAGATATTTTTAGGTCCCAGTGGTGTTGATCCACCCATAAGCAGGTCTGGATTTATAGAAAAGGAAAGAGTAAGTGGATGACTACCCCACAGGAAGTTTCTATTTAAAAAAGTGTCTGCCTTGACTGAAAATCAAGATAACACCTCTGAAATTCCCACCTGTCAAATACATTCTGTTTCCTCCTTGGTTTTCTTTTTCTTTCTACAGTGAACTGAGCTGCTCTAAAACTATTTTTCTGTGATTTTCAGCTAAAGTAGATACGGAAGGAACTGTGGACAAGCACTGAGGGCATTAAGCCTACAAGAGTCTTAGCCTTTGTCCCCCTTGAGAAACTGATACAATGCCAGCTCAAATGGACTCTGAATCCAGGTTTTAATCAGACAGAAGGTGAAATCAGTCAAACCTACCTCTTGCTCAAATACTATTCTTTCCTTAGAATCCCACTGCTCTCCAGAAAAAATGCTCTTCTGACCTGTTGGTCGCCTGTTGGTCACCACTTATGCAGGCACAGGATCCAAACTCTGTCCCACTGTGTCCTCACCATCTGCATGTTGTCTACCTCTCCATCGAGAGCCTCCAATAAAACCTTCCTATAATAGAATTGTCCTGACTCACAGGTAAGGGGGGAGGGAAGCTGACCTCGCTGCAGCATCAAGAGTCTCTGACGCATTTTAGGAGGCTGTGGTTTCAGGTCTGAAAGAATTCAGCCTTGTTTTCAATGAGGTTTCATACAATTAACTTCCAAAATATCACCCTATAGCTCCATGTCCATTTGAAACTTGATATTGTTTAGTGGTTCAACTCAGCACTATTCAGGGCTTTAGGCGTGCGCTTGGCGAATTAGCAGTACTCACCAGCAGCAGAGAGTTTCTCAGAAACGCAGCCACCCAGGCTCCTGACTGGCTCCACCTCTTGTCCGCCCACTCCCAGTTTCAGACATTTCACATTCCAAAACTGGAAGTGTCTATGCAACGTAGGGTCAGATTATTGCACAACATGCTCTTTTCCTTCTAAGAGCCACTGCATCTTCAAAAGTACATCTACTCTAACAGCAAGAGAGCTGTTTACAGCAAATTTCTATCTGAGTGGGAGTATTTTCTCCATGAATCTTATAACAAGGACATGACGTGTATGACTCTTCCCTACATTTGGTAAAATTGTTACCGAGATAGCATTTATTCAATACTTCCACATCAGCATGCCTTCCCCTTTAAGCTGCCTTTTGAGAAATTGAGAATTCATTTTTACACTTCCTTAAAGTATTTCTGTGCTGGATAATTTTAGGACACACTAAACAGAACAATTTCTGCCTATCTTATATTTAGAACTAAGGCTTTTGCAATGCAACCGTGAAATACAACTGATTGCCACAAATGTAGGTTTTGCCAATTATTTTTTTTCTTGCCCAACAGTGTAAATAATTGCTGTGATCATTCCTTCAGTTAGTCTTCAAATTCTAACAGGTGAATTAAAACTCCAGTTTCAATTATACTTGAAGAAAACCTTCCATTTTAGCATAGGGGACTACAAGTGAGGTGGGCTTTATTGTTTTTCCCAAAGAACAATACACAGTTGGAAATGACGGAGATACATTGTGTTCTTTAAAACTTTGTTCAGCTTTTCAGTACAATTAAGTCTTTGCTGTTAGCACAGAAGGCCTATTTGGTGTTTCCTTGAATGCCAGCAACTTATGTTGGTATCGCCTAAAGACAACTGTTGACATATTTAAATAAAGAATTAATGACCAGTCCTTATGTGTCCCTTCTTCTTTCTATTCAGTCCAGTCACCTTTGTCTTCAGCACCACTAGGGAAGCTAAGCAGTGGGGAAGCAGAAGGGTTTGGGGCTGGGAGGGCTCCCAGCACCATCTGGTAAGAATGGGGATGCTGGAAGGATAAATGACTAAGGAAGCTCTCAAAAACCCTTCCTGATTTCACAGTCAAACAAGTTCTCCATAAGCTGTCAGTCCTATCCTCCCAGAAGAAAAAAGGTTCAGATCCAACAGTCAGCATTCAGAAGTAGCAAAAATTAAGAGGGTCAAAACAAACCAGTGACAGAGTAAGGGGGAATGGGAACTCTAGAGAATCCTATGAGAGGGGCAGAAAAAGGGACAGAGGAGGATGCTTTAGATGTGTGCTGGCACCATGATTTTCTGTAGGTAAAGGTAGCCCAGGATTTCACTCTGAGTCATTTATTTGGAAGATATGCTTGAGAGTAAACTGCTCTTCATCCAGTGGAAGAGAGACCTAAAATGGAGCTAATGGCTGAAAGTTACTTAGCTTCTGTTCAGTCTGTGAGCAAGTAAAAGGTTAGACTGTAATATTTAATCACAACTCCCATGCCTTTCTGAGAAGCACAGGGGAGGCTGCCTGAAGGAAAGTCAGACACTGGCCGTGCTGCTTCCTGTGTGCACCAGGTGAAAAAATCTGCGCCTGCCTTCAGGCTCATGTAGATAACGAGCTTCCTCTGGTGCGGTGGCTGGCTCACAGAGTACTTTCTGGTACAGCCCAATTCCTCCTGGGGGACATTCCCCTTGGGGACAACAGGGACTAGTACTCTGTGCGTGCCACCAGGCACGATCACCATACCTGCCAGCCGGTCGCCATGCAACAGAACCAAAGTTTTAGTGCTGTGGCTAGAACTTGCTCCTTGTGTCAATGAGAACAGAATGAAGAACGGATGAGAGACAGCAAGACACAGAAAAAGATTCACAGAAATCTGGAGACACAGTACCATAGGGAGAACCCAGCACCTACTACAAATATTGGTACTATTCAAACTGTTAGTTTAAAGAGTAAAAGTGGTATTCATTCTTTTTTAAGGTTCATCCATAAGAGGTCACTGTGTGATACCTTGATGAACACCTTGGTGTCAGCAGCATTCTTCTCCCTTCCCATATGCTCTGCACCAGGTGTCCAGTCACCTCCAGTAATGTCTCAGCCATTACCCAGCTGCCCTCAGTAGGGGCTGCCAGGGTAGGAATTAAAACAATACAAGTGGAAGTCCTTCATCTTGACTGTGTGGTCTTAGTCAATTTTACAATCACTTAAACACACTTTTTATTCCCCATTAATCTCAAATGGAGCCCAAGAGTTTTACAACCCCCACAGACATTTTAAATAACCAGTAAAATATACTCAAAATTTTGGGAAACTGAGTTTAAACAGCAAAGATAAAAGCTCACAAATGAACGAGGCGCCTCTGGTTTCCCAGGGTTTGGTTTTTTTCTATTTTAGAATTTGTTTCATTTTGACATTGTTTTTTCAGTAGTGAGTAGACTTTTTCACGCAAGTGACTACAACCCAGTGTGGGACACGAAGACTGTCAAGGTGATCTGCCCACAGGAAATTCATAAGCATAAAATTTTTGTACTGCCATTCATAATGAGATGAGAAACATAACAGGCAACTTAACGGCAACTGAAACTATTTTACCTCAGATCAGCTAAACAAAAGTCTTCTTCATGGAGTAAAGTGACTTAAAGGGAAGTATTTAATTCGGAGATTTCCATGGGAAAACAAAAAAATAAAAATAGCAATATGGAAATTTTCCAGTGGAAAACTTGTTCTTGTGGAAATTCCGCTTTCAATTGACAAATTGTTTTTATGGGAAATTCCTAAGCAGCTGTAGGCACAGCCCTCATGCTGAGAAGTTTAAAAGCAGCTCATGTTTGACCCAGCACCCTCAGATTTCCCACATCAGATAAAGTGCAAAAGCAAAGCCCTTGTTTCTCCCTTACTCCCAAGCACACCCTGCAGCACACAAGCAGTCTCACTGTAGGCATGAGAGTATACTGACTGCAGTGGCAGCATGCATGTGGTTACAGCTGGGGTGCTTGCAGGACTAACCCTTTAATGTCCCAAATCAAGACTAACTAGAGGCTCTTATATGAGCTGTCTTTAATGCTCTGATAACTCTGATACTGGTAAAGCTGTCACTGACTCCAGCAACAGGTTTACCTGCACTAGGGATTGCAGGCTTGGGAGAATCTTAAATGAAGCTTCTCACAGTGGACTGCATCAGGGGGAGAGAACTTGGTGCTGACTTTTATGTGCTTATGTGAATGGTCACAAATCATGGATACAAGTCTGTCATTATTGACTGTTTTACACTGGCTTAAACCTATCAATAAGAACTATACACCCTAGAGCTACCATTACAGAGAGCAAGACAAACATTTTTAGCAAGCTTGCTAAGGGTCTTCTAAATTTGCAGGTGGAGCATTGAGTAAGTGTCGCCTTTACAGGATGATATTAGGAAAGCATAAACCATTCATTATAGTGCATCTTCTATCTACCACTTCAGCATGAATCATCATACCATGTAAACAGGCTAGAAATCATATTTATGGTAGGGCTCAAAGTATCTCAGAAAGTCAGAGGAAGAAAAAAGCTATTACAGAAGGCAGGCATGTACAAAACCTCACAGTCCAGAAAGGTATTAGAAAGGTACTGAGCACCTAAATCATTCACCTAAACATTTGCAGTGATTTACAGTGTTTCTGTACCAGACCTGGACATTTCACACTAATGCATTTTTCACACTAGAAAATTTAGAATCCTTTGAGTAAAAAAGTTAATTCTACTGGCTGTACGGGACTGGTCTTCATAATTTATTCTCAAGAGTGAAACTGTCTCTTTCCCAACCACCTTCTGCCCCATACAGCCTACTGAAGCGCAGACAGGATCCAGCATACTCCAAACTGAGTTGGGCTGGAGGAGCTCAAGTACAGTTGAGCTTTGGCAGGAGTGGGAGCCCCAAGGTGCCACTGGAGGAGGCTTTTGGCAGCTGGCTGCCTGTCAGGGGCTGCAGGCTACAACGTGAAGGAGTGGACAAAGGCCACTGCTCAGCTGCTACAGTGACCTTCAGCTATGCTGATCTGCAACAGGAATGCATCCTCTGGCCATGCTCGTGTTTCCACATGCTTTCTTGGCTACCTGCAGCACCACATACACACGCATGACACCGAGCTGGCACGCACAGCCCGTGTCCCTGCTGCACACGAGGCCTGTGAGCTCCCCTCTAGCTGCACTGCTGCTCCTCACCCAGGCAGCACAGCAACCAGATGTGCTCACCAAGGCAGGCTGCATGGCTACAACAACCAGAGACCCCGAGGTCGAACTGCAAGTAACTTGAATTTCAGAGATGGGCAAAAATATCCTGTGTCTCTCCACCTGAAGGAATTAGTCTTTTCTGATGTCACAGTAATAAAATTGCAATGAAAGCCTCATTAATGCAAGCTTTCTTCCTGAAGTGACAAGAAGGGCATCTATTTTCAGAGGCAGACACTCGAAGGAATACCCCACATGGTAGATAGCATAAGTATCCTGTATTTCCAGTACATAACAGAGCTACTTCTACTACACTGAAGCACATGTGATAAGAGCAGAGGGCCCGGGCCCTTCTCCATATTCTCTGCATACCTGTTACTATCACACAGCTGCTCTCAAGTCTACAGTTTCCTGTGTAGTACAAACTGCATACCACTTCCCCTACGGAAAAAAAAGGCCTTGCTTGTTCTTAATTGACGATGGAAATACTGTCATATTTTCCACTAGCCAAGCTCAAAACCATTACTGAACAAACCTTCATTAATTTTTCCACAACATTTTGCAGAAATGTCAGGAAACAGCTGCACAGAATGATTAACTGTCCTTATCACTAAGGCTTCATTGGCCAACTTCAAATTATATAGGTTTTCTTCTTTCAAAACTCTACATTTACTGATATATTTTGTTATTCTTCAGTTGACTGCTTCAGTACAACACTTTCTCTTCAAAAGTATCTGACTGCACAGGTTCAGCGGCAGACAGACATTTTATGACCAGTGGAAGAATTTGTACAGTTTGGAGCTGCATACTTCTAGGAAAAGATTGCTTCCTGCAGATTGCTCAGCTGTGTCTTTCTTGGATCAAATTCAATGAAACTCACAACTTGCAGTCAGATTGTATTTGCCAGTCAGGCTGAATTCATTACACTGACATAAACTTCTCTTGCTGCATTTTCTTATTCCTTTCTTTTCCTGTCCTCCTCTTTTCCTTGTCCCTTCTCTCTCCCCACACTCTCTTTCTCACCTCTTCTTTGAGCTATACCATGTGTCAAAACTTATCATACAATGCCCTGTACATTTTCTGGCAAAAACAAGTGGAACAGTACACATCACCATCCCAAACATGCAAATGCTGAGATGCTAGAAGGCTTAGTACTAAATGAAAGTGCAGCCATCTGGAGGTAACTGCTAGTGTGGATCTGAGCTTCCCAACTGTCTGAAACTTTGCAGTCTCAGAACTTTTTAGCAAAGTGTCAGTGAGCAAGACACTCCACTCACACGGATTTGCATGGGGCACTGGACTGTAATTTTTAAAAAATGTAAATTCTTCAAATTTTGTTTAGAACACAGCCAGTTTCATAAGATTACTTTTAAAGACTGTCATCCTAGTATAGTGTCCTGCTTATACTTTGTAATTACTTAGGGTTACTATAGCACGGTATGTAACAATAATTCTGCATATATGGCACTGGTAGATTTAAAATTGCAATTGTTCACTCCATGTCTTAATTGAAGCTGTAAGCCTTGAAACTATAACCTTAAGATATTTTTAGACAGAGGGAAATATAGATGGAAATAGGTATATACACATCTTGGAAGTTAAATAAAATTAATGCTATCAAGTGAGGGGTTCAGTGGTTCAAGTGTTCATGCTCTTACGATCCCCTATCCCTAGCAAAAAGTAGGGTACTTGCAGAATTAAAAAGAAATTAAACATACAGAGGTTAATCTAGGTCTTATAAAGAATCCTTTTGCATGTCTTGCTTTTTAAAAGTATCTCTCACACAGCAGTGTGCATTGCAGTACATCATGCCCACACAGCTCAGCTCAGGGAGTGCCAGCCACTGATGCCCTCACCCCGTGCTAAACTCCTGCACGGCCTTCAGCAGGTATATGGACACCTGGGAGCCCCTGGGCCAGGGTGCCTAACTCAGAATGCTGGCCTTGTTATTTAATTGGTGCAGTGCTGGCTATGAAAAAAAAAATAAATAAACAGCTAAGTTTTTAAATTACTCTACCAAGATATCTGCTTAGATGGCAGAAATTGCAGTACACTATATTCTGCTTAAAATACGCATGAATATATATGGGTTCTATTTACGAGATATGAAATACTGCCAAAAGTACGCAGGTTTTTTGAGGATTCGGTTTTATAATATGCAACGCCAAATTTCTCCTTCACAATATCCTTATCTGTCTCTGCTCTAGCTCGAAAGCAGCAGCTCGCAGTGCCAGAGCATTTCAAGGACCGTGTCCTTCCAACAGGCGGGATGTCAGAGCACTGCCCTCTGCGGCTGCACGGGCCACATATTGGGGNNNGGGCCGAGGGCTGGCAGCGGCAGCTGCGCCGGGCGCGGCTCTTCCTTCCACATCCCGCCCGCCCCGCCGCCGCAGCCCCCGCGCCCGCTGCCTCGGCAGCTGTGAGGCTGCAGAGCGCAGTGCCCATCTCTGCCTCCTCTGGACCTGCTCGTGTCTCATCCCTCACCCCCCCCGGCACAGGCTGTCAGGGAACTGACGCATGGATTTGCTGTGCAGCCACCCTGCTCGGCCGCCTCCGGGACGGGAAAGAAGAAACGTGTTTTGCTTCTCTCTGGCTACTAGCGGGACCAGAAGCAAGTGCCCTCACTTACCCGAGTTTGCACATCTTGAGCTCAAACCTACAGGAAGATTCAGCCCCGTTCTATTCACGCTGTCAGCAACGAGCAGCAGGATCTAGGGGCAATGTCACAACAAAAAGAGAGACCTTGAACTTGCTTCACCCTTTGCATAGTCATTTATATTTGGGCAAAGTGGATAACAGCTCTTTTAGCACTAGCGTAGTGGTATTTTATGCTCGCTCGGCATTCACTTTACCCAGGTATAAATAGCAAAAGGTTTCAGGCAGTAGAGAATCAGGACCAGTATCTTCAAAGGATTCTTAGCCAAAATAAAGCAGCTAGTCCTCCACACCACAGCTTGCAATCTTGCTCAGCTGCAGGAAACATTCCCTGAAGGACGCCTGGGACTGCTGGTTTGGCAGCATTGCATGCTCTGGTCCTTGGAGAAAATGTGCCTTCCTACCACCCCCTGCCTAGAGGTGGAATCAGACTGCAAGCTTTCACCTGTAAAGTAGGCAGTAATAGGGCTCCATTTCTTCATGGGAGCCTTTTATTAGCTCACACAGCATATTTACTCCCCTACCAGTATTAAGTGCTTGCCTTAATATCCCTAGCACACGAGGCAGTGGTACATACCATCACAGTTACAAAACACCGGTTTGAACGACGTTAATTGAGAGCATCTATTCTAAAATTTAATTGTTCCAAACAAAAAGTGAAGAGTGCTATTATTCAGCTGACACATTATCGGGGAGAGCTCTCAGTGTACAAGAGCCACAGCAAAAAGGGCCCAAGGCACCCAAGTGCCACTAAGTTACATGCTAACAAAACATGAAAGATGTATGCTAAAACCCCCTGTCAGAGGATGGCCGCCATACTCTTGTGTACCAAAGTTCTCAGTTTTCCACTTAAATCCTGCCTGGTGAGTCAGGGACATGGCCAGCTTTCCATACTCCAGCAGTGTTCCATTACTCCTCCTTATAAATTTCACACGCTGTTAATGCTTTCCAAACTGGCAGCAGAGCTCAGGGGTGCATGAGGACAGTTTATTTTCCTGCTGAACTTTAAACAGAAATTCCGCAGGACCTCTGGCGGGGGTAACAGCCCTGCTGACAGCCATCACTTCACACCCCCTCGCCCACCCAACTCTGATCCCAGGCTGTGCAGAAACATCTCGGCTGCTCTCAGAGACTGCAGAGGGGAAAGAGAACAACGTGGATACCCATGACTCCCATTGCAGGGACCTTGAGAGGGATCCATAAGAAGAGGTATCCCATATAGCGCCATCCTGGACTGCAGAATATTTGGGATCGGTTCCAGGGCTGAGCAAAGGTTTAAGGGATTGCCCTTCTCAATTTAACCCCTTCTTTCACTGAATTCATATACAGAATGAAACACAGGTCTGAAAAATATAATTCTATAATTCTGAAAAATTTGGTGGGGTTATCTCAAAATATATTCTGTGTTTTCTTTGAACACCTTCTCCTGTGCTCACGATATCACATGAGAATCTCCAGGGTCTTGCTTATACACCCAGCTTCTATGACTGAAGATAAATATTGGATAATTAAAAAAAAAAAAAAAAAAAAAGAAAGTCAATGAGAGAGATCNCATATACAGAATGAAACACAGGTCTGAAAAATATAATTCTATAATTCTGAAAAATTTGGTGGGGTTATCTCAAAATATATTCTGTTTTCTTTGAACACCTTCTCCTGTGCTCACGATATCACATGAGAATCTCCAGGGTCTTGCTTATACACCCAGCTTCTATGACTGAAGATAAATATTGGATAATTAAAAAAAAAAAAAAAAAAAAGAAAGTCAATGAGAGAGATCAAACTTTCCTTAACCTTTCCCTCTTTCAAGCTTGTCTTATTAAATTCTAAGGGCTAATAATTCTTTGACCATCAAGGATGTGCCTGTACAGAGAAGATGAGAGAAGAGCTTCTCAGTGCTTCAGGTCTCCTATAGCAAGAAAAGTAACCGTGTGTACTGCATAGAGGCACAGTTTTTGAGACTGTGAATATGAAAACTGACCAGCTTGGGACTACCAACTCAAATAAAATGGTGCTGCAATCAGTAGCTGAAAATGGACCTTTCCTTGACAAGATAAATAGTCTTCTGAACTATCTGATGCCACAGTAAGACCTCTGTTGGGGATCCACTAACTTGAAGCTATCTTGGGTGTTATTGCATACAACATCATCAGCGCTTTCGTATCTGCAGTTTCTACATGCCCAGGTATTCATGATCCAGAGGAAAAATTAAACCTTGAACATTACTGTCCATGGTGCACTTGAAATGGCAAGATTGTCAAGCATAAATCACCATCTTATATTTTGGGACAAAGGAAATAAAAATCCCCAGACATTTCAGATATAAAACCCTCACCCACGGTATCTTCTTGTATTTTAACAAGCATACTTTTCTGCTTGTTTAGTTCAAGAAGTGGAGTCCCTGAATACTTGATATAAGAATTTCTCAAGAGAAGGCAAAGTGGAAAACCAAATATGTGGACAAAGCAAAGACATCACTTCCAAATTAACAAAAACCCGCCCCAAAACAGAAATGTCTCTAATTTCAGCAAAACCTGGCTTCAGTTGTAACAAAAGGACACATAATCAGGATTTAAATGTGGGTGACTTCCACATGAAGCCTTTTGAGAATTAAAAACTGTGCTCTCAGACCCGCTCTCTCAGCTCACATGAAACCACCCTTCCTTTGCTCTCCTACCTGGCTGCTGCCATCAAAGGTGCAAGTGAGTAATGGTTCCAGTCAAAGCAATTTGGTTCACTACTCCAGCAAATATGGCTGTTGACTCTCTCTTCCACCTATTTGGAAAACAAATATTAAAGATTTTAAACGACTGTGATCAATTCAGCCTGCTGTTTGATTTTATAACCTGACTGACTTTATGGTGTTGGCTACATCAATACATGTAAGAACTTCAGAGATTGTCACAGTCCTTCTTGCTGCCTTCAGAGCAATGTGGCACCAGCAATCAGTAGCTCTCCTGTGGTTTCCAACTTGCTGTGGGCTAGAATACACATCAACTAATGCATGTCAAAGTGAAAACAATAGACATAAAAGGCCATTGTATGTAGGTGCATACAATGATGTCTTTTCAAACATGATATATAAAAAAAAGCAGGGTAAACACAAACCATGAACTGTCTTTGCAGTGTCTTTACATTTAGGCCTTGTCATTCCAAGTGTTCTGCCTAATTTCTGTCTAATTTTGAAAACATCATGCCCAAATCCTAACTTAAGAGCATGTAATTTTTAATTAAATGCAAATACTTTGCTGTTTTTGACCCAGAGCAATGTGATTATCTTTCATCCTGCTTCTTTCCTATTTAGCACTGTGCTTTAAAAATGAGATCACGTCTAGGAATTCCCTTTTCCATATGATGCTAGTATGTTTTAGAAAGTAAGTTATTAGCATACACTGTGAAAAATGGTCATAATCCTTACATTTCTCTTTATATGTGATGGCACTCTGGGAAAGACCACAAAGAAAGCACTTTCTGCATACAAAAGACCTGCTGTAGGCATGTGTGCAGGAGTGTATGTGCATCCATGGCACAGAGCACCAGGAGATATGTTCATAAATGTGTTAGACACATTAGAAAGCCACAGGCTGCTTTGCTTACACCTTGCAGGGAGTGGGTTATTGAATACCCCTAACTGGGGCATACAGACAAGGCACCAGGAACTGGAGACTCAGATCTAATTTGTACACAGTGGAACTGACTGAAATGCCCACCTTGTTAATACTCAGGCAACAAACCTTCAGTGATCTTCTATTCAGTGAACAACACATTCCAATGGGCCTGGCTGTTCTGATTTTGCAAAGACTGGTGTGAACACACAGACAACCACAGCATGCATTTTGCTCAGGGCACTTTCTTTCAGGCTTCCCTGTGTCCCTGAATGTGACATCCCAGGTGATGTGAAGGGAAGGCAACAAGTGTGATCATCCCAGGTGGATGGGGCAGGGCAGCAGCCCAGGGGTGCACAGGGTCCCAGCAAGAAGTGCAGCTCCTGTCACCCCTTCTCCTGCTCTTTTGCCCTGGCTGTGTCACTGGGCCCTGGCTGACTACTGTCTCAGGTGATCAAGTCACCACAGCAGGTGGTGACCTTGCTGCTCCTCAAGGACTTACACAGGTCATGGTAGAGGAGCATGTCAGAGGACTTGGACAGGAAAATCTCAAACTTAGCCCCCCTAACTTGTAGACTTGTGCCCGTGGCCTCACCATACCATACCCCTGAAGCCAAAGCCAACTTCCCTCTGCTTCCAGCAGGGAAAGCCTGTCCTCTGTGGGGTGGGCAACACAAGGTGCTTCCACTGCTAGCAGAGCACAGATGTGAGCTAGTGGAAACAGGGTGCCAAAAGCTGAAAGGTAAAGCAGGCCTGGAGCTGGCTGGCAATAAAACAGATAGGCTTGTGCTGTTTTTCCCTGCAATGTTTGCTACCAGCAACAAAAACAAATAGTAAATGATAATGTGTTATTGACCAGCAATATCAACAGCAGTCTATACAGGCATCTGAGTATATAAAACAACACATGCTCTGGCTGCAGCCCCTGGTGCTTTATCACACCAATCTACAGCTTTCTAGGAAATGATCTGGGTGTGAAGCCAGGAGCCACTTTTGAACTTTTGAACAGACAGGGCCCAATATGGTTTTAATCTGTTGGTGAAACCTTGGCACAGCTCTGCTCAAGGGCAAAACTCTGTATTTAGCAGGGCCAGCATTTCAATTGCTACTTTTACAACTGAGCTGAAAAATGTCCCAGCCAAAAAAGCAAAGTAAAGCAATAAAGAAGTCATAAGTCTTTACTCTCCCATCCTTCAGTAGGACCTAGGGGTAGTCTGGATTGTACCATCCTCCCCTTGGTGTAGCATGGATACCTTCCAGCCCTAAAGCAGATCCCCCTGTACTTTCACAGGCTGAAGTGGTTTTAGGGATGCTGGCTACACTTGCACTGTTATTTTTAATTAATATGCATCATGAACTTGTTTATCCTATTTGCAACCTAAAGACAAGGGTTTTTATTCTCATTTACACTCAGTCCTCTCTATGGGACCTTGGCAGAAGCAGAGGAGACTTTCATGAAAAGAGAATAAAGCCATAAGTGAAAGATGTCATTTATAGAACAAAATCACACTTCTGCTGCTCCAGCTTCATAGAGAGGGTTTAAATTGAAATTAAATATATATTCCATTTTGCACTAGCTTGTTTTAGCTCAAAACTGATGGGATCCAATGTCTTCCCTCTTGCTGTGGTAACTTCACTGTCTTCAACATGGTTCCTCAAAGAATAATCTAGTGTCTGATCCATTCAATGCAGGCTGGATCAGTTTCTGAGTACTTAAGAAACTTAATCATTACTTACAAGGAGGCAAAATATTCTCCAAACAAAGATCTGGTTAAGGACAGCAGGGTTTTGTCCTGGCAGTACTGTGCATCTCCTTACTAACCTAGCATCTCACAGCAGCACTGGTTCTAGCAAACAGGACGTGGTCTGAAGGAACAGCCAACCTGCAGAGTCTCTAACGAGCCCAGGTAATGCATGTGAATTTTGCTGCCTAATTAAAGCTCAAGAGTTATTGTTTGGATAGCAAAACCAGGAACTTTTGTTTTTATCACCACATTAGTAAAAATTTGAGTGATCCTTTGTTCCTTTGCTGCAGAAGAAAACGAGCATGCCTCCAGTGCCTGCACATCAAAGAGACAGCAATGCAACCACCACTGCTGAGCATTTTCTACTGTTTATAAATTGCTATGTCTCTTCTTACATCTAACAAATTATTGGGCAAAAGGAAATCACTTCAAGTTGCATCAGAAGAGGTTTAGATTGGATATTAGGAAAAATTTCTTTGCAGAAAGAATTGTCAAGCCTTGGAACAGGCTGCCCAGGGCAGTGGTTGAGTCACTGTCCCTGGAGGTATTTAAAAGACATGCAGATGTGGCATTTGGGGATGAGGCTTAGTCATGGACTTGGCAGTGCTGGGTTAACAGCTGGACTTCCAACCTAAAGGATTCTGTGGTTCTATTTGGTCACACCTGGTCATGACTCTCCTAATCTCTCCTGCAGTTGTTTGACAGCTGTTGGGACTATGAATAGACAAGCTCATCAAAAAGGAAATGAGAGTATGAAAATCACAGCATGTCTCACAGTTTGGAAGAGCTTTTTCAATTTGAACTTTGCCTCTCAAACGCTCTGGGAATAGCCTTTACACAGGACCTGGAAACACAGGCAGAAGCGCTCTGATAATGACTCTTACAGCATCTGCTTTTGAAAGACTCCTAGCAGCCTTGGCAACCCCTGTAACCATTTTCTAGTCATAAAACTACACCTTCAGTGGTGACACAAAAATGTAACAGAGACATCAGCATCATCTGACCGTAAGAATTAAGTAATGTCACGGATCAACAACAAAATCTTTGCTTTATATCACTTCTTATATATTTGTTAAACTGACACTTTAAGGTCAGTTGAGGGTAGGGGGTTGACAGGGAGATTCCTGTGCACCTTACAAAGCAAAAATGAGAAATCTCATGTGCATTTTAATCAGAAACTAAAATTTTTGGAAAGCAACTGGATAATATTTTACTGCTAATTATTCTAAGATAACTGAAATAGTACAGTAAACAGGTGAAATTTCTTCAAGAGTACAAAGAGCAAATAAAGCCATACCCATGTTACTCCTTAACTGGCTTGCAGCAGACAGCATTCCAGCACAGTCTGTAACTCACCATGGTTTGGGAATTTACCTAAAGTCTCATTTTGACCAGGTCTGTAAGGTACCATTAAGTTGCAGCCAGGTTCTAGGATTATACAGAATAATTTGTACTAAGGAAGAGACAGGCAATATGGGTAGAAAAATGTGCACACTTCTCCAGTGCATCAACAAACAACTTGAATTCATGGTGGGTAACTCAAAACAGTGGGGCTATATGCAAATCTCCCACTCCAAGCCATCTTGCATGAGTTCTCTCTTCATATGTTTTCTTACTTAATGCAATGAATTGACCATAAAAACTTCTGTACTGTAATATGTAGAGAGTGTGAAGCCAGTAAAAGTGGATTTTCTAATACTTTAATTTTCTAATTTTCTCATTTTTCTCTTTTTGCTTCTTTTCTCCTTTTCAAACACAGAAGGTCCATAGAACTCTGTGAATAATCATCTGTTATGGGAGAAATAAGAAGTCTAAAATTTGCTTGATTGCAGATATGATATATTAAGTTCCAGGCATCAATCTCAATCGCAGCACTTTTTCTCCAAATGGGCAATATTTTACAGTTATCGCTCTCTAAACAAAACACAATTTATTATACACACAATTTGATAGCTACGGCAGCTACGACTGGAAGCAAAAAAGTCTTCTGATGTGAGGAAGGTAAAAGCAATGTCATACTTTAAATTGACTTCATGTGATCAATGCCAGAAGACAATCATCTGTGAAATGATGTTCATGCCTTGATCAAATGCAATCATACCATATGCAATTGAATTTGGAAAAAGTGGAAGAAAATTATTCCCATTAGTTTACTGGTGTTCTTAATGTGTTCACACAAATCATCCTTGAACAGATGAATTAAAATACTTAAAGCAACTCTACCTTTGCCCTCTTAATTCCAGGTCATTCTGGCAGCTCCTGATATTGCAGAAATATGTTTGCATGCAACCAGTTACATAAAATTAATGGATCAAATCTTGAATTATTTCCAAAGTAAAAGGTATATAATTTATTTTTTGAATCAAATGTTGCTATGCTGTAAACATTTTTGTCTTCATTATAAAACCAGCAAGAGATTTGAAGCCTGCTTTATTTTTCAGTATATATGCTTCTTTTGTTTTCCACAATTTTCTCAATAGGAGTGTGATAGTCCATTTAAATTTTTTTTACAGACAGCTTTTCTTCATTTTGGTATCCTGCTAACACCATGTTACAGATTTCAATGGAAAGAGCACCAAGAAATCTTTGTAAAATTTCAGTTTGTTCAAATTTGTACATGCATAAATTTATGTGCATATATATGTGTTTATCTACATAAATATATGTATATATCCATATGTGCATATTTATACATATTGTATAAATAAAAATAGACATATTTACTAATGCATGTGTGTTAGTGGAGCTGGTTTTATTGTCTCTCAGTTCTGCAATCCAAACAAAATTTAACTAAAAGGAACATCTATGAACTTAGTTTAGTTTATGCATAGGTAATTCACTTTATTAAAACCAAGAACTTAATTTCTTCTTGGGAACCTCCCTATGTTATCTCTTTTATCTTCAGACCCCAACCTGCACAAGAGCTTATTTAGCGTGCCACCACTGAAACTATGATTTTGGGTTACTTTTTTTCACTTCAGCCAGGAGCTAAATTAGCAAGAGCACATCCCCCTAAGTATAGGTCCATAACCTCACTGCAAATAACGGTTTAGACACTGCCAGCTGAGACCAGCACCCTCACTAACCAGGCCTGATGCTTTTAGACAATGGTCAAGCTGACAATTGACACAGTGTCCTCAAACACACATTGCTCAAGCCATTTGCCTAGCCTGCTGCTGCCAAGAGGGCTGTTTGTGCAGGCAGCTGGCAGGAAGATGGGAGTACATCTGGCGATCCTCCGAGAGTAGGCAGGGAAAATGAAAACATCAGATCTCAGCCAAGCCCAAGATAGGATTCTAGGTAAAGCTCATGCTCTATGGGATCCAAACATGCTCTTTGGCACAACAGACTTTGGCAAAATCATCACGAGAAACCTCCCACACTGAGTGGCCTTGGCTTCCATTCTCTCTTGGAATGACTACCCTGCTACAACACCCATGCATTGGGGAAAACCAAAGCAGCAAGGTGCACAGTGAAGAAACTGAGGCAGAGGCACGAAGCAGTCATTAAGGCCACTAAGCAGGTAGGCTACAATATGGCAAGTATCCCACTAGACCATGGCAATCACTTGAGCTGTCAAAACTGTCTCCACCTCCATGGAAAGACCATTGCAACATCAAGCCCATGGCAGAGTAACAGCCATAGTGCTGGACAATCTCAGCAGCAGGTGAAAGCTAACTTGTCCCTGAGAAGCTGGCAACTGGGTCAGCCATCCAGGATAACAGGAGGGAAGTGGGATGTCTGTAAGCAAGAGAGTTTTGTCAGCAGGGAAAACAGTCTAAGGACTTAGGGTCTGTTTACAGAGTTTTGGTTGTTAACTGCAAAATCTAAGCTAAGGTTCCCTGTAAAATAAAACTAAGAGCTCAGTAAGTCTGGTGTTAATTAGAAGTATAGACTTCACTCAAGGCACTCTGAATTTAGACCAGACAAGCTGAGATCAGTCTCGGACAGTTGCAGAGACAGCTTGTATAGCACAGGATTACACAAGTGTTGGTTCAGGCTGGCAGCCCCAGTGTAGCACCATCACTGGCAGCCGATCATTCATCTTGAAAATCTGAACGGGCCACCAAACCATCTCTGAGCCCACTCTTCTGCTGGACATCAGGCAACCTCTTTACAAGGAAACTACCTCACTGTCCCTTGTTAGTGCCACATCTAGAGAGGGACTGTTTCAAGTGTCCTCTTTCCCAGTCCCTCCACTCTGGTTCTCCAGGTCTTAAGACTACCAAGAGAAAGCAGCAGTGAAGACTTTGGTTCTCCTCAGTGAGGCAAGGTCCCTCTGCACTGATGTCAGTCCGCTCTTGGGGTGTGCTCAGTAAGTCAGTAATTTGTCATGAGCGTGGGCCCTATCCATACATGGCAGGCTGGAGGAGGAATGACCTCAAACTCTGCTTCTAATCCAGGGGGCGTTGCCAAAGCACAGTGTTTGAGTTTGATGCATGAAGCGCAGAGATATTTTCAGCTACTGAATCACACTTTTGGCTTCAGAGCTAACTTGAACTTCTCCTTAGTTTTGTTTGCAATTTTTCACATTTTGCGATCACCACTGACTCTCAGAAAAAGAAAAATAGGTGGTGTTTTAAAGAAAAAAAAACTTGCATAATCAACAATGTGAAGTTTTTTTAAAAAATCAATTTTATTTGAATAACTTCTATTTTATTCTCTTGCATGTGTGGAGGAGTGGAGTTAAACAAATTACTAATAGATTATGGTGCATCACTGTCTAGCTTCTTTATTTCACATTCTAAATATATGCTATTAAATGTTGCCAGTGAATGTTTTCTAATGATTTTTGTGCCCAACAAAAGAATGAAAGAGTCTGAAAAACAAGGCAGTGCAACAGCAGTTAGCTTGGACACAGCTACACAAGAACTCTTAGCTATATTCAGATGCAAAAATATTTTTGCATTTTTGCAGCTATACTTGCCCCATGAAACCATATTCACTTGACCACAATTCACAACCATAATTTGAAACTGGCAGTAATGAAAAAGCAAAACGGCATTTTACAATGCAAAGGGCATAATTCTTAATTGACTTATCCTGCCCATTACAGCTGCATCACCTCTCTGCCACTGTGGCCTGAGCCTATGCTCACTGATTTGGGAGGAAAGATCCAGCAGAGAAATTATGCAACCTCATTCACAGCTAAGCAAGTCATTTAAGCAAGTCACTTAATTTCATCTCTAATCAGGAAAGTCAATTCAGCAAAGCAAAGCATGTGCTCAAGTCAAAAGTGAATAACTAGTGTGCATCTTTTTGAATATTGGTTTTTCACAGGCTGAGGATGTTACACAAAACTTCCCTTGATTTACCTTTGGAGCTCATCAGGCTGGAAGAAGGTAGAATTCAGCTGTTAATCAAACTGTCACTCATGCATGTAAAGTACTAGTCTTTTTAACTCATCCATAGATCAGTTTAGCAAAAAGAAATTTTAAAAAGGCCATGGGACATATTCTTGGAGTGGACATATATATATATATACACACACACACACATATACATACGACCCATGGATTGCAGGGACCACAGAAGCAGGAGTCAACACAAAAAAAGATGAGGTAAGAAGCTACTATAGGAAATTCTGTACATACATTGCTGATGAGCCTCACTGAGCCTTTACACAGAGTGAATTGGGAAATTATCTGCTGGAAAAAGAGTGAAAAATAATGGGAATTTCGACTCTTCATTTATATTTTCCTCATGTGGCAACAAGGAAAGAGTGGGGATAATAAACACACTATTTTGATAAGGAATGTGGGTCTTCCCTTGATGGACTGAAGTAACAGGTCAGCCTCTAACATCATCTGAAACCTATTCTTTTCCTTTAAATTTCCTTCAGTCTTCATCTTCATTAATCTAACAGAGACAACTTCCAGTCAAGCACAGATCTCCCTAAGCATTCCTTGACTGCAGACAAGTGGGAAAGGAAAAGCCTGTTGCAAAGAGCAGGGCTGGAACCAGTCATGGGGAATTTATGCCCAGCAGCAGGCTGCACCATTTGCCTGCCTCTGACCTTCTCCCCAGATGAAGGAGCCTTATCTACCTTTGCAGATACCAGAATCAATTACAAATACCATGGGGCTGCCCTAAATTATGCTCTGCTGCCTGAGGCTGCCTTCTGCCAAGCTCCCAAGCGAGTCCCCGTAGAAAAAGGCTGTGGGGAATGTGGGGAAGGGAGCGCTGAGAGCCAGGCTCTACCTGTTCTTCCGCTCCTCCAGCTGCTGTCAACACACTGACTTGTTCTGTGTTTGAGATTGCAATCTGTCCCTGCCCCAAAGGTGCTGTCAACTGTATAAATGTTTTCAGAAATTAAACAACTCCAGAAAAACACACATTATGCAAACATCTTCTCTCTTCCCAGATGACACAACATGGAGCACCAAGCACGAATAAAAATGGACCAAAGAAAGCACAGAGACATTGTGGAAAAAAACTCATTTAGGGAAGGGTTTCTCTGCCCTCTTTACAGCCATTAGGACAGTGATAATGCTGAACTTGCTGGTCAGCCACAAAAATTGGATAAATTGAGACACAGAAGAGACAACTGAAA
Organism: Urocynchramus pylzowi; assembly: GCA_013397555.1. Classification (NCBI taxonomy): domain Eukaryota; kingdom Metazoa; phylum Chordata; class Aves; order Passeriformes; family Fringillidae; genus Urocynchramus; species Urocynchramus pylzowi. The sequence continues at coordinate 420,848 of VZRH01007800.1, forward strand.
GCAAGGAGACAAACAGCAAAAATAAGTGAGACAGCAGATGGAAAGCAGAAATGCAAAGTCTAAACTGCAGCTGTAATTCTGCTGGTAAAAGTCACATTTAAGAGTAGTTCAGTTTGCTTTCCAGTTTTGGAGAGGAAAAGAAATTTCTTATTAAAAACCCCAGCTTGTCAGCTGAACTGCTGTGGGTTTTCCTCAGGTATTTTGTGGGACAGGAAAATTATTTTTCTCCAAGCCTAGGAATGCAGAGACACTTCTAAGAAAGGGCAAAATTCTGACAACACTCTAGTGTTGTGCTAGTACTGTTGGGAGGGGAGAGGAAGGTCACATCAATAAAATCTATAGCCACAAGTGAAAAAGCTGTGTTTTAGCTGCTGCTGGCCAGGGGTCAGTCCCTGGCACTGTTCAGAGCTCTCCCATGGTAGCACAACTTCCTTAGTCTTTCTCCTTTACTAGCATGACTCTTACAATTAGGCAGGAAAAGGGTAGTTATTGTTGCAGCAATGTTTTTGTAGGTTTATTTGGCAGCTTTTCTAGCAGGATTTTAGTATGGTTTTGATAACATGCAAGTATGGGAAAGAAGGATTTCCACATTGGCCAAAGAAACACTTGTGGCAAGACTACCTATTTTTAACATGGTTTATTCCTAGCACTATTTCAGACACAGTATTTTCTCTCCCATCTGTTGACACAGTTGTTTTGTTTCTCTAAAGACATAGTTGTCTGTCTCTTGGAGAAAAAAATGAACACCAACACCATGAATAGTTGCAGAGCAAAACATGAGACCAAAACCCAATCAAACAGTGATCTGGTCAAAAGGTAACACTGGCAAAGCTTTATGGCTGCAATGTACAGCAATTCTTCAGATGCCACTTAAAATTTACATCAGGTATTTCAAGTGTGACTGTGAATCTTTAAAATTCAGATCTGGTATACTCAACCACTAAGATGGTTTATTGATCTAAGGGGTCTGACTGCAAAGCTGCTATTGGAGCAACGTACCAGTCTGTTCACAAGGAACCTGCAGACACAGAGTAAGGTGCAAATACCTTCTTTAATAAGGGAAGGAAAATGTAATGAGAGCACCAAGGGGAAAAACAAACCCCCAAAGGCTGATAAAAATTAAACTGGCAAAACAGGATGAAACATTAAGCAATCCTTCTAACACTCGGGTTGCCAGGCTGTTTTCTCTGATTTTTAATGATAATTTTTTTGCCTTGCTGGACTGCTGGAGTTCATGGTTATGATCTAGCAGGCAATCTGAAAACCTTACCTCCTCTCAAAGGCATTTCAGGCAGCTTGAGAGCTGGTAGGTGGGAGCAAATAAAACTGAAGCATGGCTAAGGTAGGACCTCTGCAGATCACTAAAGCACCTCTGTTCTTGCAGAACAGCCTATTTGCTGGAAAAGCTGCGATATGAAAACCTGATATATTAAAGGTCAAGACTCCAATACAGAGCAGACTCATCTGTATTGTGTTTTAATTTCTTTTTATGCCGAGAGGTGCTTAGGGTTCCGAAGAGGTGACAGAAAGATAAATCATGCATGACAAACTGGAACAGAAGACAAGGCTGTATCCAGAATAGGACAGCTCTGCTGGTGCAGCTGTCCGAGCACACTGTACTGACAGTGTTCCCAGCACAGCCTCCATTCGTACCAGCACAGTCATGTTATTTGCTGGCACAGCTTTTTCCTGAGGTCCATCTTCCCTCATCCAACACACTAAAAGTGTTTCAGTAAAAGCAAAGGTTTGTTCTAAGTGTATCCACAGTGAGAGCTTTTATTTGTGTTAGAGATCAAGTCAAGAATCATGCCTCTTTATACCTTTGGCCAAGACAGCAGAGACAGCAAAAATCTGTAAAACAGGCATGTTCTTCATTTGACTGCAGTAAGAAGTCAGTCCTTTGTAAAGGCTTTAATACTGGCTCCCGCCCCTACTGGAAATCTTACCTTCTCATGCACTTCTGCAGAAATGCAGAGATAAAATGTCTCACCACACGTGCCCTTACCAGAAAGGTTATGGTATTTCCACAAGCAAAAGAAGTTTCCAGCACTCCCATGATTGACCCCAGCTCCTGCTCTACCCCCGTTCTGTAGAAGGCTCACCCACCTGGCCCTGCCCACATCAGTGATGCTGAGCACCCTTCCCCAGAGCCACAGGAAGGGGGAAGCAGACAGTGGGCCTGGTGCTGCTGCTTGCTGCAGGCACAGCCTTCTCCCAGGATGGAGAAGAGAGGACCATGATGTGCAGAGACATGGGAGAAAATTACGCCAAACCAAGTGCCTGGTACTATGTGGGCAGTTTAACAAAATAATCAAATTCCACAAGATGTAATTTTAAAATAATTTTATTAGAAAGCTTTCAGAAGCTGTGTGAAAAGTTATCTTCCAGGTGTGCTATACGGTATGACCGACTGGTCGCAATCATTTAAGTGATTTAAGATTTTAAGACTGTTGTCTGTGATTTTCATAAGTGACTTTAACATGCCTTTGAAGAAATTAGGACCAGCAAAGGATCTGGCAGCATACTCATACACGGTTTTCAGCCTGGTAAAAGGGCATACCTACTTACCTGCCTTTGGTTTGACGATGCCTACAGCTGCAGTCATTGGCCACCCAGTATTATCTATTTTTTTTAATAAAACATACAAAGCTTCCTATTTCTGGAAGGCTGGACTTACTCCAGGCTACTATGGTTTCCATAGACAGGAAGCTTGAAGGTTTGGGATTAAAACAGCAGGAGGTTGAAAAGAAAATTGAGGACCTGGAAATAACAACTGATAGTCCTGACGCAATCATCACTGAGAACACTGCAGCTCTGAAAAATGTAATCAACAGCCTGGAGAATAATCTCAGATAAAAGGCTAGGTTTTGGAGGCCAGTGGAAAGCTCCTGCAAGGACAGTTACAAGACAGGTTCCAGTATACTTTTCTGTAAGAGTTTCAAGACTTTTTCCTCAGCGTCATGTAGGAAAACATGACACAAAAGCTTGCAGCTATCCAAGCTATCCCAGCACGTCTCATTTAAAGGAAAATGTTGTTGGCTAAGAGCTATGACAGCACGTCTTGCTCTAGCTATGGAAGCTGAAGGTCCTTCTGTCCCTACTTGTTCCATGCTGGCTGAAGGCTCACATTTCTACCTCATTCAGTGTGAGCCCTCCACTGACCTTCAACCAAAGCCAACCCAGATGGCTTCGCCTGGAGTAAGAAGCAGAGCACTTCCACAGCTCTTCTGACAAGTAAGGTGGTGGGGTAATAATCTCCAGCCTGTAAGCAAGGATGATCCATGGGCAGAGGGTCATCTTTAAGTAGTCATCTGTGTAGTCCCTTGCAATTCCTGTCCACTGTCTGAGATCTGAAGCATAGATGAAGGAAAAGGCAAGATGGAAAGTTTAACTTGCTGCATCACTAAAGTAATAGCTGAAGAAATAAGCTTACCAGACACGCACGCTACGGAACTTAAAGCCCTAAATAAAAATTATCTATGATGTGGTACTTGACAGAAGACTCATTTCTTCAGGGCAGACACACACGTTTTATCCTGAATTTTCAGAGCTCATGAATGTTGTTGTAGACAAAGTACCCCTCTTGAATATCATTTTGTGATGGTCACGACAAGAAAGAATAAAATGCAGACTCCAAATAGTGTACTAAACCCATCCCTCCCTAAATTGCCTTTTTTTACTATGCCCAGAAAACTCATTAAAAAGCAATATATTTTAAGAAAAAAAATTACTGACCTTTGAAACACAAATGATAATGCAGGTGAGCAGAGCTTCCACTAAATTTGATGCCTGTGCTCCAAAAGCTAGGTGCCAGCTCAAACAGATACCATAACATTAAATGGCAGAAAGAGACTGCCTGACTTAAAGAGACTGGCAGGGATTAGCTAAACCTTGTTTCTGAGGATGTTTCATATTAACATATGGTATCTTCAAGGCCTGGTTGCCCCAGGAAACAGAGAAATGGAAAAACAGGTTTTTAGGCTACCTTTGCTTTCTCTGCTGCATTCAGCTGAGCTTTGGTGCAGCTGCAAGCAAAGACTAAGGAGTATAAGGCGGCAATTTCACCAAGACTCATACCCTCAAACCCTCAAGGTTTGATTTTATGTTAGGGCTCCTGCTCAAAAATCAGTAAAACCAGAAAAATGGTGGGAAGCCACTCTGACTGTAGAAGCTCCAACCAAGGAAAAACTGCCCTAGGAAAGGAGACAAGAAAAGTGCACAGGACTTAAAAATGCTTTTGTATAACAGAGTCAACACATAAAGCCCAAAAAGATGTTTTTACCAGGAAAACATAATGCCACTACTAAGAAACAAGAAATCAAGCTAAAGGCTTCTCAGGAAAAACAAAAGACATGACAAACCATAGTGATCACTCCGAAATTCAGATACAATGAGTGGTTAAGAAAAGTGATAAGGTAGGAAAAAAAGGACAAAACAGATCCCTACTGAATTTTACATCTCCAAAGAATTATTCAAATTCCCACTCAAGCATTTCCAGAAATTAATACCATAATTTCTGATTCAGGCAGTTACAACAGATATATTAAAATTTAGTCAATTATGTCCCAAACCATTATTGCACTGTTCTAGAACCTTTGTTACCACCATAAAGTGCTTACACGATAGAAGAGCAAGCACTTAAAGAAAAGAAGCTATTTTTTCTGTCAGGACTACTTCATGGGAGACAAGCAGAATAATGAGATCCCAGGAAGAGGCTCCAGGCAGAGCCTGATGAACCCTGCATGACCTTAGGACAGGTAAAGCACTGCTCACTACTTCCCTAAGGACTGCTTACTAATACACCAATCCTACAGCAGTTTCAAATGTGATTAAAAGAGGATAAGTAAAGGGAGTCAGAATTAACTTTGCTGGGGCTGCTCCATTTCTTTCATTCTGACAAGTCAAAGAAATTCTTAACTTGAACTGCAGATGTAGGTTTTGGCACCTATGTTTCAATGCTTTTCATACCATTTCATTACAACTAGTCCTGGCAATGACCAATGAAGTCCTCAGTGGGTTTGCAGATCATCACAGCAACATAATTAGAAAACTTGATCCAAGTATCATAAAAGTCAGTGGAACCTGGATTGAGACCAAAGAGAAATGCTCTTCCGTGCCAGGTGTGATTAACTATACATCATGTTGCTTCTGTGGATGAAAGTCAATCTTTGCCCATGCACCAATTTTAATTACTTAACACCAGAGCCTGCTTTTGAACAATGTGCTGTCATGAAAGAAAACACAACCTGGCGTGGAGGAAACATGTCTTCAAATAAAAATTCCACTGACTGCAGTCACTGTTGAGTAAGACTATCACGCTATTACTTAAGGGTATGCACATACATACAAACACATGCATGCACCAGCTTACTGATCTGTAAATCCTCTAAACCCTTCCCTGGAAACCTGCACCAGGACAGACATTTGTGGCAGGACAGATGTAACTCATGTGGTCATGGGGACACAGATTGTATCTCACCTCCCATGTGAGATTATTCTCTAAAATGCTAGACATTTCCTATCTTTAAAATACAGAGACATTCCCACGGAAAAAAAAAAAAAAAGGTATAATTCGAAGGAAAAAAAACCACATGTTTTCAGTATAGCCTAAATATTTATAAGATATTTTATTTTTAATACCAATTTCCAGAGATTATCCACAAATACTAGCATGTATTATGTATTGCAATACATAATTTATGCAATAATTATTTGGCATTTTACATCTGCAATAAATGCAAAGCAATATTGGTCATATTTTTATCTTACATGCTGTTCTTAGTGCAGAGGGCTTTTTTGTCAATAGGGCTGTAATAATTCACATACCAATTGGAAGAACAAGTCAGTCTGACAAGAGTTGAATCTGAAGAGAACAAAAATCACAGAAACATTTGGGATGGAAGCCACCTCTAAATGGGTCATCCTAGGTCACCTATAATAGTCACTTACCTAGTCTAGCTGTGACTGACCCCACACCCACCCGTGGCAGTTTGCTCCACTGACCTAAATGTTGTATAGTAGTAACCCCTTTCCAATATTGAACAGTCTAGAGCAACGTACTCCCTGCTGTAGTTTAACCACAGTATTTCCCCCCCAGTTTCTCTTCAGCAACCTATGAAAAGATCTTGCCCTGTTCATTCCAGCCCTTGCAGATACATATGTGCACCTAAAGCTCTCACTTAGGCTCTCTCCAGACCCAATGTACCTAGATTTTTTCTCTCAAACACACTTTCAGCTTGACTTTGGATTTTCCATCTTCCTGAAGAGTCCTGTGAACTGAGGTTGCCCTTTGGCTCTTTGATTTTGTGGACTGAAGAAGATTTTAAATATTTGCACTAAGTCTAGTTAGCAATTTAATTTATGAGGCTTGACGTTAAAAATATGTCATTGCACAACTCCCTGCTTTCTAGTGGCATTTGTTCTTTCAAATTTAATATTGTTCTCCCAAGAGATACTTCAAAAAAATCCTACATATAAGATCAATACTCACATTAATTAAATAGCTGGAATTTAATACCACTCTTCTTCAGGATGTGCCCTGTAATTCCAGAGAACCTCTACCCAAACACCAACCAAGAGTGTTATCTCCCTCCATAAACATATATCACCTACACTAGGGATTGCCCAGAATGAAGCCACATCAACACCAAGATTACCTGAACATTTGCACAGAGCATCTGGAGGCTGTTGAGGCCATACTAAATTCCAGTAGCAGGAACCTATGCCTGGTCTGCAGTCATGGCCCATATACTTTGACTTTTAAGTAATACCCTTCACCTGATATATGTGACACACCTGTGCTCCCAGCACAGAGGAGGTCCAGGGGCACAGGAGAAGCTGGTGATCTCCTCTTGCTTACAGAGAGAGTCTTTGGCTGAGCTGCCTGGAGTCACACGCTGTGTGTGCAAGGCACGGGCCACCAAACAACCACCTGTCCCACCTCTGCCAGTGCCTAACACAGATCCCTCTGAGTGATGCCTGAGCATCCCATAAAGACAGACTGGGGTGGTCAAGCTCTCCATCTGTGACAGAACACCTGTGCTGGTTCTGATACCTGAGAAAACACAATTTCCACAACTGTGGATTTAAAATACAGCATTCATTTGGCGTATCGTTGTAGCATATATCTGGGACTTAGAATCAATTATCTGCCTGTAAGATAAAACAAGTCAATTTTCCCAATGAAAGTGCATGCCTACAGTGCTAAAGACACATGAAGAGGGGACTTATTTTCCTCTCTTTAGACACAAAAATTGGCAGAGCGCATCTGAACGGCTCTGCTCCACTGTTACCTCAAAGGGCTGCAATATAAGACTCATCCAACTTGTTTTCAGAATCAGTACATGGAAGGTTTGGGTTTCCTAGTTTTTGACTGTTTCAACAAAGAGAGGACACCACTGCTGGGACTGCCTTTGCCTGGTGCCAGCATGAGAAGCAGAAAACAGATTACAGTAGCATGGCACGAGCAATTTCTATATTAAAGAGAGAGCTGTAAACTCTGATACAAACAAGACAAGCATTACATTTTCCAACATGCAGCTCAGAAGGCAGGCTTATTGACCATAAAATGAATTATATAACCCAACTTGCATTATGTCATCTGAGACCTTGGTTAGGCCACTGTCTTTGAGATATATATACACACACACACATATATATATAAAATTATTTCCCCCAGAAAACTGTCAAGTTACATTCCTTATATAACACTACTGCAGTGCTAACCTGAAGCATAATGACAGTGTTCATTATAGGGTTATTATGAGTTCTGAGATGAAGAGCTGTCAATAATTTAATTTCTCCATATAAGGTAAAACACTGTCTTTGTTGAAAAGGGAATCCCAGTTATATCTGTCTGAAACATTAATTACTGTAATAAACAGGTTAAGAGCAGTAACCACAGGTCCCCCTCCAGCAGGACACACAAGTCTGTAACTCAGGGGGTGTGTGGGACAAGGAAAAGGGATGCTGCAACCTCAGCTGCTGGACCTGGCCTTAGTGTACAATCCTCCTCATCCTTGTACTGAAGAAGATGGTACACAGTCCTGCAGTGCTTATGGCCAAACCGATTCAATGTTTTTTGTATAAAATATATAATACCTATACAAAGAAATTTTATGATAGTTCAGTCTAGCCTTTTTTATTTGGTCTTTTTTGCTGTCAATTCAGTTCAGCCTATTAAAGACTGTGAAAAGAAATGGTTTTCAGCAGGGATTTATATTCCAATCACATAATCTCAATTTCCTTCAGAAAAAGAGCTATTGACCTGGTTCTTCAGTTTTCAGATAAGTCAGGTCCAACTTTCAGATGCTGCCCTTATGTTGTGCTTAGGTTTTGCCAATGTCTTCCTATTTAATATGGTGCAAGATAAACTGGTAACGTGCACTTAGGTTCCAAATGTGTTAAATCAATTTGATAATGACAGGGCAAGTAGGTAAGTCTCTAACTGTCCATTTATACAGTAGTGGGCTTTTTGGTCATCTTTTCTTTTAAAGAGCTGTGATCTAAAGGTTTTTTAAAGGCCCCATCTCTAGTGAACCAGCTTTTGTTGCTACAAGTTCTTGCAGTTAAAAAAAAAGTAAGTGTTCTTTTCCAAGGATTCCACTGTATACCTCACCATCAATATACAGTTGAGTTGCAAAGCATACAGTGGATTCTGTCAAACCCCTTACTGGGGCTTGTCCTGGTTTGTTACTGATGTTTGCCTGCATTGCTGCTCCCAAGAACCAGCTGGGCTTTGTTCACTGCAGGCCAATGGATCAGAGGGAGATCATGGACCGCTGCAGTGCTCGCAGCAGCTGCCTCTGCCTGCTCAGTCTCTCTCTCCCCCAAAGCCTGCAGTCTGCTTCAGTGCAGACAGGGCTCAGGGCCTGGGCTGATGGATTAGACCCCCCTGCTGTCTAAAAGAGAGGCTTCCATGACTAATGTTCAGGGGCAAAGGTCACTGAGGACGAAATTAAAATCCTGCAAACAACATGGAATTCAGGTAAGTTTATTTCAGTGTGTGTGTTACCAGCGTTTTTAATTTTTTAACAAACTAGCAAAAGGGAAGAAATCCTGACTTTAGGGCCTCTGTTCCATCTAGTTCATCTGCCTGCTCCAGGCAGTTCATCTGATGCAACAAAGTACAAACCAGCCATAGTGAGACAACCCTGTTTCACAAGCTCACTAATAAGATGCACTTCCATTTCTTAGGCTCAGCCCACAGTCTGCCACCTTACAGAGCCTCCTCCTGACCCCAGCCCCGCAGGGTGAGCCAGCATTTCATGCCCTCCACTGTCAGACAAGTGACACAGATTTGCAGCTGGAGGTGAGAGAACAGCTGCAAAGAAAGTGCAAACCTTGTCATGTCCATGCTGTCCCTACATATCCCTGCCCTCTGCTAGTGCCACTCACAGCCTGCCCTTTTGGGCTCAGCCCCTACTTCCAGTGGCCCCCAAGCCACTGGGACCAGCACAGACTCCACTCCCTGACTGAGATGCTGAGGAGTGACGACCAAGAGTCTGCTCCTGCACAATCCACCCCAAACCATAACTCTAAATGTATCTTCACTTCTACTCATGTATTTATAGGCCCTTGCATGGGGAGAAATTATGCTTTCAAAAATATTACAGGAAAATGCTGCAAGTGGTTGTCATAAAAAAACCCCATCATAATTTCATTAAAAATTAACAAAAAGAAAGCATTAGTGTTGTCCTGCCAACTGGGGGTTGGGGGAGTATCTCACATTATTAAATTGAGAAGGCCAGCAATGGAAAGCCTTTTTAGATCGGTGTTTCCATTCCTTCCTCTTTTGCTTGGTTCAAAAGTCCTGCATAATTAATACTGTAGTACTTAATAAATGCTTATGAACCTACTACCTCTCTGCTTTTTCCATTTAATTAGGTGATTGACTTCAGGCATACTATAAATTATAATGACAATTTAATTACTTTTTTAATGTGCACACTTAAAAGATTTATAAACAGAAATAGGGTAATACAGTGCACTCAAAATTAGAAATACCACGAACTGGAGAACAGCACAAAGTAATGACATCTAAAGTATCTCCTCAGTGGCTGAGCAGCTGCAGTGGCTGGGAGGTAGGGTATTTAAAGTGTCTGGTACAAGTACATAAAACTGTATATTTCTGTCCAAATGCCCATGTACACAGCTTTTAACTTTTCCTTCCAGCATTTGGGCATCTCACTTGACTTCATGGCAGAAACATAAAGGAGTTCCAAGGACAAGTCAGGCTGTGTATTGTAGTATCTCTTAGGTCAAGCATTCACAAGAATTCACAAGTGGAAGACCCTATCTCTTCTTTTAAACAAATCATAAAACTTCTGCATCACTTCATCATAACACAGTAATTGTTAAAATTTGCAGGGGGCCAAAATCTCCTACAATATTCCAGCTGACACAGGCAAACTGCCAAAGAGCATGGATTCCATCACCTCATGAACAGACCCTTCCTAGTCAGGAGGCAGAAATGTCTGAGAATATTTCGCACCACATCCTACAACAATCCAAGTTAACTCTTCTGATATTATTGTTATGCCATCTAGGACTCATTCTCCTGCCACTTACAGGAATGTAAAAGCTAAGAGGATTGCATATATAACAAATCAAGTTAAGAATCAGATCCCTTCAAACTAGTGCTCAAAAAAAAAGTTAAACTATTTTTTTTTAATTTAAATAGTTTACGATAATAAAAGATCAGTTAACCTACTTAGTTAGCCTACCTAAATGTCCAGACGTTCCCAAGCCCTGGTTGGTCATTACAAAGAAAGTTATATTTTCTACAAGTTACCTATCACCAACAGAGAGAGATGATAGCATTTGTTTTAAATCACACAGTATGCTACATTGGTGAAAATTTATCATGTAAAAAAGTCATTAAAATTTGGTCTAGAGGAGATGCTTTCCCATCTGGGAGCTGAATCTGGTTTAGTGTGACTATTCCTGTCTGTTAATTTAGCAATACAAAGTATAACTCAACATTCTTAGCATACTTACTGGGAATGCTGGCATCTCTGTAACCAGAACTGCTTACAGAGAGGAAAAAAAAAAAAGACTGGGCAATTCAGTGTACTAGAAAAATTATGGGCAATTCCACGTTTTAAGCACCATCTATCAACAGTGTTGAATAGTCAAAGGGGGAATAAATTTGAATGCATTGCCAAGGCAAATGCTGTGATAATTGTATCTGCTTTTCCTTTTCAATACAGAAAAAAAAAATCCCAGACGCTCATCTCATTTGCACCCAGTGAAGCTGAGTGGAAAGCAGACCAATCCCACAGCTTCATCCAGGCAGTGTGGCTGCCTGTCCACCTTGGCCAGCACAGAGCAGGACCCGAAAAGGGACAGGTAAAAGAACAAACACCAGGAGGCTGAGCGGCGCAGTGAATCACAGGGAGCCGCTTTGTCTGCAGCTTCCGTTCTCTAAGGAACTGTTCAGGGCTGAAACAATGGCTCTCCTATGGAGCTGCATCTCATCTACCTCATCTACAGCCAATGATGAATGATGGGTCAAGAGGGCAGCAGACTTTGGGTGCACTGCCCTTAAATACTTTATCAAAGATGGCAAAAGGCCATGTGCTTCAATAACACAGCAAATACTTCCTTTTGCTGTATAGCAGACAAATTCCTTCCTCTCTGCTGGCTCAATCTGAAGCTTTTGGTTCACAGCTCAGAGTGTGTGCAAGTTTTACATTCACAAAACATACACGTAAAAAAACTTCAGTTTTATTCCTGAGACCATTCAACTGTAAACATTCTCACAGAAATGGAAAGTGAGTCCTATCTGTGCTGAAATCCTATGCTTTCAAAAATACGAAATTCTAAGGATTTGTGGGGCTTACAGACAATAAGAGAATGCACGTTTTACTTATTTTAAAAGGGAAACTGAATAGTAAGAATTGAAAAAAAATTCTAAAACTGTAACTCATCCAAACTTTTCATACTGAGGCTTCCTGAAAGAAAAACATATTGATTTGGTAGAAATTAAAAGTTCAATAAAATATAAAAATTTTGTTTATGTTTAAATGAAGATAAATGAAAATAATAGGCCTTGTGATATAACGAGATATAACAAGAACTGAAGTGTGACAGTATTTTGCGACTCAGAGAATTACAATTTAACAAGACATACAAGATGAGTTGGAATACCTTCATGACATAAAAATATGCAAAATAAAACTGAAGCAACATTTAAAATGTTCTGAAGTAAAATGTTTTACTGCTTAAGAATTGTCAAGATTTTGTCCCAGTTAGATGAGAGGTAAAGTATTTCAGAACCTTCTGCCATCTAAATTTTCTTTCAACCACTTCTTGTCTTCTGTTCCTCCTTAGCTGTTTCTCTGTCGTTATTCCTCTAGATATCTTTAAAACTTGATCTAACTGCTCTGAATTTGACAACAAAGCTTAATGTTCGAACAGGACAGAAAGCTGTAAGCTCATGTTTGGTTTCTAAAGGAAGTGACAGAGAGCTATCTTGGGAAAAAACTCCAAATCACCTGTGATCATTTCAGCTCCCTTATGAAAAACATCAGCAACAGAAGAAGCCCACTTGGGTTCCCGCCCACCCAGCACCAGAAGCCAAGGTAACCCTGTAACTTTGGGATCATTGTGTAACGGCAACAACACTTAGGGCTGGATCATAACTTTCCCATTTGGGAGGCTCTGAGGAGTTGTTTGACACCAAAGCGGCGGTGTGAGCAATGCCGCGTGGGCAGTGAGGCAGCGAGCTGTGCCGCGCCGCCACCCATCCTGCAGCGGCACGGGAGCCTGCGCCTTTCGCCCCCCGACGCGCTAGGGCAGAAGAAATGGGTGCTTTCCCTCCCAAAGACCTCACATCCCTTTACACTACGGCTATGGATTTGCATAATTTCAATCAAACGATGTATTACAAATCTCACCACAGGTTTTGAATTTAAACACTTCAGGACTGAGCAAAATAAATGGTGCTTATGCTCAGAAAATTGAAGGCCTTGGAGTGGAGGTATCTCAACTTCCTTATAGCCCTGTTGAACCGATGACAAGCAGGCCTGACATCTCTATTTCAGTCAAGTGAAAATTTCAGATTAGAAAATGAATTATTTTAATTGATAGCCATAATGTGTACTGAAAAGCTTCTAAAACAATAATAGCTTTTACACAACCACTGCTGCTCAGAAAGCAAATCAGCACAGAAGTAACTCAGCCTCTGAGTGTTTTCATTCCTTTTTCAGAGTGTGAAACTAAGATTGGCACCAAACTGCATCACCTTTTTAATGCATTTTCCATCCAAACTGAGAGGCACTTGAGGAGCCACAGTGATGTCCCAGAGAAAACATATTCAATATAGCTTTTCTGCTACACCCACCTTCAGTTCATGGCCCAGCACTCTGCTCCCATTTAGTCATCCAGGTGAGGAGAAGCTGACAGCTGGGGGAGGGAAGAGATTGGGAGCCATATGGAGCTACAGTCAATTTTTGGTATGTATTTGTGAATAGATACAAAAGAGATAAATGCTGGCATGCATAAATTCATATTTTATCAATACATATTTTGGTACTTATTGTCAGAGTAATTTATTCCAAAATCGGCTTTTAAAAACGAACGCCAGTTTAAAGAAAATTCCAATCCCGACTTATTTCTTGCCACAGCAAATCCAGGATCCCGATGGCATGAAGCAGGAGGCAGAATCCCACTCAACAGGATTTACCTCATGATACCAAAAGGGAAAGTGGTGCAAATAACCAAGAACCCAAGAGAGAGATTCTCCAGGTCACTGCCCAAGACAAGCTCCCCAGAAATGGGGATGCTTGAGCAGGGGTGGTAACCAGCCTAGGCACAAGGAAGCACTGAGGGTCCACATGCAAGCTGCACATGCAGAGGGCAAGGAGAGCTGATGGTTTTGCATGCAGCATCTTGTAATAACAAAGGTTATCAACATTATAAGATTCAGTAGATTGGCTGCCTGTAATTGCTGCACCTACAAATGTTCAGTTTCACTTCTCAGATTTATTCAAATAATTCTGCCCCCATGGGCCTGCAAACCTGAGCTGCAAGTCTGAATACATAAGGGGATTTATTAAAAGACTGCTGGTGCATCTAACCATGACAGAATGCTAAAAAATGAAAAAGTAATGAAACACACAGAACATTTCTGAGCCCCAGATTATGTCTGGCTTGGATCCAGTGGACATGTTTGATATCCACTGGCTCCCCTATTACAGACTGTTATCTCCCCAAACTTTGATCTAAGGCCACCGCAAGAGCAGAGGAGTGAAAATATCTGTGAGAGTCATTTATTCCATTAGTCAGAAATCAAAAGTCAAAAGAGCCACTTGAAACACTAACAGAATGCAAAAACTCATCACTTCCTTCAGAGAAGGGCAAAAGACCTTATTTGTAATTATTGATTGGAACATGTGCCATGGCAGAAAATTTCTGAACTCTATTCCCAGCTCTTAAATAGTTCTGTGGCTGGACCCTGGCAAATGGTTTGAATTTTTTATGCTTTTTCAAAATCGTAATAAAAAACACATACCCACCTCACAGAATAGAGGCTTCATCAATTCTCCTAACTCACTCTCAGCTTCTTAAGTGGACAGTCCTGCAAAAGTGCAGAGCACCATTATTTAGATTCTATTTGTTAAAAAAAAAAAAAATCCTGTCTATTACTTTGTTGAGTATTTTATAAGTATTTTCCAGGTAGGAACAATTTTGGATGCAAAATCAGCATCTCTGCCTGGAGACTGGCCTCAGGCTTCTGCCTCATGCATATGCGTGCATCACATTCCTACATCTTCCACAAAACAGAAAGTGAGCCTGTGAACAGGTCAGTAGGACACAAGCAATGTACATCTAAATCTGAATGCAGAACAAACAAAAAAAAGTTGGTATTTTTAAGAATAAAACCCTTTCCTAAGAACTTAGTTTCTTCATGGTCACACAGTCTGGGTGCAGCGTGTAAAAAATGGCTTTCTGAGGCACTGTGGTGTCTTCTGAAACACTGCCATTACCCGAGAAAACCCCAGGAAGTGGTTTGGATGAGAAGCTGGACCCAGCTTGCGTAGGTATCAGCTGATGTCAGAGTACACGCAGCACAAAGCCCTAACAAGATGGACATTGTGAAAGCAGGAGTAACCTTCTCTTATCTCCTGCAGTTTGGGAAATCATTTCTAATCCAGTGACTACAGAGCTTAGCAATAAGTCAAACAGTTAATTATTCACTACGCTTCCTAATTAATCTCCATTTCAGGCCAAATCTTTGTATGCCCATAAAAACACGAAGATCTCCAGTGAGGGAAACAACAGCATGAGCTTTTGGACCTCCTTCTGCAAAGCAATTCGTTTTTCCATAAACAGTTACTATTAAGCAAGGACAAAGCAACAAACCAGACAGCCATCTGTGTAAACCAATTTAAAAGGATGGTGACCTCATAACATTTTTCAAACTAACGCTCTCCATTTAACTTCTGCCACCCCGGCCTGCCCCAGCAGATGCTGGGTTCGAGCAGGTCCTCGGGTGAGGTTCCGCTTTAGGGAAAGCTGGTACTTTAAAGCCACAGCGATTTCAAACCCGTGAAAAGAGCATGTCAATGAAAATACCTCGGCATATATGGAAGCAGGGTAACCTTAGCGGCTGCCCACGCTCCCAGAGGGTGCTGCCACAAAGGTCTGTGCTATGTTTGCCAGCTGAGCTTCCTAGAGGTATGAGGTCAAGCGAGCACAAAGGTTCAGGCCACTGATGGTAACACAATCCCTGCTGAACTGTGTTCTTCCTTACGACCCAGAGAGAAGCCAGAACAAGCACAGATGGCAACCACATTAGAAAAGAAGGCAAACTTGATAGCCTTAGAGCAAAACTTATGAATCCACATGCAGCACAGCTATCCTGCGTGTGCCCAGGACGGCCACAGCATCCCCGGCTCATTCTGCCTATTTAGATTTGAATCCAATGAAGCTTCAGGCAAAATATGCAAAATAAAATACCAAGTAGAACACCTACAAAGAAGTACAAGTAATAAACACCCAAGGACATCTCTTGCACAAGGTCCCTTGCAGAACTGTCCTTTATTCCATTTCCTAAAGTCAGTTACAGCCACACAAGAGCTGAAAGCAGAGTGCATCAGACAATGGTGACATCAGACCATTGGTAGCACAACAGAGGAATTGCACAAACTCACTTACAAGGGCATGTGGACTACAAACATTTCAGTATCTAAGAAGGTAACTGGAATAAATGTATATTCTGTATAGTCTCTTTATATTTCCAAGCATCAGAACAACATAACAGTATATAAACTGTATTTCAAGTAGTGGAAGAAAGTGTAGGCTTCTCCATTATATAGAGATGATGTTTCTAACCTACGTAATGCAGACAAGGTAAAAATTACTTTCCACAATGCCAAAGCTTGTTACATGGACTCTTTTTTCTTTAACCTGCATTTTCAAAGAGTCATTACTTTACTGCCACAGCTCCTGATGTTTGTGTGCCTGGTATTTGTGTTTGCTTTAAAATAATGGCTGTGAGGTGAAGGTAACTTGCCCTTCTAACCCAGTGCGTAATTGTACAACTGTTTGTGCAGTAATAACCCATGGTACACATAAAGTGACAGTTCTCTAATTGGCATTTGCTGAACACAAGGGCACCCTCTGCAAACACAGTGGCTTTTTTTATTGGCAACCTCTTTAATTATTTCACGCTTCCTAAAGCGGAATCTCCTTTCTGTCGTTAGAGAAGAACAAACCGTTCCTCACCACAGCTACAGTAATACTATATATTTCTGAATACGTATCACTGAATACTATTAAAGATTAGCCTTAAAAGACAGAGTAGTATTAACAGCTGTCCTGGGAATTTGTTCCAGAAAACGAAACACTTCTGACCTTTGAGTCTATGTTTCACTGCCTTTTTGAGATGCTTCAGAACAAAAGTTCAAGTGGCATCTCCTTTCAGTTTGTCTCATCTTGTTGCATGTTAAAAGTAAGGACAGAAATTCAAGAGAAGCCTGGCTGGTGCTGCTTTCCCTTGCCCTCACTTCTGCCGTGTCAGCTGATGCTGGCACATGCAGCATATTTCTCTGCTTCCTTTGGTTTTGTCTTCCCTTGGTTGCTGCTTTGAGTCCCTACCCAGCCATCTCCACAGCTCTCCTGTCACTGCCATGTTACGTAAAAACTCAGAAATGGCTTAGGAAACATTTAAATCTGTGCTATCTTGGCAAGCAGCTAATCCTTGAAGCAAATGCTACTTACACAACAGAGTGCCTGCATTTCCTACCCTGCCGTGGAGATGTCATGCCTCATCTAAGGCTGGAAGAAATGCACGACACTTCATAAGATAGCTCTGACTTTCCATTTCTACTATATAAGCATCTTGTTATCTGTTTTTATAGGGAGGGAAAATGGGAAAGGGAATTCCTGGAAGAGATTACAATTGTCAAACTGGCTTTTGATATCTGTTAAACAGCTGAAGCATTAATTTTTTGGCGGCACTGTCAAAAGCCTATGAGAGCTTCCTGATTGAAGTGGAGGAAATAGTACATTTAGTTCAACTACAAGCTGTACTTTTCAAAAAATCCATATGAAAACAGACTCATTATTCATTTTTCTGTTAATACGTGGTTTTGCCCTGCAGTTTCAGTAATATTTTTTGTAAGACCTGGCAGTCTCAAAAAAGAACTGCAACTTAGAACTAATGTTTTAATAAACTCTTGTTTATACTATAGTCAAACCAGAACAAACAAAATACAGCTACAAATGACATTTTTATAGAAAGTCAAGAAAAAGATTCATGTGTCTGAATATTTTAGTTACAGTGTGGTAGGCATGACTATTATTTCCTGTAAAGCCAAATTGTATCTTTAAAAAACTGGAAGAAGGCTACCATGGGAATAGAGCATGGATATGACTTGGGCCTCTAAAGAGCAGCTGCATATAAATACCTTACAATTTAATGCAGAACTCCCATCAAGAGAATTTTACAATGGAGCAATGGCAAGATATGGCCATGAGAAATGTTTGGAGTCTTCAAAATACCACCATGCTAGATTACTGCAAATGCCTCCCTCTGTGGTAAAATTGACAAAAAATTTCACAAATAAGGTTTGCAATGAGATAGAAAAGAAAACGACCATTTTAAAAAGGTGATCTTAGAATCCCAGAAAATAGATCAAAAAGGAAATGACCAAAGTCCATTAGACCATATTTTATCTAAGTTAGAAAAATCTATGTAGTATACTTTTCAACATTTTGTCCAGTTCACTTTTTAGTTGCTCAAACTAATCAGGTCCTCCAGTTTCCATCAAGAGAACAGACTTCCATCACAATGATTTTTTTCCTAGTAGTTAAACTAATGCTCGTTCTGCTCACTTGCATCATTTTACTACTTCATACCTCTTTGAGACATTCCTTCTAGGTGATCTTTTCTCTGATACCACTGCGTATCTAATTTAGTAGAAATCAAGGTGCAAAATGCTAAGCTAAAAAGAGCAACTGACCTTCTGATATGCAGCTTTGCTCCCTCTGTAACCAGTGGCAAGCTTCTGCTTGCATGAGACCTGTGCTCCTGGTCAAGAGTCAAGAGGGTGGACAATAACTACCTCTCTTCTAAAGACAGGCTGTATTTCATCAGTGCATGGCTTTGAGCTTTATGGAGTTTGAAGAGCTAACAGCAAAGCAGCCTCAAAAGGCTCCTATTTTCTTTAGTCAATGTGATGCTCCATAATTTGGTTAGACTGAGAAAATTTGGTTACTATCACTTTTCCCTAGATATTAGCGAAAGGCGGTTTAATGAGTTTTCTTAGTTGTAATAACCCCTTTTTCATTCCCAAATTGCAGACTTCCAGATTAGGATGGCCTTTGTATAAAGAAATAGAATTCCTCGAAGGAGAGAAAGGAGTTTCACACTGCAGATTGTTATCCTACCTCCCAGGCAAGGGACAGAAGATGTCATGACCTCATAGACTGACTTTGTATCTCCTCTGCCCCTGAACAAAGATGGTCCCAAGCAGCACACAGAGCAATCCCCAAGCATTCATTCACTTCACAACCCAAAAGGATAAATAAGTGTGCAAGAAGAAAAGAGAGTTCATCCTTGAGGATGTTGGAATAAGTTTGTGAAAACAAAATGAGTAACTGGTAAGGAATTTAATTTTTTTACTTAGTTGTTACTGTTTTTAACTAGCAGGGTAGCAACTGGCAATTGTACTTGAGAAAGTGGCTTGAATTTTTGGAAAACTCCTCAGTGCTAAAGGCCTGTCTGCAGAGGGACCAAGTCATGTCATGAAACTACAGACACTTGGCAAACTCCTCAGCAATAAGTACCTTGAATAAGTACCTTGTACTGCCCTTGTGTTGTTAGCTATTGCAGTATCATGGAAATCCTTCATGACAGTGCCATTTTTGAAGTGCCACTGTACCATCAGGTGTCCTGACATTATCAAGGCTCCTGGGGATGGCAGTGTGTGGTATCTCTTTCTTGCCTCCTTTACATCCAAGCCAGGATGTGCAAAAGGCCAAGATGTGACTCAGAAAAAATGTAACTTGGCTTAGAAGGAAGCTTCTCCCCTCAGTGTCTCCTTGGAGTACAGGACCTCTTTATCCAGGATAACCCTGACCATTACCCACTCCTGTCTCAAGATTCACGCCTGGCTTTTCATCTGAGAACAGGCAGCTGGCAGGGAGTGCTGGTGACTGCAAGCAGATGGGCAGGGACGCTGGGCTGAGTCACTGGCAGCTCAACACTTGTTGAGCTGTTTGAGGTCCTGCAGGAAATATGCTCACTTTGTGACACTAAAGAGAAATACTTCCAAGAGCAAAAATTGCTACAACTACTGCTCCATGCAGACACAGGAAATGAGACCAAGAAAAGACTTTGCCACAGTTTACAGGAGTTGGTGCCAGACTATCAACATAAAGGAGGTACCTTCCTGTCTGCCGCAGTACACAGCCTTCACCTGCAGTATATTCCTTCTCTCTTCTGCCCACGTGCCAACAAACAGGTTGAAATTTGGATTTCATTCAGATTAACTGTTTGATGCCAGGGTAACATTTATAAATCTATGAACTTACTGACAACCTCATCCCGGATCTCTAACAATCTTATTAAAGTCGCTGTCCACTTGCAGGGAGGACTGAGCTGATGACTAAAGGTCTCAGGACCACGGTTATCAAGCACAGAACACACAGGAAGAGCTGAAGTGTATCTGACTCCATTCACTCACATTACTATATGCAGTAACATCAGAAAGATGGAAGGCTCTTCTTTCACTGGACCAAATGGATTAAAAAAATTATATTCACAAAAATGAAATAACTTTTTTCACTGTTCCAACTTTTCTTTACGCTGTATTTTTCTTGTATTATTTCTTCCTCTTCACTTTTGTTGCTCTATCACTATAAATATGAGCAATGTTTATGAGTAACACCTTATTTTTCCCTAAAGAAAAGTAATGCCTATGTGAAGTGATGGCTAACCTTTATTTCTTCCACTATACCCAAAGGGGCAAAACCTAAAACAAACCAATGAAACTATACAAGCTATTGCTCACACAGGCTGACCAAAACTGCAGTGTCCAAGCATCTGGGAACTGGTTCACTGATTTCAACTGGATTTTACAGAAACACAAAGATCACCTTGAGAGATCAAGTATTTATGACTATAATCGATGGTTTTGAATGAAAACAAACAAAATATACTATGTCTCCTGAAAATGTCAAATCACACTTTGCCTCATATTTCAGAGTATTTTTACAACGTATAGCCAGCTCACACTAATAATGTATATTTACTTGTGTTTATGATTTCACTAATGAATGAGCAGCACTGCCTGCTCCACACAGTCACTCTTCAAACAAAATAGTGCCGTCAAAATGGTGGGCCATGGCAAGGTAAGATTTCTAATTTTTTTTCTCTTCTTTCTATCCCAGAGCACCTCTTTACACTCAAGAGTATTTAAGCTGTGAGAGTACTTTGTGTAAAAATGATACAAGACTATTAAATACCAACTCATGACCCTCAACAAATACCCAACACTACATCAGCTGTACAGAGTTTACAGTCACAGATTTAACAGGTGGGAGAGATGGAAGAGAAAAGACTTGCATTTAATCTTTAAACATATTTCAGAATGAAGCCCCAATATTCCTGAGTCAGTTTCAGTCTCCGTTTTTGCCTCCCAGGTATGGTAATTACAGTCCTGTGTCCACTGGGAACCAGTTGCACATTGAAACACCAACACGCTTTGCTGGAGGAGGGAGAGGTTTGCCTATGGAGATATTACAAGATGCAGCAGTGAATACTCTGACTTTTGGTGAGTGTGCAGTATCCCTTGCTCAGAACACCTAATTATTTTAACTAAACAGATGAATATCTGGATAGCCACTGTGCGGGGAGACTTTCAAGATTTTAAAGGCGGATGTTGAATAAATGAAGGCTCTTCTGGAAAAACAAGGCTTTAGCTACTGTGGTCATCATTCCTCAATTCAAGCTGTGCCAGCAGAACTTAGTGCCTGCACTTATTCACTGAAGGCAACAGGGTGTAGGCATACAGAGCCAGGCATCCACAGGGCGTGACTTCACTGCAGGGTCAGCACCTAAATTAAGTTTGTCCCCAATGCGACATCTCTGTCACAGCACACAGGGAGGTGCCTACACACCCTGCCACATGCCAGTTTGGATTTCATCCCTCTGCCTTGGCCTCAGTGCCAAGCATCAGGAAACGGCAGGCAACTTGCCAACACTTTTTCTTAGAAAACGGCAACCCTTTCTGGAAATGTTCTGAAGGTTTGAAGAGTCTTTCTGGAAAGGTGGTAATGCTGAGCTTTTGCACAAATACTGTAAATGAAAGCTACCCCAAAATACTATCACTACCCTAAAACATGATACCCCTAAAAATGGGGGCAAATGAGGTCAATATTAGCCAAAAGATACTACTGTGGAGCCAGGCATTTTGATTCCTAGAAAGCTGAGGTAAATGACACATATAGTAGCATCAACCAGTTAGCAAGCTTTGCATTTGCAAAGCACACCCTAGGAAGATCCACTGATTTTTAATGCAAATGACTAAAGATTCATCAAACATTTTTGTGCTCAGCCTTTTACAGATTTTGAATTATATAACCAGTTTGTCATGAATCCCAAAATCTTACTGAAGCGACTGAAAAAATATAAACCCAAAAATAAGAGTATACTTGTAAATCACAGTTCAGTGAAGACCTTTCCATTCCCTCCTCTCCCCCCTCTTGATTTTCCAAGCCTCTTTTTAATTGCTGCTTCTCTTCCTACTGCTTCTGCTGAATGCAATTCTTAACCAGCACTCAGCTAGCCAGAGCAGATGAGGAAACTCCCTTCAGACCCAGTGCATGTGTTGGACCAGGCACCTGTGTGAAGGGAGCAGAGAGGTACACACAGCCCGTACTGCTCAGAGCGAGGGCATCCACACCACGGCAGCGCACACCTGTAGGCACTGTGTCAGCAAAGGCACAGACAGGGGTTAACTGGCTTCTGCAGGAAGCCTGGTTTCATTCATTAACTACGACCTCTGGGCTAGTACATGCGGAGGAGGGAACACACAGGCGAGTTCAAACAAAGCTCCTGTTTTCCCTCTGAAACTTTTCAAGTCTCAGAATCTCGCACAAAACCCAATCCGCTGTCACCTGAATGAAAAGCAATAGCAGGCACTCAAATAAGTGAGACCCGCGTGAGAGTTTGCAAGCCCAGCCTGTGCGGAAGGCCACCTGCCAACAGGAAGAAGTGGTGAGAAGGAATTTGGATCCAGCTGCTATCCTCCCTCAGCCAAACAATGCCACACAATAAACAGCATCAAGGATTTTTTTTTTTTTTTTTTTAAATCCTCGTTCACACTGGGAGCATCTATATCTGTCATTTTTACTCCCTGGTTACCAGGAGAAGGGTTTGAGAGATTTCTGTGCACAAGTTCACAGACAGACAATCTCGTGTTTCCTATCATAGCTTTATCAAAGGGATTGAGACAAGAAGAACAGGAGGGAAAGAAGAAGAAATGACAAAGTGCCTCGCCGTAGGGCTGACTCAAGCTGCTAAATTCATCACAGGTAACACAGAAAATCTTGTAGCTGCCTTGCAGCCCCATTTCACATGTCAGACAGAAAGGCAGAGTGGACACACAAAAAGGAGATAACTCAGTATCTGCAGTCCTTATTTCCTTAAAATGAAGTACTGAACACCAGGAAATGAACTACGACTGCGTGCTCAGTGGGTCACTGTGGCAGGTGCAACTTAACCTTAAGACCACGTAGCCTACTGCACCTTCAGATTTAGCCCAGGCAGCACCTGGGTGAAGCATGCCAATAAATCCACTCGCTGCTGATGGTAATAAAAAGGGTTAAAAACCAACCAGACTGCAGCTGAAAATTCCACAGCGTTTCCCTCCACAGAGCTGCAAACTGCGCGTCTCCCCGGTTTCAGACGAAACGGGAAAACTGCCCTAAAGATCAGCCAGCTGAACACATGGCAAGGCCAGTGCCACCGGCGGGCACGGATGGCTGGAGAGCCGGGAGAGCTGGAGCATCACGGCCGCTCGGCGATCCTCCGGCGCGGCCACTTCCCGGCGTCCGGGGACGCGCAACTCGCGGCTACGCGTCGGCGCCGGATTCACCGCCTTGCAGCCCAGGAACCCCCCTCTCCTTCCTCCCCGCCCCAGCCCCCGGTGAACACCCAGCATCTGGGTACTACCTGCGTTTATCAGCAGAGCCATCCCGTGTCTTCAGTCATTCAAGGAATTTAACAGCCTGGAAATTCCTGTTGTCCATTATTTGAGGTCACAGATAAAAGCTAAACAGCAGCCGTGACTCCCATCAATCATAAGTCACTCACTGATAGAGCGTATGGTAGGAGACCTACTGATGTAAGCTAGTCACCAGAGAAAATACCCACTGATGACGCATATCCAGGCACAAAAATAGTTACAGGGCCCCCAAAGGGATTATTCAACAGCCTACATTTAGATATTCCTTCAAGAGACCCGCAGTCAATTTGCTGCTAGTAGATGGCTGGGGAACATTGAAGTTTAAGTTTCCTCGGCAGACATAACCACAAATAGCTGGTTTAAATAAGCTGCTGCAATTACAAGCTGTTTTGTAAATTTTAACCCTGCATTATAGCGATTAAGTCTAAACAGAACCGCTGGCTAAAAGATTCTGTATAGCCTATGCTCTCAATATTTACCAATTCCTCCTGCATATTAGCCAGCAATGAAAAGAACAATTTAAAATTAATTCACAAATGTTTAAACTAAGCCCCTTGCACTACCCTACAGCAATGTTTCTTTATCATAAAAAACCAAAACAATATATGCAAAATAGTATGGGATATTTTGGTGCTGCTTGAATGCTATCTGGATCAACTTTTGCCTTAATTTTTATCCTTCTTTGGTATTTGCCTCTGTACTACACAAAAAGAAAAACACCCAAATAGTTAATCTTTCTTGCACAAATCAAAACCATGTAAAGGTAAGTTATTGCAGCATGCAAAACCATGTACCCTGCACCCGCTTTGAGCGGGGGCTAGAAAGAGGATCCCCAGAAATCCCTTTGAGCCGAAATTATTCTGCAATTCTGTGCAACTGGATTTTTTGGCATTAAAAACATAATCCTCTAAATTAACCAATCAACTGATAATCCTACAATACTCCTGCCCCCTTCAACAGTTTCAGGATCCTTCTCATGCCCAGACAGCAACAAAACTTATAAGGCTATAGCTGAGCCTACTAGCACTGCTGAGCACGAAACACTGACTGTGCATTTTTGGCAATATTAAAATCTTTATTTTTTAAAATATTTGATTTTAACATCCAACCCCCCTTTCTGAAAGCAATTTTGGTGCTTAGGAGTCTAAAGTTTACTGACTTCTTATTGCACATTTAGACTCTAAATATAGGAAAATATTTTATGGCTCTGATGCCTATTTCATTGACATACTTTTGGAAAGCATTACCTAGCCAAACAAACACTCAAGGATTTATAGTGTTTACGCTGTAAAGCAGGAGCAGGAATTCTCTCAGGCTATGAACTTCTACCTCACTTTCTTCATCTGTGATAACATTATTAAAAATAACACCAAAAATTATTTTTAGCACAACTGTTTCGTAAAGCCCTCATGTTTCTCTCATGCATCCATATGCTGCCAGTCCACATGGCCTCATTTAACAGCCCTAAGAAGAAATATTGGTGCCCTCTAGCTGATTTTCCTCACCAATTTCCTGCAGACGCTGAGCAGCAGTCTGTCTTTTCTCCTGACATTCCTGGGTCTTTCACTGGTGCCCCCAAAATGCAGTGCCCTGGAATAAAACAAGCCACTTCCTACAGAAGACACAGGAATCAAAACACTCAAATCCCTTAGTGCTCTCAACTGTATGAGCTCTTTAAATAGCACAAATGCTGTGAACAACAGGAGAGGTATAACTGTGTTCAATGCCACCTCACCAAGAACCGGTGAAGCACCTAAATATACTTCGTAGCAAGTCTGCACATTCCGTGGGAAAATACAACTTGCAATTTTGCATGAAACACAGGAAGCCCCTCATCCATTCAGAAGT
This sequence comes from Urocynchramus pylzowi, assembly GCA_013397555.1. Lineage (NCBI taxonomy): Eukaryota > Metazoa > Chordata > Aves > Passeriformes > Fringillidae > Urocynchramus > Urocynchramus pylzowi. Next base: position 446,395 of record VZRH01007800.1, read on the forward strand.
AGTGCAATTCCCCTCCATCAGGAGCCTTCAAAGAGCCTGTAAGCCTTTCACTTTGTTCTGCCACACACTCTGAAGTTAGTTGGTGATGGATCAGACAATTTCACAGCTCAGAGCCCAGGACCTCCCTTTTGCCATCACACAAGCCTTGGCGAGCAGGGAGAGCTTTCCTCTCCATTCACTCTGATGTCTGTCAAAGGGACAGACTCCCCATTCCACCCTCCCTGTTCCCATCCCCTCTGCCTCCAGCCCCTCTCCTGGAGGCTGTATCGGGTACCACTGAGGTACAGGGCCTCATCACCTTATAGCTGCATGTCCCTGTCCAGCAGGGACATAGCTGGAGCACGTCTCCAAAGCTGGGAAAGCCACGAGGCAGGGATGCTAACACATACTTTGAACACCATCTCCAGTGTGACAAGTGACGTCAACAAAACAGTGTCCAAATCCCAAAGAGGAGATCTCTCCTGGCTGGAGGAAAACCCCTGCTGAGGAAGAGTTGTCTCAGGAAATGCTGAGCCTGAGGTGGCAGGCAGCTGCCTGGCAGCTGCCAGAACAGCTCTCTGGCACCTTTGAGTGAGTGCATCTGCTCTAAGCCACACCAGCGGCCACCGGCTGCCCAAAGGATGCAGGAGAACAGGAGTCTGTGTGGAAAGCAGGGTTGAAGTTCTGTTCTCTTCCTCCTTGTCCAGCTAAAAGAGGCAGAGGTTGGCTGGAGCTGGCTGTTTCTGTGCATTTAAAGCCATAAACCTCTGTGGAGAACTCTGGATGGCCCTATTAACCATTAATCAAATTAAACATAGAAGGGAGATCAGGATCTGAAGCTCAAAATAAATACTGTGAGACAGACTAACTTTTAGGGCTGCCTTCATAATCCTCAAAAGGTCCGTTTAAACCTTGATTGGGGAAGAGGAAGCTGCAGCATATACTGTGTATTTCTGTGTTTGAACAGCAACTGTAAAGCAGAAACTGCTTAAATGTGTGGGAAGCATCAGGCTGATCCTGCAATTTCCAGCTATTTTTGGAAAGTTAACTTCCCATGTGCCATCTGCCTGTTGGAAGACAGATGGGTTAATGACAGTGGCCAGGCATTTTGGAAGGGTGCTAGGACTCCATTTCTCTAGCACCTTACGACAACGTTCCAGCTAATGCTCCTTTCACATACACCTCTAGGAAAAGGATGCTACAGACCCAGTCAATACTCATTAAGCAGTTGTAATCCAAATCTCTACATCAATTAAAAGATGAAGGGCTTATTTGAACATGGAACAGTCAAAATCCTTTGTTCACATTAAAAAAAACATTTTACACCATGTGGAAAGTGAAATTTTTGGCACAGTTCGTTTTTTGGCTTGCTTGGGTTTTTTGGGGTTTTTTTGTTTGTTTGGTTGGTTTTTTTCAACCAGTTGTTGGTTCTGCCAGTTCTCACATAGGAGACCTAGAACAAGGATGGTTTGTGCAACTTCTTTTCTGGAAGGCAACAGACTTTTCAAAAGTCTGATTTCTTGAAACATAAAAGAACCCAGCAAACCCTTGAAGAGAATAGGTATAGATGTGGTAATGTGACAGATGGGCAGTGAAGGTGGTATCTCCAGGATAAAAGGAGATATGGTGGAAAAATTAGGATCTGGCAGGAGCAGCTTTTGCTTTTTCCAGTAGTAAAAACATGTTGCATTTCAATACAGAGAAAATATAATGAAAACAGGTGAAGGACAGAACAGGAATCATGGTTGCAGTGGTAACTAAGTATACCCATTTAAGTAAGTCTTAAAGAGTGTAGAGATGTCCTGTTATCAAAAAACTTCATGATAGTTTTAAAAATGCTGTGTTTGAAGTAGGAAGCTGATGAATTATCCCTCACTGGCCCAGGAGTGTCCAATTTTGAATATACATTAATGTAATGTAGGAATATTGTGTATGAAAAGTAAAGAGACTACGAGATTTCCAAACAGACAGTAAGAGAACACCTCACATTAGCAAATTTTTATTTGAAATTTCTATGATTTTTGAAACAAGGGGCAGTATTAGAAAATATCAGCTCACTGAGGATGGGATAGTATGGTGCATTTAGTCACCATATCATACAACATCAGAACACTGATGTCAGAAACATAAATATAGTTCATGCTATTCTCAGTCTGTCTGCCCATCAATGTCTTAGGGCCTTTCTCTCACTGTTAGCATTGGTAAAACAGGTAATATTGATTATAACTGAAAATTAAATTAAAATATTATAGAAGCACAGGCTTCTGAGACTACACATTGATTTTTCTTTATTTGGAAGCAGGACTCTGATACCTCCCCTTGCATTCAAGTACCTCCAAAGAAACCTAAGATGAGTAACAATGGATGATGGTGGTGGGATTGTGCTTATTTTAGATATTTAACAAAAAAACATTTATCTGTGGAAATAAGTACACTTCAAGATAAATTTCAAATTAACACTACCTTTGATATAGTCCAAGCTAGATACATTGGTAGCACAGTTAACAGTAAATTACAGAGTTTATATCAAAGTTCTGAAGTAAATCAAATCATAAAACTAAAGAAAACTATTGCCTGAGCACCCGAAACCGAGTTTTCTTGAAATAAGAAACTAGCATCTAATAGTAATAGCCTTGTCTGTGTACAACCCTATTCCAAGATAATAACTAAAAAACTTTAGGGTCTATTCTTTACCAAAATTCCTTTAAAGTATTATTTCTAGAACATGGTGATAAAAAATAATAGTAGTCTCAGTGGTTTGTTCACATTGTATGTATGCCACTTGACTTGAAGGGACCAAATAACATTAATCATCAGAACATGACAGATTTATTCTATAGATTATTCTACAGTGACTACACTGGTGGAGAAGGAAAGATAAACTGATTATCTTTCATTATATTTCTTTGTCATTATCTTGCCTTCTTTAAGGTCTCTGATACAGTCTCACACAACATCTCTGTCGTTCTACATTGGGGAGATAAGGATTTGATGGCTGGACCATTCAATAGAAAGGGAACTGGCTGGACAGCCATACCAGAGAGTTGCAGTCAACCTGTCAATGTCCAAATGGATCTGCATCAAGTAGTGTTCCTCGTGGAACCTTACTGGGACTAATTCTGTTCAATGTCTTAATTAATGACATAGTGGAATTGAGTACACCCTCAGCAAGCTGGCAGGGGACACTAAGCTCAGCGGTGCAATTGATCCACTTGGTGGAAGGGATGCCATCTCTAGGGACCTTAATAGGCTTGAGAAGTGGGCCAGTGTGAACCTCATTAAATTCAACATGGCCAAGGCCAAGGAGCTGCACATGGGTTGGGACAACCCCCAGTATCAGGACCGACAGGGAATGGATGGTTTGAGAGCAGCCCTGTGGAGGACTTGGAGGTACTGTGTGGTGGGTTGACTTGACAGAACACCAGGTGCCCACCACAGCTGCTCTGTCACTCCCTTCCTCAAATGGACAGAGGAGAACAAACACAACAAAAGAGATAAGGATGGAGGAGAGCACTCACCACTTACCATTACAGACAAAACGGACTCAATGTGGGCAAAGAGGTTTAATTTCTTGCCAAAAAATTCAGAGTAGAATAATGAGAAATAAAACCAAACCTTAAAAAAATTTCCCCTCACCCTTCCCTTCTTGCCAAGCTTAACTTCACTCCAGACTTCTTCTACCTCCTCTCTGCCAGTAGTGCAGGGGAATGGAAAATGAGGTTGTGTTCACTGCAGCTCCTTCCTCCTCAGGGGGAGGACTCCTCACACTCATTTCCCTGCCCCACTGTGGGGTCCCTCCCATAAAGGAGAGCACAAGCATCCCATGGGATCACAGCCTCTTCCAGGCATCCCCATGCTCCAGTATGGGGTCCTCCATGGGCTGCAGGTGGGTTCTGATCCGCAGTGGACCTCCATGGGCTGCAGGGACACAGCTGCCTCACCATGGTCTGCACCTCAGGCTGCAGAGGAATCTGCACTCTGGTGCCTAAAGCACCTCCTGCCCCTCCTTCCTCATAGGCCTTGGTGTCTGCAGGGCTGTTGCTCTCATGTGTTCTCACCCTGCTCTTCTCTGGATGCAATTGCTGTAGTGCAGCAACTTTTTTTTTCCTTCTTAAATCTGTTATTCCAGAGGTGTGACCTCTGTTGCTGATGTGCTCAGCCTTGGCCAGCAGCATGTCCATCTAGGAGCCAGCTGACATTGGCTCCATTAAACACAGGGGAAGCTTCTGGTAACTTCTCACAGAAGCCACAACTATTATTCTCTGGTACCAAAACCTTGCTACACAAATCCAATACAATGTTGAAAAATAATGTATGACCCAGCAATGTGCACTTGGAGCACAAAAAGGCAACTGAGCTGCAATCCTGAGCTGCATCAAAAGCAGTGTGGCCAGCAGGTCAAAGAACATAATTCTGTCCCTTTACTGGGCTCCTGTGAGACCCCACCTGGACACCATATGCAGCTCTGGTGACAACAAGAAGTCAAACACAGACCTGTTAGAGTGGATCCAGAAAGGGCCACAAAGATGATTAGAGAGCTGGAACACCTCTCCTGTGAAGACAGACTGTGAGACTTGGGGGTGTTCAGCCTGAAGAAGAAAGAGAAAGCTCTGGGGAGATCTTACAGCAGCCTTCCAGTACCTACAGGGGACCTATAAGAGAAAGACTTTTACCAAGGCTTGAGATGATAGGACAAGGGGCAACAGTTTTGAACTGAAAGAGGGTAGTTTTAGCCTAGATATAAAGAAGAAATTCTTTATTGTGAGGATGGTGAAGCACAGGAATAGGTTTCCCAAAGAAGACGTGGATGCCCCATCCCTGGAAGTTTTCAAGGTCAGATTGGATGGGGGTCTGTGCAATCTGGTTTAGTGGAAGGTGCCCCTGCCCATGGCAGGGGGGTTGGAACTAGATAATCTTTAAAGGTCCCTTTAAACCCAAACCATTCTGTGCCTATGTAATTCCAGTGCACAGAACTAGGAGTACCATAGAGATACTGTAAAGCAAAACTAGAAACAGTGACTGCAAAGAGCCTATTCTGAAATGACATTTATTTCACTTTGATTTTTGATTGCAAATCAGTAAAAACAATCTTCATCTACAGGTACTGCCAATAAAAAATTTATTCAGAATGTATACCCATTTCTAACCCCATCTGGAAAGGGAAACACAGAGAAGAGTGACTAGGGGTCACCAAAACTGGGCAGTGGGAAAGGGCAGCATAGGAAACTCCACTTTCTCCATCCCTGAGCACTGTGACAACGTAAGATCGTATTTAAGTGTTAACGACCTCACACGCACACAATCTGACCTGCCCTTCAGGATGAAGTTTCATGCTTCAGTGAGGTCAGTCCAGTGGTAAACTGCCCCCAAGAGGGGAGGATGCCACTTTGCTTCTTCCTCTCAATGCCAGCTGTGTGCTCCTGCCAGCTCTAGAGTTTGCTTGTGCCCATGGGGAGGCAATGCAAGGTGCTCACCCATCACAAATCCCTGGCTATCCAACAGCTCACTGCCTGCCCAGCTGCCCAAACCAGCCCAGTGTGGGCTGCAGAGGGCAGGCAGCAGGAGCAGCCCCTCAGGGACATGAAACCACAACCAGGACAGTGGGAAAGCTTTCCTCAATCTCCAACTACCTGCCCACTCGCTCCCAGCTTTGACAGCACTGGAGAATCTAGGCCAAGGAAAAGAAAAGCTGACCTCTCAAAGTTGAGAGGCACTTCAGACATTGAAGCAGACTACTTCAGCAGGGACCATCAGAGAGCCAGCAGGGCCTTGAAAGAACTGCAGGGGGAAGAAAGGAAAATGCCCAAACTACACTATGCAAAGGAGAGAGACCCAGCTTGGCTGGTCCCTGCCACCAGTACCTGCCAAAAGGGGAGATCACCCCAGAAGGTGTATTTAGCTCTGATGATTTGCTTACTTAGGCCTGCTGAAACCCAGGTATGCCCAAAGTTTCAGAAATACCCATTTGTGATATTCTTCAAAACCTTTGTCCATTTTTTTCCCTTTGTGGCAAACTGCACAGATTAAATCCGTGAGTAGTTTCCTCTAAAAGAGGTGGTTTCTTTTCCTCTTGTGAGGTTTTTTCATATTGCTCAACAATCAAGGAAAAAACACAAGGATCAAACTCATAAAGCATTCTTAAAAATCTGATTTATTGAAAAAAGTACAATCACCAAATCACATTGCTTCATATTTTATATTTTTTAAACAACACAGAAAAAAAGTATGACATCTCATAGAGACTCTTCAGGGATTTCTCCTCAAAAGACAGTTTCACTTGTTAGTTATACTCAATTCCTCTCTTCCTGGACTCCCTCAAACCATCAGCTCTTATCTCTGGAATATGTTAAACTAAGAAAAAAGCATTATCTTGCTAACTTGGCATAAGAAGAGGGGAGATATCTCTCCTTGCTCTTATGGGAATGCCTACTGAAATTAAAGGTTTTGGGTTGCTCCAGTTTATGCACTGCTTAATATGACTCTTCTCTTACTGACATCTCCTTTTCCTATGAAAAGTTCAAAAGTTTAGTTAGCAACAATCTGATGTCTTAGCTTGCTACACAAGCCTCTGGGTTATTTAATCAAGAAAGTAGATTTCTGCAATGCATAGCAGTACACTCATCGTAGTCATACTAGGAACTGTTGCTAATTAGCAAAAATGCCAACATACAATTATTTATTCTATTAATTAATGAAAGCATATATAAGCAGCCTATCTGTAAGAAGTTAGATGCAATTTCTAACAGACTTCCTGCTGCTGTGCTGCCAGTTTCTCAGTGCAACTGTGGCCATTCCTAATTAAATAAATAATTTACCCTGGAAGATTTCATTGAGTGCCAGACACAAGCACCAGGGCTGGGTGAAAATAAATCACTGTCGGCAGCATGCCAGGACTCGCTCCTAGAATCTATGGAACACGGCTACTTCCCTACAGCAAACATTTTGCATAACCATTCTGCACAGTTTAATCGATCTCTGCAATAGCATGATAGTAAAACCTCCTCCATTTCCATGTATTTTAAGACAGTACTTCATGTTCTTTTGATTTCATTCTCTTCATATTTGCTGGCTTTTTGCACCAGTTGCGTGGCTTCTTGTACAGAATCACCTTTTTTAAAATTTATTTATTTAGGGTCAAAGTCTTCCTCAATACCAACTCTTGGTATGATGCTGACCCAAATCCATCCCTTTAAGTCAACCTGTTAATGCTCTGAGTCTATCATCATTCCCTGCTTTGATTTCTACCATACTCCTATCAAACTCAAGTTACTTCCTTCTCTATCAATGTGCTCTTACCAGTACACATAAACCCTGCTTTTAATGTTTAACATTTACTGTACTACACTGCTATTTGGGCATTTTCATAACCACAGAAAAAATTAGGAAAATTCCCACTTTGTGCTGTGATGTCAATCTATTTTAAAACCTAGTGCAAGATACCACAACAAATATTATGGTGTGACTTTTATACCTGACAGCAGTGTAAACATCAGCAAGTTTTCCTGGGTAATCACTGGCATCTCAATTATCCAGATACTGTCTCAGCAAAAGGGCAGCCTGACTTACAGTATGGTCAATGACTTTCTATGCATTAGTAATTTTAGAAAACTTAGATAGGAAAAAGAGTCCTTGGTTGCTCCTTCACAGAAAATTTCTGAATACATTTCTGTGGTGAATTTATTGTTCCTGTTCAGAAGAGTTCAGGCATTCTGGGGGATCTGTGCTCACCACTGCCTGCCCCACGCATCAGATCCAAAAGGTAAGCTCCTGGTCTGTCTGCCAGGTCAGGTTTCAGTTGCTATTCCCCAGTCTTTCAGAGAATTTGGTTTTTTCCTTGCAAATTTTGGCAGTCAGCATGTGACACTTCTAATATAAAAAACCCACTGGCATTTCAAGAAAAAGCCAACCACCTCAATGGGGCTGCTCCCCTGAGGAAACAATGAAGGGAACACATTCTTCTCTGCATACACTTTACCCTAAGGTACATAACTTCCCAAGTGCCTCCAGTGTTTCACAGCTCCCAAAACTCTCACTCAACCACCTACCCACTTTTTGGCCAACTGGCTGACCCAGAAAAGCAGCAGAGAAGCAGCAGCCACTGCAGGGAGGAGGAAGCAAGCACAGCTTGCAAAGCAGCACGGCGTGGGAAGGAGCCGCTCGCTGGGCACAAAGAGGGTCAGCTATGGCTTGCCCTGGGATGAGCAATGCAACGGGGGTCGGACCACAGAGGTCATGAGAAGAAAGGACAGGGAAGAAAGAGCACACCAAGGGAAAGAGCTTTCTTCTTCTGCCGCAGTTAACTCCCCTAAATTTCCTCCCTCCTCCTGGTTCCCCAGTTTCCAAAAATAACCTATACAAAGGCAAAAACTGCAGAGGCAGGGAGCCTTAAAAGAGCTGCAGTTGGAAAATACAAAAAAGTGGCAAGGGAATTTATTTAAAAGAAAAAAGGCCAAGAAAAAAGAGACACGCTCTTTTTGGAAAAGAACAGTGACATCTTTTAGCGTGAAGCCATTTCAGCAGGGATGTAGGTCAATAGCTGAAACCAGCACCTGTGGGTCTCAGGTCCCTGGGCTGGTGTGGGCAGCCAGAGGGGCCCGGGGGTTGTTTGGCTTCTCCCCAGAAAGCTGGAGAAGGCTTGGGCTGGTCTTGGTCCCTCCTGCCCTCACATGCTGCAGCTCAGCAAATGGTTCCTCTTTGGGCAGCCACACATCTCATGTTTCTGGTATCAGAAGATGCTTGACACTTGCCCTTAAAAGTAAAGGCACCTTAATGTGGAAAACATCTCTTAATGACTAAGAGAGTCAAGAGCAAATATTTGCACCCAAAGAATTCACTTCCTCCCACATCAAAGCGATCTCCTAGAAAACTGATTATAAACAAATTAAAAAACAAATAGTGTGCCTATCAAAAATAATTGTTTTGCTGCTGGCAAAGAATTAAAGACTCAGAGGGCCTGAAACAAACACTGAGGGTTAAATTTGATTCCTAATTGCTAGACTGCCAAGGTAAGAGAGGGGAAAAAAACTCCTCCTGCTGTGCAGAAATGGTTGTCCTGTTCACATGGCATCTGTGGGAAGGATGGTGTTCCTCTAACAACTGTGAAGTTAATTCAGGTACAGGTTGAGAGATTTGGGGTTACACAAACATCATCCATCATAATTTCCACATCACACCAGTTCTGATTTCAGGTGTATTACAGCACTCCAAATGCAATTTTTTTGTCTCTGCTTTTCAGCCCTGATCAAAATAAACAAGTATCAGCACATCTCTGCATCACTACAGTGAGATACAGGAACATCTCCACTCACTCCACCAAAAGCAGCAAGACGGCACTCACTGTCAAAAGGTCTGTTTTCACCAACATCTCCTTCTTGTGCCTTTCACCACTTGCTTTCTCTATAATAGGAAAAATTATTAAGGTCTCCAGGTCTCTCCTGTCCCCATGTTTTTAACATGAAAAACTACCACATACTGCGGAGTATCTCAGAGACAAGTGCCCAGAGACCCATTCCTCTTCCTGTACAACAAACCCACTGTTTGGAATGAACATTTCTCCAGCTCTGCAGACATTTGTCATCTTCTTGCATTTCAGTAGTGACATTCCAAGAAGTCTGGAGAAAATTGGTAGCTGCCTCTGAGGAGGAATTCTAGACTGATGCCCCAAGCTCAGCCCTTGGGTGTTGCATGGCCACTGTGGTGGTCAGCCAGGGTTTGAGCCTCAGCCTGGCACACACTGGTACCACTGCCCACAAAACAACCTATTTCAGAGAGAGTATGTTTCTCACCTTGGTGGTTTGGAGAAAAGTTTAAAAATATAAAGCAAATACCACCTAAGTCTTTAGAAAAGAAGAAGCAGAAATGGCAGAAACTATTTGGAGGTTTGGAGCTTTGGATAGGGTTTAAATCTCATATTTTCTGATCTCTTTCTTCCCTTTTGTGCTTAGGTAACCATTTTCAAATTACACAGCTAGTGATGCCAATGAGCTGTTCCACAGCAATCTTCTTCAAACTCCTATCAAGATGGAAGTCACCACAATCTCAGAAAACATCCCCTGGCAAGCCATGGCACTAAGTGGGCCAAGCCATGCCTTCTTCAGAGAGGCAGCAAAGCTGTTGAGAGAGCAGCATTTTTTAGGAGCGAAGTTTAGGAGAGTGGGAAGAAGACAGCTTCACACAGCCTTAGCTGTTTTTTCCAGCAGAGCGGAGCTTGAGAAGGAAAAACACCACAAGCCTCTCATCCTCTCTGGCTTGCCACAAAACAGGGGTGTATTTTTCAGAAGGATCCTCTGAGTCTGACACCGAACTTAGCTCAACTGACATGAAATGTTAATGTTTAGGAACAAGGTAGGTGGAGAGGAGGAGGAAGAAAGACATTCATTATTTGATTCAGAATTCATTCAGAAGCATCTTTTGCACAGCCAGAACTAAAACTTCCATTCAGCTCTTTATTTCTGGTAGCCTAGATAGCTTGAACTGGAAGAGGGATCTAGAGGGAGCCCTTACCCCAGCCTGCATGGCAACAGCCCTTCCTCAGATATCTTCAGAGAGAAACAGGCACATTTTTATGGCTGTGAGTCTTCAGATGCACGATGAGCAATTTTCCTTGGGGATATTCATACTGGCTTTAGGCTTCCAGACATGGTGCACAGAAAAGATCTGCCTCCAACAACCCATTCTGGTGCCTGCAGCAGCCTCCCAGTATAGCCCTACTGCTCCCCACCAGACCCCAAAACTTCCATAAGAAGAAGGTCACAAGCTCTTGGTGCTACAAACTTAGCAACTACTATTTAAAATAGGCTGGATCATGGTATGAAATTCATCCATGTATGTTATGTATTTTCTCCTCTTCATGTCAATCTGAATTCTCCTCCCTCTGGTACCTTCTCCCACTTTGTGTATTTTAATTTTCTTGCTCTGTTTTTTGTTTGGTTTGGTTTTGTCAACATTACATCCGAAAACGAGCTTTTCCCTCACAGGCACCAGAGGAACATCTCTTTCCTTTGCTGTGCTCTTCCCAGCCCCGTTTTTTCTCTGATCACCCTTCTGCCTTTGCTCTGTTTCCTTACTCTTCCCAACCTTGATTTCTCCCCTCCTTTTCTTCTTTCTTTGATGTTCCTCTTGGTGCTTTCTCCTCATTCTTCCTGCCAAGCTGACTGAGGCACTCCCCTGGGAAGGTGCTGACAAATGGCAGCTGGGCTGTTTGCAGGGTTATATCAGGTAGGGACACCTACAAAGGAATCCTTCAGCTCTCTTGCTACATTGTTGGCTAGAGTGATTCCTCCTCTTCATTTTAGGGTTGCATACACAGTTCCTTTGTCAAAACTCAGGAAAATGAAGGTGCAACATAATTTGGGAAGCATATGCCAGTATTTAATGAGCCATATCTGCTTCCTTGTTTTGGGGGGCTGTGCAGAAATCAGAAGCCACAACAACAACAGCAAAATTGTGAGGATGTCAATTAGCAAGGGACCTGGTCTTACCAGTGCTGCTCACCCTAAGAAAGAGAACATTTTAAAATGACACCTTCTTACTTTGCAGCTCTACTGCCTGGAGGGTGAAATCCACCCCTTTGTGGAATGCTGAGACAGGATCACTTCAGTGCTATTTATTCCCTTAGAAAAGATTTACCCACATTGCACTGGTCTCCTGAAGAGGGTGAAATTTCCTCCTAGCAGAATTTCAAACTCAAGGTTCCCAGTGCAATGGAAGCAAGGCTTGTTTTTAAGAAAAAAATATATTCCTGCTGCTACTTAATAACAAACAAACAAAAGCCCCAAACCAAATTTAAGAAAAGGAAGAAAAGAATACAGATTAAAAGAGAGATTAATTTTATTCCTCCTCTTCTCTTGCACAGTATAACCACAGTTGGAAGTTGGTCAACTGCTTTCTTCTTGCACAGCAACTTCCAGCTGCAGAGCTATATTCATCCCCCAGTTAGACAGAGAAACCTTGCTGAAATCTCTAGGCTGGATACACTGGTATGTTCGGGCTGCTTTGCCTGTTTTAGCAATACAGAGCAGCTGCAAATCCAGTTTAACTTGCCACTTCTGTCAGCTTTACCATGCCAGATTAGCCCTGCTTTTAGCCTCACAAATATCAACATCTGGAGGTTCTCCTACTGCCCAGTCTGACTTTAAACCTTGCAAATCTGCAATTCATCCACTCATCAGCACAGCTGGCAGGATCAGCCTGAGGTAGTTCTTCACCCTGAGCAAAATCAATTTATCACAATCTCCCATCCTACATTCCTGCAGTCAACCAAGCAGATCAAACAAAATTCACGTAATGATCAGGTCTCCGTTATTCCCTGGACAATTGCCCAGTTGTTCTGGAGGGTGACTCCTGACCCTCTCTGGGAGCAGGTGCCTTTCTAGTGCACGTCTGTGAATCCAAGTCAGCTGGGAAAACAAAATACACCATTTCTTTGTACTTTTATGTTTCTTTGGATGTCAGGAAACAGAGCTAAGTCTTGTTTCCTGCTCCTCAGCCAGGAGAGGTAGGGGAAACTGGAAGTAGATGTAGAGAAAAGCAGAAAGAGGCCAGATCAAAAGGATCAAGGAAAATAATAATCATTATAAAAAAAAACACCAAACAAACAAAAACCAACCAACCACCCACTGCTTCACTCTGCTCTGTAAAGCAGTACATCTTGGAAACAATATGTCCTCCACCCCTATCCCAAGTCTTTCTCTCTAGGGATATACAACCATCTCAGGGATTAATAACATTTTCTTGCAACATACAAGTGCTGCTGCACTTACAGTCTTATAAAAAACCCCTCAAAAAACCCAGCTTCTTCATTTGCTTTTTGCCTGAGAAAAATGTATGTAAAGAAGAATCAGAGAGAATTGGAGGCGGGGGGGGGGGGGGTGGGGGGAGCAGGTGTATTCATGTCACTTTGATTTTCTAACAAAGGCTTTACTTTAAATATAAATCAGCTAATGGGAAAAATTTAGGTGCATTTTATTTTTGCCCAGCTCAGTCCCAGCCCCTCACTCTGAATGCATTAATACATCCACCTTCAGCACAGTCGGGCCCTCCGTGTTGCCATGGAACTGAAACCTTTGCAGTTTGGATGGCAATGCACTTAGGCTGTATTTATGCTTTGGAAGCATACTGTTCTTACACTTCCTGTAACAGAAGCAAAATCACTGCATAGCATTAACTCCCTTCGCATTTAAGGCATTCAATGTCTTTCCTGCCTGCTCGTCTTCACACTGAGTTTGCTTTTTCTATCTTGCCACATGCAAATGAAACACATTTGACATAGCTATTCTCATCTTCATGAACTCAATAGCTCACACGCTGAGCACATTATGGAAGGGCCACAAGACTATGGTCTTTCCCTCTTTAATAGGAGGCTGCTGTCAGGCCTGCAGCAGCCGAGACAAGGGCTGCAGAAAGCATAAATGTATGAAATATACGTGGATACAGAAAAGTATTATCTTTCAAGGTGGCATTTAAGCAGACTTTTTAAACCTAATAAACCTATGTGTTGCTAATGCTCTTGATGTCCCTGAATATTCTTTTGTACCCATTTGTCTGAATAAACAAATTACACTGTAAAGATCCTGCAGTAGGGAGCAAGTCTTTCAATACCTTTCTTTAACAACCTAGGCTGGTGGGATATCAGTGGTGAGCACAGCTTTGGGCACTTCAGTTAGAGAAAAAACAAAGTCAGTACAATTCTGTGTCATCCTAAAGATTCAGCCTTTAGAATGAACATTCAGTGATTATCTTCAGCAGATCTGAGCCTTTTGCCAAAGCTTCTGAAAATGCCTGTAGACGAATTGCAAATACATAGATTTTTATGTTCAAAGCAAAAGCAGAGTACAAAAATATCCAAGTTCGTTATAAAAAAGATTACCATAGTAAATAAATAAACAAACAAACAAATAGCCATTCATGTATGTAAACATTGGATCTGTACCTGCAGAAACAACTGGAAGCCAGTCCATGGTCTGAAGCCAGCTTGAGGCTTTTTTTGTCCCAAGTTAAATATTTGCATAGTATTAAGCTTAAAATTAAAGCATTTGCTGAAGAAACTTGCTGACTTGTGTATATGGAAAAACAAGAGGGAATTTACTGTCCCTGCACACTGGGGCAGATTCTTGGGATGCCTTCTCCTTCCCATGAATTCCTGGACAGCAGAGAGACAGACAGACTACCGACCGGGGAATTCCCCTCTTGGTTTCCGCAGGATTTTGTGCGCAGGCTGGACAGAGAGGCAATAACCCAGGTAGTGACTTTATGAAGGCAGCATTTGTTGCTTTGGTGCCTGCCCCTTGACCACCTGGTAACACTCCTTCCTTTTAGCATTGTCCCCAGCTCAGAAAAGCCCCATTCACCCAGCCCCTCCGCCCGTGCAGCTTTGACCGGTCCCTGTGCCGCTCGCGGCTCCCCCACTTCTGGCGGCTGGGCCAGCGTGCTGGGCCACTGGCAGGCTCTGGCCACTCACTGCCCCAGGGACACGGGCTGGGGGCTGCTCACAGAGGGGCTTTCTGAGGCAGGGTTGGCTCCTGGCGCCCACTTGCCAAAATAAGGCACAGAAGCACTGCTGTCTCTGTGTCTCTGTCTGTCAAGGCAGCTGATTCCCCGTCCCTAGGTGCTAGTGGTGCACACCAGACCCTGTGAGGGAGGGCCTGTGTTTTCGGGTGCCCCCTCCTGCCCTCCGCAGAGGCAGAGCTGTGCTGGCAGCATAAGCTCCCTCTCCTCCTTCCATCGTCAGCGCACGTCTGACAGTCGCACGTCCCCATCGCTGCGTCCATTACCGCGAGTTTATGTAAGGCTCTCGCCATCGCTCTCCTAGTTACAGGAAAATGTATACTGAGCTGTGATGAAAGGCCAGCGCAATGTCAAGAGCATTAAAAGGACTCCAGGGACTGATTAGAGTCAAAAAGGAAAGGATTTATGATGGTTAATAAAGTTAAACCTGCCAGAGTCCTGCTTACTCTTTCCAACTGCAGGTAATCAGATCTTAAAGGAAAAATTATTAAGGTGTAAAATTATTAAGGGCATTACCATCTCCTCTGAAAGAAAACCTATGTGTTGCTGTGAAGCACCTGGCCAGAAGAGAGTCAGTCTCACTGTGGCACCTACAGTGACCCCAAGAAAGAGAGGAAAAGGAGATACAATACATCACCTGCCCTGGGTCTTGGGTTAGCAGCAAGGACCTCAGTACCCACCATAAATGTCACCTGAACAGTCCCCAGTAGGTCCCCCTGGCACCTGCCACTCCAACTGGCAGATGGGACAGAGCTAGGACTTCCACAGACCATGGAGCACCTCAGCAACAAGCATGGGCAGACAGGGAAGAAAAGCTTCCCCCTCTGTTGGCACTTCACATCCACAAGGGAAAAGGACAAAGCAAAGAAGGAAGTTCTTGCCTCTCCCAGTGTGGTGCCGCATATTCACCTTCTGCTGAAGAATGCAATCTACCTGGATACCACAGGACTGATCTGAAATTTTATTTAAATGTTTTATAACCTAATATGCCTAAAAGTTAACATAATTTTACAAGACACCGGAGCTGGTTGCCCAAAGCAGCTGCGGGTGTCCCATCCCTGGAAGTGTTTCAGGCCAGGCTGGATGGTGCTCTGAGCAACCTGGTCTAGTGAAAAGTGTCCCTGCCCATGGCAGGGGTGTTGGAACTAGATGGTCTTTAAAAGTTGTTTCCAACTGAAGTTATTCTATGATTCTAAGAAGTTAATGATTTTCCACATTGAAATAACAACACTGAGAGAAGGCAAAGCAAAGTGGAGGGCCAAAGTTTAAAAAAGCTATTGGGAATTTTCTATCCATATCTAAATTACATGCACTTTATTGGATCTCAAGTTTTCATTTTTCTACTGCTTAATAATCACAAATATGTTATATATACCCTTTCCATTTTGTCATTCTTTCACTATATTACATCAAATTTAATTTCCTGTGGAAGTGTGTAATCTTTTCAGCTGTCACTGTCTCAGAAGCTTTTCTGTAATAAGCAAAGCCTCGTCCTCTGGCAGGTCAATCTTTTATGAGCTGTGCTCCTGCAGATTAGCTTCCTGAAATGTTTGCAATGCTATATGAGAACCAGCAAAAGAGGAGAAGAAAAATAACACCCAAAAGGAAAAATAAACATGAAAACTTTCACTTCCTTCTGACTCCTGTGTTCACCGGTCAAAGGAAATTTCATTTTGATGTGTGTAGATGGCAAACCCATGAAGGTTATTGCCATGTATCAGAAGCTTCACGAGGTGCGAGACACAGTCTCCCTTGCCCTACAGCTCATTAAAAGTACAGCTGTGAGATGGCTGCTTGCTCTCTGTGCTGGGGAACACAGAGATCTGCAAGCAGTCACCACTCTGACAGCTGCCTCTCCCCACCTCCTGCCCCTGGCACTCCAAGAGGTCCCCAAAAAGTCACATTCCACCAGAAAAGTGAAAATGTCAACCAAGACGCATGCATGCTTTTCCTGATGAGATACCTGTGATGGCAGGAAAGCAGACCAGCTGGTCTGCTGGGTCCTTTCCAGACCTCTGCCCCTGCAGGACACAAAACTCATCTTCTTCAAACCAGCTTTCCATTACCAATGCTTACACACACACCAACTTACTTACAAAATCACATACCAACAAATTATTCTAAATGTTTGAAAATGAATCAAATCATAAGAAACATGAGCAACATAAATTCTTATTCCTATATCCTTCCTGAAAAGGTGCTTGGGTATGGACAACAGAAGAGACATCTGAACAAATACAAACAGTCTGCAAGGGGTCATGTTAACGGTGTTTGGCCAGCAGAGGCTACTGAGAGTGGCTAAAAAGGCATGCTAGAAGCCCTGCCAGCAGAAGCAGGTGCTCTCTCACTTCAGTAGTAGATGTCACCTATGAAAGCTTATCTTTGAACTGTCCAGCCAGATGTGGAAACCTTCACCAACCAACACACAGGCTACCCAAGTTGTGAACTGCTTTCCCAAAACACCCTGCATTGATCAATGAAGAACGATCTTTCTCTTCCTGCTCCCCATAAGATTCTGTCTTGCTTTCCCTCTCTCCCATCACTGCTGTAGCAGTGGATCATCCATATTTCTGACAGTGTCTTCAAAATTACACATAAAAATACAGTGCATTCAACCCAGATATATACTTTCAGAGCAAACAGTCATCTCTCCTTATCACATGTAACAAGCATTTCACTAATTGAGTTCTCATTATTTTGTCTACCCATTTCCTTGTAATTATGTTTTACGTTTGTATCTTTAATACTTAACCTCTAAGAAATGGCTAAGAAGTAAAAAAAAAAAAATCCAAGCAGGGAACATTACTTTAACAGAAGGTGTTAAATGCAGTGCTATTCCACTCTCATCAGCATGAAGAAATTTTTTCAGCCAGCTTTGATGGAAGTTGCATTGGGGCCATAAGTCAGATGAAGATGTTCCATGCTAACAGCTACATGGTGTGCTGTGAACTGCTTTAGAACCTAAAACAACAATGTAATCACTCTCATAAAACCATTTTGCCATAGTCTTACAGGACCTGAGTGTGTGTTAAAAATATCAAGCCGGAATCATAGAAAAGAAAAACATGCCGGCTATCAGTGCCCTTAGATTTTTTGCATTGTAGGCCATAAATTGAACAGCCTCCCTTCACCAGATGTGGATCTCAGTCTCCATTTCCTTATACAGATTGAGGAAAACAGGCTCAAATATGAATTTACTTCCTATTGAAATCTTGGTCAAAGATAGTGGGTGATGTAAAGATAAACATCAAGGGAATAACTGCCATCATCTGGTTGAGTTTGGTAAAATGGAGTTAATTTACACTTCTTTAGGGACTCACTGGTGTGTGAAACTAATCTAATTTAGACTGACCAGAAATTGAAAATGGAATGAAGGAAGAAAGCAATTAAAGACCTTTCCTAAATGAAAAAAAAAAAAAGTACAGCAATACAGTTAAAGTACAGAACAATACAATTAAAGTACAGAACACTTCACACTACTGCTACCACTCCCTCCTTCTTGAGAGACAGAATAATCATCTGTATATCTACACATCGTCACTGTCCCAGTACAATCTCATCCAAAGGAAACACTGGTAGAATGCTTCTACCAATATCTGTGAATAAATACATGTTCAAGTTAAAACAGTTCACTGTTCTGCATACAGGCCAGGCCTAGCAGATAAACATCTGCTGGAACAGCTCCGTGTAACTGGTTGTACATGTGGCTTAACATTTACTTCAATGACTTTTAGCACCTTCTTGTTATTGTTTCTGTGCTGTTCCAACAAGCAATGGTTAATGTAAGCTGCAGACATTCACATACCGTGTACTTGTGAATAACTGGTTCCCAGAGATGTGGCAGTGATAACATTGTCATCGTAGGAGTCAAAGTAGCTCACGGTAGATCACATGTCAGAAGAGGGTCCCACCTGAAAGTATAACAAATCCAGATACTAAGTTCATCATATGCAGGGGTTTACAGCAAGCTCTGCCAATACATTTGTGCATTTCACACATTCATCCTGTGCATTAACAGGGTCTGTGCTTTTTCCAGGCTCACAGAAAACATTTTGCCATTCACAATGGCAAGCAAAAGTGCCCTGCTGTAGCCAAATTGTTTTGGCCTACTGCTCCAGACCATGTTTCAGGCATACTATCAAAGCATTGAAAACTAGTTTTCAATATTAAAGCAGAAGCTGATACTGTCTGGTGGACAGATACAGAACTTCAGATTTCCCATTTGTCAGGTACTTGAAAAGTATGTAATTCCTTTCACCAGTATGCCAGTGCATTGCAGTTTGGCCTTACCTTTGCTTTCTTTTTTTTTTTTTTCCCTAACATTGTAAATTGATGTTTTGGAAGAAGACACAACACTGGAGCTCTCTTGTAACCTATTTCCTTGAGATCAAAGGATCTTAAGAAAGCATTTACTTTTCAATTGGTCACTACCATCACCTTATTTGTAATAATTTGATAATTTAAAACCACCTGATGGGTGAGTCTGTTTTTAAATATTTTGGTAGGTAACCAATGCAGAGATGGAAAATGAGCTTGCATTAGCAGTGCTATCTGCAATGACAAAACACACTGCAACAAACAAACTACCCAATTTCTTAATCAAGCCTCTCCAAAAAGAAACTGATCCTCCTCCTACCCTACAAGCTGCATCTCATCCTAGAGTAAATGGTTTTCAAGAAGAAAGTCTGGTAAATAACAAAGAACTTTCAAGAATTCAGATTTTAGGCATAGTTTATATTTTTTTTTAATTATCTAATGGTTCTTTGACTCTTCATGCCTCCAAAATGGCTTGGTTCTTGCCTTTATTACACTTCAGTGAGCAGTCTCCACACTTCACAGTTCACTAGTATCATGTACACCTTCATTTGCTGCCACCTAAGCAAGCCAGTGTCTCCTATATTCTGCATTTGGTTTTCAATAACAAGTGTAAAACCATGTAAAGAGTAAGTTACAAAGAACATAATCCATAGGTCCAAAACAACAACAAAAAATTAGGTGAAGGGTGATATACTGCCCATGGGTATGATGCTACAATGCAATATCTAAAGTTTGCCTGGTCTGCAACAGTATTAACACAAACAGTAGTGCCCCTATTTGTGGGCATAGGCACACTTAAATGCCAGATGCTGAGGTGAGCTGCAGAGCCAGAGCATGGACCCAGCAGCAGTGAGGAAAACGGGGGAGCAGTGACTGCCCTGAGGCAGCATTGGCTGGCAGATGGTGCAGAGATCTGAGTCTCAGATAGATCTGTTCTATGGAACTGCTGAAATTTTCTTTCCCAATAATTCTACCAATAATTACCTACAAAATCAAAATTTCTCAACCTGTTGAAACCTTAAAAAGAATCTTCCTTCCCAGAGAAATCATTTGTGACATACCCCCCACAGAAGGATAAACATGGCCAACTGCCTTCAACAGGAAAACACTGTAAGACATGCAACACATTCTTCTTCTGCTTGCAGATTTACTTGGAGTAATTTAATAATCTGTCCCTAAAGACTGCACCTAATCATTTACCTTGCAAACTACCAGGACTTTTCAGATGAATAATTTAAACATTTTTCTTTCTTTTTTTTCATGTCTGTTAACAGTAGTGTTAGAAAATGAAAACTCTCACAAATAATTTCATTTTAAAGTTCTAAATCACCATATGAATTGAAAAGAATGATCATCAGATAGCTACATCATGAACAGAAATATATAGCACACATGGAAGTGTGAAGTGAAATGCAGTCTATCATCTCTAGTGAATCAGTTCAAACCTAACTCAAGTTGGTAGCTGTCACCAGCTACCTTTGGCTCTCCAGTGTCCTGTACAAAATCAGTTTGTAATTCTCCATTTGATTCCCTTTTGCTCAGATTTCTTCACTGAGTCTTTATGCTCTTCCTTAGCCAGATCCAGATTTTCAAGGCCACCAGTTATGCCTCATTTCAGAGCCTGCTGTCTCTCTGCTCATAGTTGAGATGGGAGGGATCTTAGAGACCGTGTAGAAGAAAGCCAAAACTGCTCAAAACAAACCACTTCTAGTGGAGCCAGAGGCACTAACAACAGCTAAGAATTTATGTAATTACTCATGACCCTGACAACTTTCAAGATCTTTTACAAAGATCTTTCTGTCAGAGGCCTCCTAATTCCTTACCTGTGGTGAGAAACAAGCACCAAAGTCCCAAAAATGCACCTAAAAATTGCAAATCCTAGAAGAGTTTCTTTAAGGCAAAAGCAAAGTCCTTCTAGGTGAAGCAGAAGCATGGAAGCCATTTGTGAAATGAAATGGAAATGGAAATTATATGGGAGGTATTTAAGTACGTGGTTCTAGCAATTATGGAAATAGTGTTGACAGAAATCCACTGGGGACCCAGCGCTTAAAATCTCAGTGGGAGAAAGACTGGGAACTAAATATACAAATCAATATAGTCTCTACAGAAAGAGAGACTGGTAAGAAAATGAATACAGTTCTTGGCCAAACTGTTTATTTTCTATAGCTAGACAGTGATAATCTCTAGTGCTATCAATTAAAACCTTCATTTTCACAAGCAATGTTTTAAGGAAATGCAGTATTAGGCACAGTTAGAAAAATTAATGGAAGCTGAAATTAAACTTTTGCTTCCAACTTAATTCCACATGTGTGCCATCACTTCTTAAAACTGAGTCTACATGTCTTAAGACTATCCTAAAACTGCATTTATACATACTAAGCTACAGGTAAGTTACTCCCTTGCCCCAAAGTTACTCCTTTCTTACAACAAAGTACAGCACTGAAGAAGCAAATATGCAATCTTTTGTACTATAAATATTCATACCAATGCACACAGCAAAGTCACACCAACAGAGCTACAGAGGCCTAACAACCACAGGTATTTAGAAAGGCCCCATTGTTGTGCTGTAGGACTTACCAGGTTTTAGCAATTCTTTCTCCCCGTGCTAATTTAAAGAATGAATGAGGAGTTAAGAAATAGACAAAGCAGCTAAACCAAATGCTTAGATTGATTATATACAAGCATCAAACTCTTTACTAAACCCAGGTCAGAAGATATCAAGCCTCAAAACCTCTCCAGATACATATAATAGAATATATTTTATCATTAATTTCATTAAAAACTATAGCTTCTAATTTCAAAAAAATATACCTCTTAATACCCTTTCAGACAAATAGAGTTTAAAGTCAAATAAAAATATGTAATTAATGATCTGAAAAAAAAATTTCTGTCCTTTCCTCTCAATAAATCTGAGCCTCAAGTATTACTTTTCTGGCACCCGGTTTCTGTTTTATAACTTCAGCATGATTTCAGTAAAGGTGAGAAAGTTGGTATTTTGTTCTCTCTGCCATCAGAAGACGCATTACAGACACAACTGCACTTGTATGCTTTACTATGCAATGCAAAAGATGGATGGATGGATGGATGGATGGATGGATGGATGGATGGATGGATGGATGGATGGATGGATGGATGGAGTGACAGTAAAATATATCAGACTGACATCCATGCAGACTGAAACCCTCTTCTCCATACAGAAGAGGCACAGTGCTTGATAATGACATAGGCTTTTCCCCAAACCATGTCTCCACACACACTGCAGCTGCACTCTGGGAGGAAAACAGGAGCAGTGGTTTCTCAGTAGCTGGGAATTACACTGCTGCTAGTGACTATTCAGTTCTGCCTTTGTAACGTCTGTGCGAACACAAATAGGTCACATCAACAAGTGGGAGGGCAAGCGGGCAGAGAACGAGAGAAAGGAGATGCAGCTGCAGACAGGGGTAAACTGCAGTAGGGGGTTCCACAGTGATGCACAGCAATCTGCTGCCCAACAGCACTGGGGAATCCTGAAAGCGGAAATTGGAAGCAGTCCCAGGCACAAAGCTGCACAAAAGGAGTGAGGGGCATGCCAGAGCTGTACAGAAAATAAAGCATGAAAATCTCCAGGCAAATTACCTTCTCTTTGACTTTCTTTGATAACCTGCAGAGAAAGCCTCTAAAATTAAAAAATACTTGTTAGACTGTCCCTGGCATGATATATTCCACCAGTACTACTTAATTAATCAAGTACATTATTCATTGTCACTCTATGACTTGCTTTGACCTTTCTCTCTTTTAGACTAATCTTTTTTTTTTTTTAGTTTTTAAATTCTGCCCCTTATTTTCATGAATGTTTGTGATCATAAAATATATTGAGAGTGACAGACAGTAAACATAACTGGAGGCTGTTGCACTTGGACTGTGACTTGGACTGTGATTTGAATGATCATCCAGAGGCGGGTATGTGAGCTCAGAGTTAGAAGGTCACTCCAATGCCCATCCCTCCAAAGATCAACACTTTTGAAAAACAACCTCTAAAATCAAGATCTAACACCAGGAGAATTTCACAGTAATTCCTATTTCTATTCCAGCCGCAGTAATGAAACTCATTTCTGAGAGCAAAAGTCATTAAAGAGAGAATGTTGACAAATGACACAGAAGATGCTGGGGATATGAAAGCACAGGGAAAAACCCCATTCCACCCCATATCCCACTGAGATATAACATCCCAAGTACTGGCGAGAGACACGCAGAAAAAGACAGACAGAGCCAGTCTAGAAAAGCACAAAGAGATTTGATCACTAATCAGAGACAGAAACCCATCTGAAAGTCACAACTGTCTCTGCTGGCTCTGAAAGACAGAATTAAATTGGCTTAGTACTATATTCAAAAACGAATTTAATTAGCTGACATTAAGCAGGATAAGTTTGCAGTACCATGTTGCTCTGACAAGCTGTCTCCAGAAGGGTAAGTGGAAGGTAAAATCTTATTTTTCAGGATGAGATTACAGCCATGCACTGAGACAGAAGGTAATGGCATGTCTGCTGAGGGCAGCTGAAACTTGGTGCTGGACATTTCATCTCACACTATAAAAGGATGGTATGTGATAGACGAGCCAGAAGTGCGAGTTTCAGATTCTACACGTTTATTCATATGGCTGTGCAGCTTCATCCTCCTTCTACTCTTGCCACTTACATAAAGAAGAGAACCTCGGTGTATAACCTCTGCCAGGAGCTTTTTCTCCAGTTTCTCTTAGTCAGAGCTTCTCTCTGGAAAGACTATGGTACCCTAGGTGCAATTTATTTATTTTTGTTTATAATAGAGCATGTTGGTCCCTGGTTGGAAGAAGGAGGTCTGTGCAGGGGGCAGTTTCTGTGCTAACCAGGCAGGCTGACACATGTCAGCTTCTGTTGTATGTTTTATGGGGTCATCTACAGCACCCCTGCTCTGCTCTACCAGGACTTCCCTACGTTTACTAGAGCCTGCATATCACAGTGCAGCCTGCAAGCAGAGCGGCGGTGTTTGACAGCAAATAAAAGTAAACACAAACTATGGCAGAAATCTAGCAGCACATAAGTGACGAACCAAGAATCAATGGTAAAATGCATACTAAATCCAAATTGTTTCCCCAAGGAACACTTGGAGGAAATGGAACAACACATTTCAAAGGAAAAGTCCCATGAATAGGGGATGTAACAAGCCTTGCCTTCTCATGCCTCCTTGTATTGATAAATTTAGTTCTGGAGATAGGCATCTCACTGTCAGTGCTAGAAATTCTGCTTATTGTCAAAGCAGGCACATGCATCCCAGGGTGTGACCAGGAAAGCTATTGCTCACATCACTTATACTAATATCTCAGCTCTGTCACATCAGAACCAAGCCAGATTTACCAAGCAAGCTTCATCCATCCCATTAGCAAGTCATTAAGGAGGTGTTCTTCCATCCCCTGACAAAAGTGCACAGCAATATGAGATCTTAATTTAGGCTGGCAGTGCCCTTCTTCCTCCCGCGACTCCTCTCACCAGGACTGTATTTAGGCTGTGTGACCTTGTGTGGCAGCTCACAGATTTTAAGTGCAAGCACAACACACTGTGTGCCCTTCTCTGGCACCACATTAATCACCCTACTTTAATGACTTCTACTGATAAACCACCCTGTGTACCCAGCCATCCTCCCGAGTGCCTGCATCTACAGCAATAAATTAAACACGCCCTTTCCCATACCCTGCCACCGTGTCATCCACCAGTAGAGAAAAAGCCACTGTGCCACTGCCACAGCTGGCAGTCATGGGTGAAAACCCCAGTTTTACCAGTCAAGAGACCCAGTTTTACTAGCCATTTGACAGGTGACCCTGAATTTCTCTATGTTTTTTCATATGGAAGAATCCTATTTTTTTTCAGCTACAATGAGAACCACAGATACAAGATACCTCTTATTATTGGGAAGTATCTACACCAACTATTACTCTACGTAGCTACAGATCAGAAATACCTTCAACTAAACAAACACAGCTACAGAGAACATATGATTTTGTAGTATTATTTCTTAATTATTTCACTCTCTTCCAGGAAACTCAAGTCCACAGCTGAGCACAAATAAAGACACAAGATCTTTATGATAAGAAAAGCAAAACAATGGCCCGACATGACCTAACGAAAGCACAGGATACTACTCCCCCAGGGTAGAAATCTCCTTATTCCAAAACTTCCTTTCAAGTGTTTTGAATATGTTACTAAACAAAGAAAACAAGACATTCACTTTTGCAAGGCAGTAACATTTTTTTAAATAGTGGCATCTGACATTATTCTATAAATCATCCACAAAATCAATGTGCTTTATGTCAGATGGGACCTTTAAACTTAAGAATAAAACAAGTTTCGGTCTGAATTGCAAGGCAAAGATACATGTAATAAACTAAATATGTCAAAAGCTTCAGTGGAAAAAGGGTTGCTGAAGGTTTAATGTGGTTTAATACAGTGCACAAAGGTCCACAGATTTACCTCTGTGATGCTAAGTGATGCATAGTGCTAGGAGTGCCACCAAATCATAGGACTTGAGAAACAGACTGAGTTCTTAGCCACCAGTGATTTCTTATCTGACCATGGAGGGCATCTCGCAATCTGTCTCCATCTTTGATCCCTGTGATAACATTTCTTTCCTCTCTTCATCTGTCAGGTATTTATGCTGTAAATTCAGTGAGTTTGAAGATGTAAAGACAAGGAAGCCTGCATCTTCATAGAAGACTTTAGATATTACCACATGGACAGTAATAGTCACGGTAACAAAAAAATCACATCACACAATTCTAACATTTTACCATTTTCACATAGCTTCCTATCTGGAAAGTATTTTCAAAGGAATTAATTCAACCTTCCTCCCAACATCTCAGTGAGAAGATACTGCTTTAAAATGGTGAGAGGAAAGCCTGGTAGCTTTTGCAGAAGAAAATACACATACATACACACACTCCTGAGTACGTATTACAGTTGCAAAGACAAAATTCCAAACCCGCAATAATACAATATTGTCTTCCTTGTTCTGTCACAATTGGCTGTTTCAGCAAAATATAACAACAAAATCAAAATAAACACCACTGATGAACTTCACTGCTGTCCTCTCAAAAAGCAGTGTCTACCAATCATTGCATTCATGCTACTGCCACTGCAACACAAGAAACAAGAAAGTCAGATCAGCAGCAGGTGAATTATAAAATTATAACCAGCAGCACTGAAACGATAATCTTATTTTGCTGTAAAAACTAAAAAAAGAAAAAAAATTTAAAAGGCTGTATTTTGTTATATGTATTTGTGTCATGAATTACATCAAAACACATTACATCTAGATGTTGATGATACTTCAAATACACTGTGTAATGAAAAATATGATGAAAAAACTTTTGAAGTAATTTATTAGTCATTCCCGTACTTGATAAGAAAACAAATATTACACTGATTTATTTATTTTAGGCTATCAAAAGCATCGTATTCTGAAAGTGGTCATTTCTTTCCACTACCAGTTTGTAGCATCCTGCTTCCATCTCTGCAGTTTAGTTACTCAGAGTTTCATCTGCTGGTGTGAGGGAAAAGATTTGAGTATCTACAAGTAAGTGCAACTACAAGAAATGGCTTGTAGTTGAAAGACAAATGACAGCAGGATGGAACGCATAACCAGAATATTTTAGAAGTCTAAAATTTTTCTTCATATTGATATAATATGGACAACAGATGGGTTTTTAAATGCAGCTCTCGATACAACTTTGCATGTGAGAAGGAAAATAATTTGGAGTTCACGGGAACAGGAGCAGATTGTTCTGTGAATCCAGTTGGTGTCATTCTACACCCTTAAATTCTCCTGCAAAATACTGTAAGCAGAACAGCAGGAGTCCCAAAATTCCCCATGCTGGCTTCAGCTCAATAAGCCATTCCTATTCACAAAGTATATAACCATATACCTAACTTCAGGAGAATGTATAGGACCCAGTGATTTCACTACAGCTTAGGAATCTGCCTGAAATTAAAGTTTCTCTTAGGGGCTTTGCTAATGAAGCACCAGATTCATCTGGCAGATATTTGTGCTGCATTTCTCTCATGCCTTGGCTGCTGACTGCACCTTAGTTAGGCTATTTTTCCTCTGAAGTAAAGGAGATGGAACTGGACTCCAAAGCCACATACAGCCCAACTTCTGCAATGACTTCTATGTTTAATATCACAAATATTTTGAGCAGAGGCACCCACAGTAAACGGTACAACTATTGGTCTATTGGTTGCTCTGAGAATGGTCACTTAAAAAAAAAAAAAAAAATAGGGTTCAAACCCCACAGTCAGTTTTAGCACAAAACCCCTATTGGCTCCCTAAGGATCAATGGCAGAATACAGCATCTGTCTACAGGACATCTCTGTAAGATAAGGAAGTGGAACTGACATGAAGAGAACACTGCACAACAGTGACACTGCTGTGCCTCACTCATATTTATGAATATAACTCACATGAAAATCAGTGTAAGGTAGTGTGAATCTTGCCCCAAACTCATGAACTGTGTAGCAGAACCAGGAATTGAAGCTGTGGCTACTTAGTTCCCACCCAGCCTGCTAGCCTCTAGACCTTACTTCCTTAGGCAGAGAATTACAGTAAATACAGCAAGTCAGCTTGTGTGTACTGCTGAGCTTGTGTGATCACACGTCACAGACAGTAAAACATGCCACCACCATAAACTCAAAGGTCTACTCCATGCATATGACGTTGTCATTTCCAGTTTTGATGCAAAGCATTCAAATTCCAAGTGCAAATACATGCATGCATTTAAAGCAGTTTTTCAGATAGAATAAAATATACATTGAAGCAGTGAATGTTATTCCAGTTTTCAGAGTTTCTTTGCAAAATGATTATAAAAAACTGTCATTACCATTTTGAATCTACAAGAATGACACATCAGCAGAAAAAAAAATTCCTTTCTCACTATTGCAATCAGGCACCTTGCTGCATGCAGTCTGCCAGGAAAATGGACTTGCTGCAGGAGGAATTGAACTGGCACAAGCACAACAGAAAGGATTTTAATCTACAAGCACTGCACTGTGGAAAGCAACTGCACAAGGAAGCATGCTCCATGCAGATAAACCAAATCTAACACGATGCACTCAAAAAAACAACTCCATTCTCAAAGTAAACCTTGCGACAAACATCTCCAAAGTTTGGGAAGGTTCAAAACCAGGACCTGCCAAGGTAAAGAAAGACAGCACACATATCTTTGCAGGGTGAAGCCTATTCTCTACAATAGAGAAGGGTGTTGTATTGGTGCTTCCAAAGAAACATGCACCATGGCAACACCACTAGGGTGTTGAACTCACCTTGGTGAGCCTGATGGTGCAATCAACACAATCCCATGGCCAGCCTTGGCTAAAACTGAACAAAAGGTTTTGCTTCTCATCTCCTCAAAGAGTGAAACCACCATGGCTTGTAATCTGCCTCTCCCAAAGCAGTGGCAGGTTCACAAGGGACTGGCTGAGGAGTAGCAGGGCTGCAACAAGCACAATCACAAGAACCAGGCAAATGCTCTCAAATCCATTCCTGTGACAAGGAGCTAAGACCACACACCCACTTAGGCCACACATTATACAAATTTCAGTATTACCTAGGGTCCAATTTTACACACACACAGCAGCTCTGCAGAGGTTGTGTTGCAGCAACACAATGTGGTAAAAGGGTGGCCTTTGCATGGCTCTGGACACCATACCAAGGCACACAGTACAACCAGAGTTAAAAGAAAATAGGTCTCCAATAATGAAAAGATTTGCTTTAAACTCTCCCATCTTAATCTGCTCTTTATTTGTATCAGACTTACTGTAAATTTGTTTGAGTTTTTTTTAAATGCTTCAATCTGCTAAGAAAAGTCTTCTTGCAGATGGACTGGTAATGAAATACAAATAGAATGCTTAATATGAAAAATGTAATGCACAGCATTTTTTTTTTCCTTTACTTATTTCATCTTAATTTGCACCTGGTCATTTTCATGCTGAGCATCTAATTTGGTTAAATAATTAGTGCAAATTAAATTTCACCTTTTTTAACAGGCAAAAGTGGTGAAACTGGGTTGGTAATTGTTTCAAGTTTTGCCACAACATGGAAACAACTTGATAACCTGACAACACTTAAGGGTTTGAAAGAACAAGATACACAAAAGCAAGGAATATGAAAATGTGTACAGCAACTTGAAGGGCAAGAAATCCCTCTGTGCAGAGCCATATGACCTGGAGTAGTAACCTCTGAAGATCTATTCAAAGACCCCAGGATGTGAGAGTTTACTCCTGAGCAAGCCACTGCCCGCTCATGCACAGAGATGCACCCCCTCCTTGTCCGTGCATCAGTGCCACTCGAAGCAATTTACTTTCTTCCATCCTGCAGCCACATGCTTACCCTACTCTGCTCACTCACAGATTTCAACAGAAATTACACCTGAATCAAGGGCAGCCCACACCTCCCACAGCACATGGTGAACAACCCTCCCTCCTCACAGGCACTGACCCCAGCTATGCTCATCTGCCATGGCACCGTCCTGTGCCTGCACAGCCCAGCTCATCCCCCAGCTCACCCCCCCATCAGCCCACCCCTGGCTGCCCTCTAGCAAAAGCCAGCAGGCACAAGCTCTCACCTGACAAGCTAAGGCAGCAAAGAGCCACAACAAGCCCCTCTGCAGCCATGAGGATCCATCATCTCATGGATCCTACCAAAACACAGGGTGGAAACTCCCGTGGGTCCCGTGATGCTCCCTCTGACCCTCCTGGCTTTACAAGTCATGGCTCTTAACA
The DNA here is from genome assembly GCA_013397555.1 of Urocynchramus pylzowi. Classification (NCBI taxonomy): domain Eukaryota; kingdom Metazoa; phylum Chordata; class Aves; order Passeriformes; family Fringillidae; genus Urocynchramus; species Urocynchramus pylzowi. The sequence continues at coordinate 475,977 of VZRH01007800.1, forward strand.
AAGCCACAAGGACCTCTCATCCAAAAGAGTAAGGGAAACTCAAGTAAAGTACACCCAAGCAAAGGACACTCAAACCCTGCTAAGTAGCCATAACAGCAAAGTGCACCAACAAAAATTTCAACAATTTTATACGATGTCTCTACACAATGTTCATCTGTATCAAGTAAATCACTGAGTTGCAGAAAGGACATAACCATTAGTCAGACAAAACCCACTACAGAATCAAAAGTAATAAATATCAGAGTTGATAGAAACAGAAAGCATTTGATGAACTCTGATTTTGGTTTCCATCATGCAGGTTCAGGAAAATGTCTTTCTCCACTGGAAAGTCTCGGTGCCCTCATGTGCCACTGTTTAGATTCCCAGTGCTAAGCTTCTGCTGCTCTAACAGCAATGTGACCATACAAGACTGAGTCAATTCAGTACAATAAACGAAAATTCTCTAGAAGACTGACATTTTTTTAAAGTTTTCATAAAATAGTAAGTTTCTTCTGAGGGATGTTGCACTGACCGTCCAAGAGAAATCCTGCATTTGTTTGGAAAATAAGGACATACCAAGAGCAACATGGTTCACTTCCTTATAGCACCTTTTCAACATCCCTTGGCCATGACCTGTATGGCCTCCAGTGTGAGAAAACACTCATTTCCGTTTGTGCTTGTTCATCCCCTCCTCTCTGAGCTGAGGTTATCAGCACTGGTGCTGGCTACAGCAGCAGCTTACAGAGGCTGCTTGTCACTGTAACATCTCAGCTGCCACCTGTGCCAAGGCGCCATCAGCCACTGTATTCATGTACACATGGCAGTGCAGGAGACCATATCAGCACTCATTTTTGGTCATCTGTTGTTAATAACAATAAAGTTTAAAAATAAAAGAGTTTATAACCCTATGCCACAGTTTACAGCTGTTTCATTTATAGATAAGACAAAGGAAAAATACATAATTATTTGGTCGAAATGAGAGGGAGCAGGAGAGTTTGAAGGGGAATTCAGGAGCACTAAACTATTCCTTTCCAAAACAGTCACTATTCTTAATCCTTATTTGAAGACCTGATATTCTTGCACCTTTATCTCCTGACATTATTACTTAACATCTGTATACATGCCACTAAAGCAAGAAGTCTTCCCAGGCTTAACAACTCAGCATGACTTTGAAGATCAAGCCTAAGTAACAGCAGACAAAATTGTCAAGGAAATATTATTAAAGGAAAAATTGGCTTAAAATCAATTGCTTTTATTCTAATGCATTCATATAATCAGTTGCCTCTCCCTTCTATAAACTGGTTGTAAAATCTCTTGAGACAGAGGACTGTTGCATTGCACACATGCCTAATGATACCATAAGGGCATATTAAAAAAAGGAAGGAAAAAGATTTATATAACATTTTACAGGGGCAATGACAGCCCATCAAGATATTTTCTTTTACATGTGAAATCAGGCCCATTTAAGGGAATTTTCCCATTTATTATCCCAGAGAAAAAGAAGGTGGGGGATGGGGTGGGGGGAGTTTGGTGTGCACATATACAAAACGCTCCAAGAACTGCTCATGCTGGAGCAAATTCACTCTTCTGTCTGTCAAACATTCCCATCCCAAGACTTTGTTTCAAAACACATCCTCCTAATGAATAGCTGGACCTTGTCTGTACAGCTGGGAGTACCAACACACAACATGTCAACTCAAAATCCGGTCATATCCCATTCTGCAAAAGGTTGAGTGCCATTACTTCTTTGTCTATCTCGCTTTTTCCTGCTAGCAAGCATCAAGCCAGGCGTGATTCACATTACATAACTCCAGCTTGTTAAAAACAACAGTTATGCAGCTAGGTAGTACGAAAGATTAATGAGGTAAATCCAGAAGTTGCTTATTACAGAACCCAGACAAAAGCTGCTCCTTAAATAATATGCCTATGCAACTTTAAACAAATGAATAAGCCACTGCACCAGCACTGTTTACATTCAAAGTTAATTAAATCTTTCAAATTCAGGATTCTAGTCTAGTACCCTAGACTACTCAGTGCCGCTTCTCGCACCACTAGATGCAAACTCCCTGGTGCATGTGTGTTTTATTTTTTAAAAGTGACCCACTCCCCTCTCCAATCATTACAGAATAACAGCTGAATACTGAATCAGTCAATTTCACTCACAAAAATGTTGTATTGCTTTAATGTCCCGAATGACTATGCTGAGATAAAATCCTCCTCCCTGAGATAGCAGCAAAATGCTTTGTTTTGCAAATAACCATTTTTACTCATATCCAGCTTTTGGTTATGACATGTAAAAGCAGCAGCCAGAGAGGGTTAAACAGCTTCCTGTCAATGCTCTGCAAGAAGCCAGCCTCTGTATTGCAGCAAGGCAAAGAAATCTGTTCAGGCCCAGTATATTCAGCATTATTCAGCACTATTTGGACCATATTCCAGGATCCCTCAATTCCCACCTAACGGTGTGTCCTCTGCATTAAGGTAGTGATATGGTCTCCCCAAGGCAAATCATCACCTGCCCATCCTGGTCTTTGCAGCTCAGCTGTGTCCAGTGACATGCTCTGGGGAGCAAGCCATTGCCACATAACTGTATTCTCTTCTCAGTCACTTCTCCAGGAGGTAAAAAAAAGGGAAGAATAAAAAGAAAATTACAAAGCTCATATTTCTGGCATCACCACCCCAGTATAGCAATAGGGAGGCAACTGGCTGCCCCAGGGAGGAGGCAGCAGCAGTGGGGGCCCGTGTGAGCACCAGCTGGCTGCCAGGCCAGACCTGAAACTAGGTCTCAGCCCATTCGACTGCAGAGGAAGGGAGGGGGGGAAAAAATTTTAAAAAAAGAAGAAAAAAAAAAAGGCAGCAGCACTTTCTCAGAGCAGGAAGAAGGGGAGGCCACGAGCGTTTCCTGTTGTGCAGCTGAAACAAGCAAAGACGTCATTACACTTACGCTCCCTCAGGGTGTCAGCAGATTGAGGGCCAAAGTTCAGTCATTTCCAATGCACCGCAAGGAGGGAGGTTTGGGAGGAGAAACCAGCAGTGGCTTTATTGCTAACAGTGTTCTCTGCACTTGCATAGCAAAACAGCTAAGCAGTCAGCTGCAAAGTATCGTATGTGACTAGAAACAATATTTGCTCAGGAGCCATGCTGCTCTTGTTTTTCTTGTACAGCTTGTGTAAGAATATTACTGCAATATAGAAGTAGAATGAAATATTACTACAATATCAAAATGTACTAAGCTTCTTTCGTAGCCCATATTTTGCAAGCATCTGGAAATCAAGCCTTACATTGCTTTGGATCCCATGAAGTAAAACATGTTGTGTAAATGCATCAGAGGCACAACTAGTGGGTAAAACTCCAGGATTCCCTTGTCAGATATGGCCAACATCCTGGCAGAGTGAACACAGAGGCTTCTTTTCAAATTTGCCTCTGTCTTTCTGAAGCAGGTAAGGTCCCACCTTAAGGAAAACAGTGAGGATGCAGGAGTTGGATAGAGGCATGTGGATGTCCAACATTTGGTAACTGATTATCAGCCAGGCTGTCCATCTAAACGTAAGAAAATTGGTATAGCTGGCAAGCACAGGGTGAGTCTGGATTGCAGTCCTACCCACCATTACTACCTTCTTAAGCTAAATACTAGAAAGACTTCTTAAATGGAATGCATTGACAAGAATCCAAATGAGATTCTTGTCAGAATTTCAGGAGGTTTCAGAGTCTCCACCAGCAACTGGAAGCTTTAAAGTGCAGTCAGAACAACTGCCTGCAGGAAATGCTTTGGTTATAGCTGATCCTCTGCTGGGGCAGAGGGATGCACAGCCTTACAGTACACTCTCACTCATGAGACACATCCTAGACCCATTTTTGATAGTCTCTGAAAAACGTGTTAAAACGTTTTAACGTGATAAATGCAGTCATTCCACACTAAGCATGTCCCAGCATACATCGAATGTGACAGATTGGGTAGCAGTGCTCCACTTGATAGAAGTTGTTTTTCAAATAGAGGTACTTAACAAACCTCAGTGAAAAAGATTACAAGGAGTTTAGAAAATGCTCTTCTGAATTCTCATACCATCATCAGTAGCTGAAGAGAGTATTTTTGCCTTATTTCTGCAATAATCACCCTGTGGTCACATTGGGAACTGAAGCCAGTTTTCAGCCCTAGTAATTCAGCATGATAGAGCTGCAACTAGGGAATCACCAGACTGCATCTTGGATATATTGTATCTTTCATGGGACATAAGCAGTGCCACTAGCTAACCAAAACTGATCATTTTACTAAAATAAGGTCAGATATAGTATTTTAATTATTTATAAATGAAACGTTTTGGATATATTTTCAAACACATTACAAGGATACAAACTGGTTTGGTTGTTTTCTACCCTTTCCTTTAGAGGTAAATTTTTCAAAGATAACTTATCTCTAGGATTCATTGCCAGGTAACAGGAATACTCTTGTAGCATGAATCCTCTACTGCTTCTTGTTCTGACATTAGTTTGAAAACCTAATCCTGAAGATTGTCAACCTGGCACTAATAATCAGGACTCTTTTCAATATAAAATAATAAGCAGAGAAATTAGTCTTTGGCGTTGACAGTGATTTGCAGTACACAGGCATCAACTGCAGCGAAGACAGTTTGGATTAGCCCAGTCAGAGTAAAGTGATCACTTTACTTAAAAAGTGATCACTTTACTAAAGCCCTTAAAACTGTGCTTGCTGGAACAAAATCCAGCCCGTATGATACAGAGCAGTGGGTGTAAGTAGTGACAATCTCCTGAGAGAAGGAAAAAGGGGGTGAACCTTCAAAAGTACTGTAAGAAGGTTCCTACTGTGCACAGCATCCTAAACAACACATATAAAAGTCATTTGACTTTCTGAAATCAGACCTCTTGGTACCACACTCACTCAGAACAAACTTGGCCAATTATTTTTAGACTCACGTCCAAGAATGAAGGAAATGCACCAACAAGTTGTACTTCTGACCATACTGAGACAGCTGGCACATGGCACAGCAGCAGCACAGGGCCAGGCTGCATAACCACCAGGCACTGCTGTGCCGTATCACAACAGGCTTTTGCCACACATCTATGGCTGCCTGTTGCAATACAGTGTCTGCTAAAGAAGACTAAATATAACGAGGAACAGCAGGGGATTCACACACCCATCCATGCCCTGAGAGTTAATTTTCATGTAATTACATCTTACTGTCCTATTAGTTGACAAAGAGTATTAAGCCATCCCTGCCATGGTGTGAAGTGAGAAAGTGGAATATGCACACTGCAATATCCAAATACGATCCTAATATTTTTAAAAGAGCTGTATGTGTTGTATTGGGTTTTATTCATTAAATGGTTGAAAGTTACAGGAAAGAGACAGATGCAAACTGTGACCTGGTCTCACCGACAGTGCCCTGGCTATGCTGATGAAAACACTTGCCTTTCCACTCTAAAACAGATATTGGTTGTGGTAGGTACAAATACCTATGGAAAACAACTCTTAAAGTTGGCTATTTACAAAATATCTAACACCTTCATTGATCCCCACAAACTCAGTTACACTTTCACCCTTAACAACCCATCTGTGCAATACTTTTAACAAAGCCACTATAGTGTATAATTTGGGAATTCAAATTATGTACAAGGTTTTTATAATTCTTTCACTTCCATTTGGAGAGAAGTGCAAGTAGAAAAGCCATTATCTTGAAATTTTTTGTTGCTGAATTGTCACATCACTAAGGGAATTGTCTCAAACGATCCTACAAGCAGATAATTAAAATATCCTGCACCAATTTTATAACAAAAACAAGGCAAACAAAGATGACAAAGTCCAAGCTGCCAAAATATCTGATAGCAGGTCATTATTTATCTTCAAAATATGTGTGGCAAAAAACAGAAGTGGGGGTAGGGAGGGTTTGTTTTTCACTGTAACCTGGTGTTCAGCCTAAATACAGCAGTACAGAGTGCAGGAGAGTCTGCCCATTGCTGAAGGGCATGATCCAACCACCAGTGCAGTGGCAGCAACTAGAAATTCCCAAAGTATTCACCAGCATTTTGTCTCCTCATTTACTGCACTCAGCTGCCCCATGCCATGCTCTCCTCCCCCAGCAGGACACTGCCACCAGCACTGGACTCTCCTGCCAGGTACCTGAGGGAGTCTTCAGGCACAGGGATGAGCAGCCTCTGTCCCATTCAGAAGCCACTGTAAAAATGCCACATTGCCAAGGGGAACGTTCCAATTCTATGGTAAGGATTTGGTTTAGGACGAAAACATTAAACTTGAAATGGGATGATCCCATATAGTGCAGATGTGTGTGAGTGTCCATGGATACAAAGCCTGGCAGTGTATTTGTGGCTGTGGTGTGTCTACACACATTTACAGACACACTCGTGCACATGTGAGTGTATAGATACAAAACAATATGTAGACATCTAAATATATAATTATATATATTCACATTAGAAGTTAATATATAAACTGATTTGGCTAAGCGGTACCAAAACCCTGTGATTGTAATTATCTTTTATAAGCAGTGGCTTATGGAGATTCTTTGGGCAAAACACATTAAGTCCTGGAAGCTAAGTAGGGGAAAAGGCTAGCCCTTATTTGGTGGTACCAAGTACTTGTATTTTATTTCAAATGTCAATCAAGACAAAGCAGATCTGAAACCCATGTTTAAGAACCTGAAGTTTTCAACAATAAGTAACCTAATTTCCAGAAATCAAAAGCAATTGCTAAAATACTTATTTAAACTGCTTTCATGGAAACAAAGAGAAAACACTTTAAAAATCTTAAAAATATCAAATCAACTACACTGCTTCTGTATCCCACTAATTCAACAAGATCCTAGGCAACAATAATATTTAGAATAAATATTTTTCTTATGGGAATAGCATTTTCACTCAAATTGACCAGATGATATCAATTAAAAAACAAAGATTAGATACAGAAAACACATCTACTGACTTAAAAACTAAACCGTATTTCAGTGAGTACAAAGATCGCTTAAGAAGATATTAACTTTTTTTTTAAAGGTCTTCTTACTTCTAAGGGGAAAATGCTTTCTACCCCTTGCAGTATTTTGAACTAATTTCCATCCAAATGATGAAAATCGGTTCCCTAAAACTTCGGAGAGCACACCCTACTCAGTGTAAAACACTGCACTCCTACACAAATATAAAGTTGAATATACGGAAGGCAAACCCAGTACGGATTCCAAGTTCTGCACTTGGCCTATATGCACACCTTAAAAAAAAAAGAGAGGAAGATGAAGAGCAACATAAATAAATACAAACCAGTGATACAAAAATACAGTAACTTTCTACGCAATATACCATCTGTTCCTCCAGAAAAGCATGCTGCATCAAGCCACAGGGGCTACAGCTAAGAAAAGCCCTTGTAGAAGAGCCAAGTTCTGTAATGAGCAGTTTCAGAAGCTGTGGAAAACTGTACCAGCCACCACAGTAAGGAGGCAGCCTGTGATACGCTCAGTGGGAATGGCCACCCCCCAGTGCTGTGGGCTGGGGTTACCCGAGCTGCCACAAGGTCCTCAGAGAGCTCCCCAAATGTTGCAAACCCAGGGTCAGAGGTTCACAGCGTACCAGGACAGCTGGGCCGCGCTGCGGAGCCAGCGCTAGCTGTTTGAGGATGTGGTGTTTTGCTATGGGTTTTTACGGGAAAGTTTTGTCTCCAGAGTTACAGACACAGTAAACTGGATTTCCCCGTCTGCTCCACAGACCACACCTCCACTGCGGCTGCTCCCTTCTCTGGTACTGTGGTTCTAGGATCAGCAAACAGAAATAGCTTCCAGAACATGGGAACAGGCACCCCAGTACGCCTGCTGCCCCTGAGGCATGCGAAAAGCAGGAGCTGCTGCTGCATGCCAGGTGCTTGCTCACTGCTGCGTGCCTTACAGCAAATAAAGTGAGCGTCTTCCAGCCACTTGGGCAAAGAGGCAGGCAGGAGAGACCCAGATCAAAGAAGTGCTAAGGGGTGCTCTGTTATGGTTAAGAAGGCCAAGTAAGGTGTGCAGCCCTCTCCTTCCAGCTGGCAAAGTCTCAGGTACTCAGGATTATGCAGTAAGAATTTCCTTCTGCCGCTTCTATTGTTATTCATTATGTGTGTGTTAAAAAACGTATCCGGCCTTTCCAGACTTTTGCTTGTATTATCACACCAAACACAGGCTTTAGGGCAAGGTCTGAGTTTGTAAACCACGCTTATAGAGAATTTGCTTGTGTTCCCTGTCACCAACCCCAGAACAAACAACGGAATCACGGAACCCTGGGCAATTAGGAGACCGTACCCGGACTGGAGGGAATTTGTGAGCCAACACATTATCACAGCTCTCATTAATAAAATAATAAACTGTGCAATTACAGTGGGTTGTACACATACCTTAGGGTATGCAATAAGGCACAAATTTAGAAATGGAATATTTCCAACAACCAACAACAACTTAAACAGGCAAGGATCCTTATCAAACAATTAGGTTACTCAAGAACTACTCCAATAACTGGCCCTTTTTGCCCAGGGTTATGCATTCTAAAATCATGTCATAAGCTTTCGCTGAACGAGGCTTCTTCCTCTTCCTTTTTTATTTTGTTTGTACTGGTTTTTTCTTAAAAAAAAAAAAAAAAGCTCATCTCCCCTCTAATCCACCCAACAGATAAGGTGCAAGATTTTATTTTACGTTACATCCAAAAATGGGGAAGTGCAAACAAAGCCTCCATTATCAGGGATATCCTAATTCAGTTTGGTGCTAGTGGGCTACAGGTGGAGAAGCAAATACATAGGGCAGGTGAAATACACCAAAATGAAACATGACACTAGAACCATGCAAGCCTTTTGTATATATTGTTTTATCTTTCTTTTAATGCTGAACCATACCAGAAACAGACAAAAAAAACCCAAAAAAAACCTTTGAAATTATGCCACTTGAAATAAACAGGCATCGGACCTCTTTAAAAAAAATTAAAATAAAACAGATCATCATACACAAACTGAAATTAAATGCAAGTTTCTCACACCTTAATCATTCCAAAACCAGATAATGGGATTTCACTGGGGAGAGAAGCACACAGGACAAGATACAGCCCTGGCTCCAAGCAAGTTTCTTTTTCAGCTGGGTTATAACTATAAATAATAACCAAAAAAAACCTGAAACCACGGGTCTAAGCCAGTCAGTTGCAACACTTTCACCTTCAACTCCATGCACTTTATATTCAAATCACAATGAAAGCACCTTGGGGTATATAATGTGTCTTTTTTTTTTTCTAAAATACCTTATACTATCTGGCAATGTAGAGATCTTTTCTGTTGAGAGCGCTTTTCATTGTAGGTCCTCTTTGCCTGAAGTATCCAGAGGCTGTTTCCATGTAGACAGTTTTTCCTACAGTCTCACCTAGTGTTACTATAGTCAATGAAAAGCAAACCTTGCATGCTGAAGGTTTCCATTTATAGGCTGGGACAGTCACGAGGAGCACTATTTCAGCAGTATTCAGTCCTGTCTACGGCTGATGGCAAAATCCTGGCCTCATGAAAAAGAAAACCAAAATCAATAACTTCCTATTCTGCACTTTTATTGGTCAGGACACAATCCAAAATGACAGAATTTTCATTATATTCACAAGAGACGAGGCAGTTCACATGGTGTCACAAGCTGTGCCAGGCACAGTTTGATGTCATCTTCTCAGATATGGGGCACTGATTAGAAAACTGTGAGATGAGGGCAAGACAGTTTTGTGTTGGCTCCAGAGAAGTAAAGCTCCAGCAACAAGATCCGTGTTGGCACGATGCAAGTGCTTTTTAGGATAGCTTTGATTTCCACCACCTATTTGCATGGGTAGTCTGCTCATGGATTGGCTTTCTGGTCACTTTCCTACAGCCATGAGAGCTGGCAGCACTAGCTCAGCCACAGTGTGGAGGTGGGTGTCCCACCAGAGGAGCAGGGCTCAGTGAGCACCATGCTCAAGGCACGTGTCAGGCAGCAGGGGTGACAGGGCCTGGGGAATGACCCTTCCACCTTCTGAGCAGACAGAGGGATCTGACTATGTCCTTCAGAAACATGGGGATGTGAAAGGAATTCTAAGTGCTTTAGCTTGAAGGTAAACATCTTTATGGGGTCCAACAAGACATGACCTTGGCTGAGTCAGTCCCAGGCAGCTAAATGGGGCCATGCTCACTTACTGATCCTGCTGCATGCTCCCAGCAGCAGAGCACCAGCAACAGTGGATAACATTTTAGAAAGATACCCTGGGCAGACTCTGATACACACTCACCAAAGTGAGACCACGGCAGTTCCTCACTAAGATTTTTTAAATTTTCAGCAAAATGTGGCTGAGTATATGCATCTGTATAGACATTTGTGAAATAAATGCTAACAGTCATACACAAATAATTCAAATAAATTTATTTATTTATTTACAGTATTTTGATAGTTAACCAACAGCAGAAGTTGAACCTACACGGAATCCAGGACAAATCTTCCTCCCAGTGACAAACAAGCCAGACCTTCAACCATGAGCTCTCATGAAATTATTCCAGGTATATTGTTCTATGAAGGAGACAGGACATGACTAGAGGTAAAAGCTATGATCACATATACGAACGTGACTCCTTATGTATATACTTAGACATGCATTCTTAAATATTTCTTCACACAATGTGGCAAACCCTCTCCATTTTCTGCTAATACGTTCCCATAATATGTTAATTTTTATGGGAAAGCCTCAAAGCAGGAGCCAAAAAACACATTTTTGGCTGAGATAAAAAGACAATTATAATCCCATCACCTGCATGTGACACTGTCTGAATTAGACAAGGAAACTGAAACACAGCTCTCTGTTTTCTAGTAAACAGCCATCAAATGTATTTATTAGACTTTTGGCTCACCAGACAACCCACTTGACTGAGGAAAAGAGACTCAAAATTAGTTTCATTTATTCCCCTGCTCGGTAGTTAAGTGGGTGAAACTATTGACTGGGATTAAATGATACTGCAAAGAAATTAAATCAAAACCATGCATAAGCAAATGTAAAAATAAATACCTTCAAGCACTGAGCAAGATAAGAAGCATTGTATACTGTGTGCAAGCTACCTGTGGAGACGTCAAAGTTGGAAGTTAGAGGATGTTACCACTGTATCCTTGAATGTGCCTTCCATAGGATCTTAGTTACTCAGCAACACATGCTTGAACGACTTGAGACTGGACAGGGATTCTAAAGACTGTGTTCCTAAAAATCTGTAGGTTAGAGGGGCACTTGATCTGATAAAAATAACTTCCTGTAGGCAATTATAATCCCCTGTCAATCACATTCAAACCTCCCATCCCCATCTTACTGATCTTCCCCTCTAAGCCTCATCCTCAACCAGCATACATCCAAATGTGTATAGAACATCCCTGTTTTCGTCTATAATTAGTAAGGTTGTGAGTGAGAAAGAGAAAGAAAATTAAAAGGTTTCTCTCTTATTCATTCTATTTGGAATGGAAAAGAAGCTACACTGAAGTTTTGAAGAGGAGTGCATAAAAGAACTCCATCATCCCATGTGTCTTTCTCTCTCCTGCCATGCACAGGGTGATCTGGGGAGCACGGGAAGGAAAGTCAGGGTATATCTACTGCAAGCTAGGCACTTCACTGACCCTGACACTTCACTGCTCCTACAGAAGAACGAGCAAAGACCCCAGACACACCACTATAAAGCATCACACAAGAGGACATACACCAAAACTAAAGCAAATGTTCTTCCTGTACATCTTCTACAAGTGAATGTGTCCAGTCCAGCCTTCCATCATGGAGGGTTCAGGTCTATCACCCTTGCATGAGGAAATCTGTACAACCCAGAAGCAAAACAAGGATTTCTAAGGTGACATGTAAAGGCATCCTGTCCTTGCTCCAAAAGAAACATTTGGAAGACCTAATATGTTTCCATTCCCTTCTCTATTACTCTTTCACCTCTCCTTTAAGCCTGCTCATAAAGGTAAGATACAGAGTGGTTGAATTCTTTCCATGAAGAGATCACTAATTCAATAAAATCACTGAACAACTACATGAGCTGAGCTAAAAAAATAAAGCAGAGAAAATGAACGTATTGTATGTCATCCTTTTGCCTCCCCACATTTCACAGACCAAAGTCCTGTCAGACCAAAGAAAGGTGCTGGCATACTACTGTATATCAGCTCAAATTTACAACCTTACTTGTTTAGGAAAAAAAACAGCTGACTCAAAATTGCCCTACTAATTACTCCAAATCATGTAGTAGTTTTACTAATGCGTGGATGACTATGAAGTTCTTCACCAATAATTAACATTACTCACTACAATGAATTAGGTCAAAGATGAGCACAATCTGTCTATTTAATTAGTAATTAGGTAAATTAGAGATTAAAAATATATGACATATCAAATATGACAGATAACTTACTGGACCAACTTCACTGTCCTCTTGATCCCAACATTTTCCACCATAAAAACCAACTGCAGAGGTAGAAACACTGTCTTTGAAATCACTCTAAAATAAATACCTTTCTGACAGTTTGTATTTCACTAACATCATTTCCTCCTAAGGGTATTATATAAACGACTCCTACCCTTACACTTAACACAGATTTCTTCAGATGTATCAGTAACATCTTGCTAAGCCTGTATCAAAATTCAACTGTACCTCACAAATTAAATACATGTAGCTTATCCATTATTTAAACCTTAAGAAATCAAATATTCTAGCCAAGCAGCTCTGTGAAAATATTCACTAACTTTTAAAGGGATTTTGCTACTATTGCAGGACCAAGCATAAAATAATGGAACAGACTGCAAGTTTTGTTTGACACAAATTTACAAAGAATGTTGGAAGAAATTAAATTCACATAGCTTTGAAGAGATTTTAAAGCAAAATCTCTTTACTCAAAGAGCCTAGTATTACAGCCTCACCTGGTGATCAAAACAGATTATCATATCAAGACAGCAGGAAGATGTCCAACTTTATAGTCTCACAGTTGATAGTTTAATCCTATTTTTACTGAACTGTAGAAACTTTTATTGACCTACACAGAACAGGGAATTTGGCTGTAGGAGTCTATGAATGTCCTGCCAAAGGTAAATGCCTTTTTCACTAAAGAACTATTTTACTTCAGACAAATGTACTTAAAAGGCTTTTCATAAACAGTTTCAGAAATTGCATTCATAAACATAACAGATTTTAAATGGAAAAAAGTCAAAATTCGTCCATTTCTATTGTTACAGAAGACCATGAATAGTACTTGATTTTCTTTTCTAAAACATTAACAAAGCAGTTTTAGAAATTCAACTCTCAAGATGAATCAGTGTTTCACAGGTGTCACACAGGACTCAGCTGAACACTGTCAGCATGCAGAGGTGTCAGTGAACCACGGGCCTGCACGACGCTCTAGGGCGTCTCTTTCATTGCTAATGTTTGTGCAGAAAGAAAGAAAGAAAATCACATCCAGTCCTCAGAAAAATTGACAACAGTTAAGAGCAAATAAGGATATTATTTTTCAGCTAACTGAACTATTTATTTTAGCTGTCTTTGAGAGACAAGCAACATAAACTCCACATACTTCTAGAACTTTTGTAAGCACACTACACACAAAATGAACTGCACTGACCTGTGAAGACTGGTAATAGATGCCAGCAACTTACATCTCTGTTGACTACTGACTTTGATCAAAACTAAATAGTTTTTGCTCTAACTAAATAGTGTCACATCTTGTTGTCAAGGAAGGGTAACCTCGGTTATTACTTCATACTATTCTTTCTTGACACACTACACATGTTTTGTTTTAATGCAAGCCACAAACACAAAATAAATAAATACAGAGAACTGGGACTTTTATCTTACTTAAACAAACAAAAACGACAAAAAAACCATACCAACATGTAACAAAACCCCACTGTCTAATAGGACTAATTTTGATAACCCTGATCCTGTGCCATTAGATTTTTTAAACTTAGAGCTCCTTTCTGCCTAAGCACAGATGTTGGTCTATGGAAAACCTGCTCAATAAATAATATTATTTCAAAAAAATTCTCTGAGGTTATATCATATCTTACACTGTACAGTTAGAATTTTCTTTCAGCTTTTTACATTTCTTTAGCAATACTATTCTCTGTAGCCACAAAAGTCTAAACTTCATCATAAATTACAGAAAACAACTTGGAATTTTTTTGCTTCATTTTTTATGAGTATTTTCTTATGAAGAGGGCCAAACTCTACTTTACTGCATTACTTTTAAAATGTCACCTGACACTGTAATTTCAATTCCTGTTCACTCCTCTAGTTTTCACTGTTCTATTAAACTGAACTGTACATGCAAATTACCTAACTGCTTTTCTTTGTATGGAATTTCCAACAAACTACTACCTGAAAAAGAAACTTTCTGTAGCAGTCAAACCTTGAAATTCTCCTGTATGGCACAACAGCACTTAAGCTATGCCTTTCAAAAAATACTGTACATCCTTTCCCCCCACTTTTTTGCAACTTACATAAATCAAAGGTTTTAGCCAGAGCTGCAGCAGTTTATTACGAGTTACTTAAGTTGCAATTAAGTGAACTTCCACATTTAAGAACAGATGTATTCTTTACTGTTCTTTTTTGGGTGTGCAGGATCAAATTTCTGGTACAAGAGTTGCATTTTTCAGACTCTGTAACTGTATTAGGGCAGAACTATCAACTAACAGGGAAAAAAAAAAAAAAGAAAATAATTTTCTGTAAAACACAAATTCAGGTGTAACAGAACAAATCCATGTGTACTTTAAGTGGCCATAAACTCATTACCTACCACATTATTACATTACTTGTGGTTACCATGTCATATTTAGAAAGAACTTTTCTGCTGAGACCAAGTTTACACTGACAGCGATAGAATGTGCCTAAACAAACCCAGAAAAAGGGGATATTATCACTATACAAACTGGTCATATCAGTATAATCATGTACTAGGGGAATTTACATCAGATAATTAAATCCATATTTATGCACTGTATTACTTTAAGAAAACCACTCAAGTGGTACATTTTTGGGTAGGTATGCCCTGAGACTCCCATCCAAAGAAAGTGAAGGGGGAAAAAAGCATACACAGGTTTTCGATTATTTCAGTAAAAGGCAATATCCAAATTCAAAAAACAGCAAAAGAGACACATCCAGGGCAGAACAAGGAAATACAGAAACATAAGCAACACTGTGACCAAAACCAGAGTGGTCCACACCCCACTGCTGTTACCCTGGCATACAGAGAACAGAGTGACCATTTTACAGATGTACAGAATGTGCCTGAAAGACAAATGAAAACAAGCACCCAAAATCCACAATACTTCCTCAGAGCAAGAAGAAGCTTTTATGTTTAGACCATATCAATGATGGCAAGAATTTAATCATAAGACAATAAAAAAAAGGCAAGTGATGCCTGACAGACAAAATTGCATATAGTACTTAAATGTCTCATTCTACACTGGGGATTTTGAAACACTATAAGATTGTTCCCCCTACCTATATCCTCCTACACCTTTTCCATGCTCATAGCTTTGGGAAAGAGAGTTCTCAGGGACAAACCTTACTGGGGACAACCTGCTACAAATGAGTAGGGAGGGTAAAGCCAATTGTTTAATCTATGAACAAAGCAGAATGGTGAAATAAGATGTCCATGGTACCTCCCACTAGCTATTTTTAGTAAAAAGAAAAAAAAAAATCAAAAACCCCAGATGTTTCCAGACAATAACATATTCTTTAATTTCACTAATGATTTCTTGAAGTCTAAACAGGGGCTTGCTACTTGGTTGTCATGGAAAAACTTCTAATATTTCTATTTACAGTGGATTTTTTCTCTCAGGCTGTCAGACCAGCGTTTTCACAAGTCCTAATTTCACTTGAGAATTAAAAATATAGCCACAATGAACTGCTTTTTAATATTTCCTGCTGAAATAGGGGAGTCGTTGCAAAGTCTTATAAAATTTTTTAAGCACCCAGAAGAGAAACAAGGCTGTACAAAGCTGCTATTTCCTATCAGAATGGCACAACCAGCTTGAAACTTTTATTGTTCTACCATAATTCTGTGCTGCTTTATTTAAATGTAGCATCCCAAATTACTGACTATGTGAAAAATATTATTCTCTATTTTCCATCTAGCTTACACTTTCCTTGCTGTTTATTCACTTTTTTAGCAACTGCTAGATATTCTATTGAAGGAAAAAAAAAACCAAAAAACAAAACACCCAACCAAACAACAACAACAAAAAAAACCTAACAAACAAATGGTTAAACTACAGAAGAAAGCCAAATAACTTAAAAAACATTTAATCCGTAACACACTACTTCAGAGATGCTGTTTAAGAAATCTTGAAAAAAAATAGCCTGCCTCTTTAAAAAAAAAGAATTTTTAAAGCAGTTTCCTCATAACTTATCGGACCTTTTTCAAATAACAAAGGTATGCAGCCTCTGCACTCAACACTCCTGTTCAACTCCCAAAAGTATTAACAATTAACTCTTCCTGAAGCCTTTAACCCGTAAGAATAATAATAATTATGCATTCCTCCTGCCTGGAGGACCAATAATTTAAAGCCACATACTGACAGTCTGAGGTAAAATGGATAAAACATTTTCTGTTTACCCTGTGTGAAGACCACTGACATGAAGAACCAACTTTTCATGGGCCTGATTTGTGACGGGACCTAAGACAGAGGAAGTCAGTACTCAGCTCTGGCAATTTACCTGCAATCCTTAGGCAGAATCAACTACAAGCAGGTAGTACTTGCTGAGCTGTACAGATAACTATCAATATAACCAACCACAGCTTATTATAAACCCCACCACACTCAAATTTGAAGGATGGCAAACCATATTTCATAATCCAAGTCACATTATTGTGACTTATATGTTACTAGGACTTGTATACAGGAATACTCTTAAATAGCAAGCATTCTTCTCTTTGATGGGAAAGTATTGCAGTATTTCACTAAGTAAACCACTTCTGCCAGGCACACAGCTCCTATATTCCCACTGCCTTACCCAATATGGTTAAATCACAAAAGCAGTAACAGTAACTGCCCCTGCTGTTGACCAAAAATGATGAGCAGCGGGACATACAAAATGGTACTCACTACTTTAACTTCTGTTTAAATCCAATTCACCTTTATTCTTTTTTCAAAAAACACCTAAATAAATGAATAAGCAAAGAAGTTTGGCAAAATGCTCAACAGTAAATGTCCTGCTTTAAAAATGTCCAGCTTAGTTACAAACATGTAGACCAGGGTCATAAATTTGCTCACACAACTGAGTACAGCCAATGGTATTAGAAATAGTTAAAAGTCAAAAAAGAATAGCCTTGTAGGGTGCCACCACATAAACTAAACATGATATACTGCCAAACACTCAAGTAGACACATGTACCATTATTCAGCAAGGACCACATGAATGCATATGGCTCTCTGTTTTGTCTTCATAGTAACAAGAAGGTTTGTAAACAGATCTCACATATGAGGCAATCTAGTCACTTGAGAATCTAATAATCTGCCTTTATAAAGAAGCATTCTGCACTGTTGCCACACAATTGGACTTAAGATACACAATTGAAAGTCCTCTACATTTGTGCTTTGGGACAAGTGCTGCTTGATTCTCTCCTAATCCATTGCAGTGAGGTTTTAAGAAGTCACCTCGGTCAGGATGTATAGAACTGCTATGCCCAACAGCCTTTGGAAAATAACATCAACACAACAGATACAAAACACTAAAAATGCAGATTGTTCAACAAAAGTAATGACACACTGATTTCGTACCGTGTCTCTGCCGCCTTTGCACAGCTGAAAACCACAGTAATCTTCAATGCATTTGCAGATGACATTAGTAACTTCTTAAAGCTCACATGAAAAAATCCTCTCAGCCTATTCTACAACACCTGATTTTTTTAGAAATAGACAAAGCAAAGA
This sequence comes from Urocynchramus pylzowi, assembly GCA_013397555.1. Taxonomy (NCBI): domain Eukaryota; kingdom Metazoa; phylum Chordata; class Aves; order Passeriformes; family Fringillidae; genus Urocynchramus; species Urocynchramus pylzowi. Next base: position 493,875 of record VZRH01007800.1, read on the forward strand.
AAATAATGAAGAAAGTTCCAGATAATCCATACCTGAAGTTTCAGAAATATCTCCGGAGTGGAAGGATCAGGGAAGATTTAACATCTAAGAGTAAATAAATATAAACCCCAGGATACACGGCATCTATCTAAATATGCCCACGTGCTGCAAATCTAACAGGCAGAGACTCTCCTATCTTTGAAAAACAGATGCACTTTTTCAGCATGTCTGTATATCATCTTGACTATCAAAATATTGAGGATTCCACACCGTGTCCTGATAACCTGAGGATCAAATTCCTCTGGTAGTCAGTGGTAATCCACAACAACAACAGAACTTAAAACTGGGCCCATTGAATTTGTACCTCGTTAGACCAGTAGTTCCTTTAATCTAGTAATTACTCCAATTACCCGGTGTCCCCAGAATTCCTGATGATGATGACCGGAGCCCCCTTGCGCTGGGAGCTGCACGAACACACGCCTGCACCCGCAGCTCCGGGAAGCAGAGAAATAGAGACCTAGCCAGCAATGCTTCTCTTCTGCCACCCTGACCACTTTGTTTACTTCTTTCGTAATAGTTCTCAGTATAAATTCATTAGAAGAAAAAAAATAAAGAAAAAGTGACACCCTTGACTAAGTCAGCATAAAATGTTTAGTGCCCCCTCCATTATTTAATAATGTACAAACCCAGACAGATTTAATATTAAAGTAGGCTTTGCTTTAAAATGAGACAAGAGAAATTATTTAGCTAAATATTTCTGCTGAAACTCATTAGTATTTCGATTACTTTAGTTTAAGAAAGTTTTTAAGAATTATTGCCTAAAAAACCCCAACTCTTCAGTGTTTCAGCAGAAGTTCCATTTCTGCAACTATCACGTAAAAAAAAAAAAAAAAAAAAAAAAAAAATTTAAAATTAGGGCCANGGGCGAGCCCCGGCCGCCTGCCCACGGAGACAAGATGTGCTGGCCGCCGGCCGGCCGGGACCCCGGGCCAGGCGTGCTGGGGCGGCGGGGCCTCCCACCGGCTTCCCCACCCGCGGGCCGGAGCTCTCGGGGACAGCCAGCACCCGGAGCCCGGACATCACCACCCTCCGTCCCCTCCGCCTCGGGCTCCCCCTCACGAGGGGAAGGCCGTGCGGCGCGCCAGCCCCCGGCAGGAAGGTCGGGGCGGGCTGCGGGGCATGACCCGGGATAACCCGGGGCTTTCCCCCGCCTCCCCCGCGCCGCTTGACCCCGACGGCGGGGACACGGCGGGGGCACGAGATCAGG
>VZRH01007800.1:497504-518415 GCA_013397555.1 Urocynchramus pylzowi
CTCCCGCACCCCCTCCCGCACCCCCTCCCGCACCCCCTCCCGCACCCCCCTCACTGCCCGCGGCCAGTGGGGGCCCGGGGCGGCGTTCGGGCGGGCCGGGGCCGCTCTCCCGCAGCAGCCCCTGGCCCCGGGGCAGAGAGGCGCTGCAGGGGCACTACCCTCCCGGCCGGGCGAGGCGGTGCTCGTGCTTCCTTGAGACATCCCACCGCCCTTCCGCGGTGGTCGGGAACCCGCCATGGGTATTCGCAGCCTTCGCCGAAGCAGGACCCGGCCCGGGTCCTGCCGCCCACGCTATCTTTGAGTTAGTTAAGCCTGAGCGCGATTCTGGGGAGCAGCGTTTGTATTCCTGAGATTTGCCACGGCTGCTCGGAGAGTGAAGCTCAACCGGCTGGTTCCCTCTCCCGGCCGCTCCGGCAATGCGGGGGTCCCTTGCCTGGCCTCGCCTGGCTTGGCTTTGCCGTGGCACCGGCGCCCGCTGGGTTTTTGACAGCAGGTCTTCACTTACTTTTCAGACCAAATTTTCTTTTGGGGAATCCATTCAGCCGCGTTTACAGGCTACTGGAAGTTGATTCGAAGTGATGCCAACTCGCAGCACCGTCACGGTGACATCGAAAGTCATACTTGGCATTTGAAATTTTTCTTTTGACTGAAATCAAGAAAAAAATCAGCTCGTGGATGAAAAAGGAAAAAGTTTATACATATATCCTGAAAGCAATGGTTCTTATGGCAAATGCCATAGTAAATAAAACCATTATTTCATAATTTAGTAGCTAAGAATTTTAAGTTGTTCCTGCACCTTTTAGGGACTAATAACAATTCAGTGCTCAGAGCTGGCAATACAGTGACATAGAAGGGCATAGAATCTATTAATAAAAATCTTCTCATGCGACTGTGGTCCTTGGCCCCTGTTAATTTTGGTCATCTCTGAGTCAGATTCCTAGCGCTTAATTTTGCTCAATCCAGAGGTACAGGAGAGTCTTGGGATTTCTTGGGGTTTCCCTCAAGTTATATAGGCACAATGTCATATGACTATAATTTCATGATAAATTATGACTTCTTTCACGAATAAGGCTTGCTCCTACAAGCATGTTCAATACTGAGAGGGCTGAACAAAGAGGGTTTTGCTCCTTGTTAGGTATGTGAGCATGTCTGTCTTTGTTTTCCTGATTTTGCTGTAAGTGATACTGTCATTCCTGACACTGAGTATTGTTTGACTGGAATTATTCTGTCTGAGCAAACATATTGACTTTGGGCTTGTGATCTTTATTTGATGTCATGTCAGAATAAGTCAATGGGAAATGGGAGTGCTTAGGATTTTTTTCAAATTGAGGTTTTCCCATCCTGCTGTTTTCTACAACAGCAGCACTTATCTCTGCCCCCAAATGATGACTGCCAGTATCTTCCCCTCTGGGAGGCTGCAGACTCCTGACCAGCACCTTTGATTTCTTCATGTATGCCCAGCATTGTCATCCTCTCTCCTCCCTCTCACAAGCCTTCAGAAGTTCATTTTTACTGTCAGAGAGACCAGCCCACAGAAGGTACTGCAACAAGGTTCAGTGTTGAAAACAGGAGTTTATTTACAGTCAGTCTCAAAGCAAAGTAAAAAAATGTTTCTCCATAATGCTTTTCAAACTAAGGGTCTTTTTCCAATTACATTGGTTACCTCAAGAAGCTATACTATGTGTGCTTTCCCACATTCCCTTAGTATTGCACCATCTGAGCCACAGCCATTTCCTTCACTGTGGCTCTACAAGGTATGTGCTGGAGCTACAACTGGTCAGCACTTTGGTGCTCCCAGAGGAGAGAGTGAAGCTACACCTCTGCTCAGAGACCCTCACTGTTCTGGAAAATTTGTTTGGCTCAAGCCCCAGCGCAGGTTTTGACAAGCTGCACAACTTGCAGCTGCAAGGGTCCTTAGCTTGGAGGAGACCTCCCCAGCCAAAGAGGCAAGGAGGAGCTCACGGGGTTCCTTCAGCCCTCTCCCCATTTGTGCAGAGTTGTAGGGCAGTTGGTGTAACTGAGTACAGACTGACCTTCATCGCCAACCGATGCCCCTTTCCCCTCCCACGGGGAGCACGAGACAGGAGCACTGTCCCACAGGGGGACTGCAGCTGGGATGACAGGGTAGTTTTCCTCCCAGACTCCTGCCAGTGACTCCACAGAGAGGCATCAGACATCTGAATCACTTTCTCTCGCCTACTCATGGCAACAACATAACTTAATAACAATGTCCTTGCTTCATACCATCCTATCACTTCCCTCTAGATTTTTTTTCAATGTTTACACCCAGCATTTAATAAATCTATCACTCTAACAAAGAAGAGAACTAAGGGAGCTTTCAGATGTAAGATTTACAGCTGTTATTTAAGTATAGATTTTGCAGATTCATCAAAAATAAGCCATTCTTGCTGCTTGGAAAGCACCTTGGCCATCACAGCTGCAGCTCACAGCAAACACAACATACAATGACAATATTCAGCAATGATGTTCACAGATTATTAAACTCTATAAATTATTCTGAAAATTTGATTTGATCTCAGAGCACACAGGATCCATCAGTTTTGTAAACTGTGCTGCTCTCAAAGTAGATAATAGAAAGTATTACATAATTTTTCTATAATAGTGCAGTTGAATTGAAATGTTAAACAACCATTCATTCCTAAAATAGCTAATGATTTTAAAGCAATTCATCCTTTCTTAAGAAAAAATTACTTCGTCCCCAAACCTGTACCCACAAGCTCATAACTATTCTTCACAAAGTTGTTACAGATAGAACTGCAGCAAAAGAGACAATTCCTTTATATAAGGCAGTGATACCTCTTTACTGATTTCACAGTGAGAAGTGTAAAGCAAAATGGACCAAATGAACCCAATTTTCTGAAAGTCTCAGAGGGTAGGAGTGCAAAACAAAATTAATGGTGTTATTTTGCTGTTTAGATACTCTTTCTTAAGGTTTGATTAAGTTAGAAAATCTATGGGAAACTGCCTGTGAATGGCTTTCCTCATAAATAAATACTAGAAGTTTCCTACCCATGATGTTTAAAACCCATTGTCCTTATTTACACAGGAGCTTCCTCCCATATCCCTTCTCTCATTTTTCTGACTGCTCTTTCTGTGCTCATCAGAGAGAGAAGGGCCCTGAGCTGGGTGCTGGGCGATGACCGGCCTGCCAGGGTGGGGGTCCCAGCCAGCAGCCCCTCCCAAGGACACACGGAGAGCCTGAGAGGGCACACCCAGTGGCTCTGGGGCCAGCAAGGAGGGAGGGTGAGAAGGGAGACCGAGATGGATCGCAAGAGTTGATGAGGGTACTTAAAGGGCTGCATTTGCCTCTGACTTTACTTAGGACGTCAAATATGTCACAAAATCCATTTGAAGAGCAGTACTAATTCAAGGAACTGATTTTTTATTTTAAGAGATGCCTACCTTCTACTGACCATCTCAAGCTCTTCTCAGAGATAACTAGCAGCTATGAGTTTCACATATCATTTAACCATTTAATACCATAAAATGCATTTCCAGCCACAGCATTCCACTTTCTCATTTGTACGCATTGCTTTCCTTTTGCTCAAGTGCCATCTTATTGTATGAGAAAAGGGAAAAAGACACTGTCAGTTCACCCTCTCAACACCTCTCCCTATGTGTTCCTTGAATCCAGGCTGCTGTATCTTGTTTGTCTACTCTCCTACGTAAACAAGGGTAATCTTTCCTCATAGGGGAGTGTGCCCATGACTCCTCCACAGAACACAAAGGAGTCACAGTGAAGCACTTCTTTATCTGCAACAGCTCCAATCTCATACAGTATCAAATGGTGTGAAGGAGCACGAAGCCAAGGTGGTTAGCTTGAACAAGCCTGTGTGTAAATAACTCTGGCAGAGGGCCCAAAGGAAGGGGAGTCCTGTTTGCCTGGTAGTGAACAAATGGCTGAATTTGTATTTCCTGAAGGAAAAATATTTTTCTGCTATCTTGAGATTTCCTTAACAAAAAAAAAAAAAAAAAAAAGTGATTTTCTCCACATAAAGTATTTCCAGATGCAGAACTAATATGCTGTGTGCATCAACAACTTGATAATAACATGTCATCACTTGACCTTGGAAGAGGGTGAAAAAATGAAAAAGGCAGAATTTTCTGAAATTATGCCCTTTCATGGGAACATTTTTTTAAAGCCCATGAAACCTGGGAAAATGATTTTTAAATAAAATTTGATTACTTTTACTAATTTTAATTTTTTTTCATAGCTAATTGACTAGCTGAATAGGAAAATCTACACTGCTGACTCGAAACTCAGGCAAGGGATTATGTGCACTTCTCACGTGAGATAAATAAAGCTTATAAATTCTATGGCCAGGTTCTCTTTGCTTGTCCTTTTTAAAATCACAACCCAATTAAGTTTTTGAAAGACTTTTAGACATTTGGAAAAAATATTTTGCCTTGCTGTCAAGTGGAACATGTTACCAAGCACTGGTTATTTCACTTTAAATATAAAGTTTTAGCTGCTACAGATTTTGTATACTGGACTCAGTTCTCCCCCTCACCCTGCCCCATTTTTTATAGGAACAACTGAAGTAAGAGCCTGCCAAAAGCATGGCATGATTTAGCAACTACTGAGTTATATATAACCTGAACTATTAAGTGACTTAATTTTCTAAAAACTTACCTATTTATATTCCCATTAGCCCTGAGAGCCTTTCATTTAGCATTCTTCTCAACAGGCAACTCTTTTGCATCATCTTCCAATTCAAAGAAACCTCCAGTGCTTCATGCACAGAGAATTTCATCCATGGGCTGGAGAGAGCAGAGGGGCAGACCACTCTTAACAATGAGTAGGGACAAAACAGAGTAAAGAAGATATCTCAAAATGGCAGGGGGCACTTTGGATAAGAAAAATTGCATTAACTAAGTTGCAGCTATCTAGAATTTCACCACATTATCCTATCTCCATAACTCCTCTGGCACATGTCATGGGAACCTTCCTAACCACATTGGTTACCTTCCTGGTTTTGCATCCCTGGAATCTTCCCACAGGCAAGCGCCCCAAGCATCCTGCAAATACTTTCCTTCACAACTGATTGAGAGGGAAGTGTGCCACCTACTGAAGGACCTCAGCCACTTTCTATATGTCTTGGACTTAAACTTAAGTTCTTTCCCGTTTCTGAACTTTCCAGGCCTTAACACTATTGACTAAAATTAGAAATTAGTCTTTGGTTTATGAAAGTTTGTAAACTCAGCAACTGGAAGGTCATAAATATGGACATGAGCAAATGTAATCCAGGCTGGTTCCATCTAATTCATGTGTAAGTGGCATAATTTGATAACTCATCTGTCTGAAAGCAGTTACTCCTACACTGCCCCTTTTTTGCCAGAAATGAGGTGAATATCAAGAATTATCTCTACAAATGTAAGAAAATACTAGATTTGTAGATAATTAGTAAAACACACAGATGAGTTGGCAGTACTGACATACATGGTGTTTGCAGTTTAGGTGTTAGTTCGGCATTTTTAACAAATGAGTGAACAGCTTCACTGCCAGGCAGCAGTTGCCTCTGATGGTGGGTGCACTTTGTCCAAATAATCATTGGGTTGAACAAGCTCAAAGCAAACTTTGCACAGCTGTTGTCATAACTTGCTGTTTGACACACCTAGAGAGTGTCCTTTGGTTACCTGAGTCTCACGCCATTGAGTTATTCATGAACAGTAATGCATTATTTTGGCTACCAAAAAAAGTTGAAACAGATGTCAGTGTTGTTTCAAGTGTTGTAATAGTGGATCATAAATAAATAATTTAAGAACAATTTCTTTTACAGATATCTATGAAACTGCTTAACTAAAAAATTTTCAGCATTGAGGTTCATCAGAGCCTTTCACTTTTGAGTCAGCAATATAAATTCTGTTATGTGCATTACAGTAGATCATCAAAGCTTCTAAAATTGTGATTCACTGAAATTAACAGGTAATATATGCCTTTAAAGTTTCTCACACTTCTGTATTGGACTGATTTGTTCCTAAGAAATATTGTTCTCAATAATTCTCAATAAGAATGTCATTAAAACTTCTGCTGGAATGCTAGAAATAAAATAATGTGGTTTAGAATAAATATCTTAATGGATTAACACTTTGAGGATGTGTAAAATAAAAGTTTGAAGTGTTTCTACCAGTTTGGTCAGTCTTAACCAACTTGTCATAAAGTACATTAAAATCACTGTAATACCTGTAACTGTACCATTCTAGGTTTCACATGTGTAGGACATAGAAGGAAAATGAAATTCATTGTCAGCAAGCACAAAACAGGGAGAAACCTAACTCTAGACTCACCATCATGTCTATACCTACTATCAGTTTAAAAAGTTCTGTAAGTCATTGCAGACAGTCCAGCAAAACCATCAGCCCAGTGACCAATGAAAGCATCATTATCGGGAGTAATTCAGAAACAAAAAGGATAAAAAAGTGCTACACCTGTATAGATCCAGGTGGCACACACCAAATACTCTTCTGCTCAAGCACAATCTGAAAAATAACATGGTGCCATCCCCTTCTCCCATCAAGAAAATTACGAGGTTCAGCAGATTTAAAACAGGCAAAAACCCCCACTTACTTAACAGAGGACATGGCAGAAGTGTAGACCTGAGGCAGAAGAATGCTGTGGGGTGCCAGACTATGAATGCCTTCAAAAGAAGATTTGCCTCATTAGCTGTGAGATAGTCCCTTACTGGCAATTAAAAAAGCTTATATATGTGCAAATGCTTAGGGGTCAGTCCCTAAACCACTCACTTCACTGGCAGAAGTGGGTGTATCATGGAAAAACTGTAGGAGACAAAAAGAGGAAATTCATTCCCTAAGTGGTGTAACTGGCCACACTTTGAGGACAACAAATTATGTGAAATTCTCATCTGGCTGAAATAATGGCAGCTCTTATCTTCCCACTTTTTCCAGTTACAACTGGTCTCTCTTTCTGCAAATATCTGACAACTTTTGGGCTTCTAAAATTATTTTCAGTTTCAAAGATTGTATGGAGAAGCATTCAATGAAAATTTCAGTTCATCCTTGAATTATTTTTTTTCTTCATAATGGAAGAGACATTGCAGAGCATGTTATATTTTCTGCTTTAAAAGCCAAAATGCATTTAAAGATCTCCAACAAATTACTGATTTGTCAAAATGTAACCAATTCTAATAGCTAAAATATCAATATAAACTCTATTTTCTGAATACCACAGGTTTGTAAATGTGAAATACCCAGGCAGAAAACTTTGTATTACCTGAGTTTTTGAACTCATAATATTTTTGAGCCATTGGCAGCCCAATTAGGTGTTCAGCATATGTCTTGCATTTCAGAATCCATACACCATTCATCTGTAATAAAGAGATATGAAGGGGATGTGAGTCATTAATCATATTCAGGAAACAGGTTTCTGAAAATTAATATATGACCAGTTGCCAGTAACTAGCCATCTGCTACATATATGAAGAAAAAAAAAGTATGTTCTAAAGCTACATATTTTAGTGATAGTTTTAAAATGTTTAAATTGTAAATGGTAATGGAAACAATGTTTCTCTAATGGAATGTCTAATATCACTTAAGACCCACTAAGGGCTGCACAATGATTCTGCTCAATGGGAGCTCGGTAAAATTGCATAGTCAGTATAGTACAGACAAGTCTAAAGTCAAACTGGTGTGTAAAGGCATAATTACTGTTAAGTGCAGGAATAAACCTAGTGATTTCAGTGATGTTCTCTTGGGCTTAAAGTTAAACAAATCCTTAAGTGTCCTAGACTTCACAATCCTGTGCCCTCCATCCTTACTCACAGACATTGACATTTCTTGCACACCTCTAGGAGAAGATGTACAATTTGGCCCCATCCCTAGCTGACTATGAGTATGCAAGTACATGGTTTTCTTACTTTTTGAAAATTTTTGGATTTTTCAAGCGGGTGGACGCTATTAAATTCAAACCGGTTACATTCACTGGATGTTGTTTGTTAACAATTTCAGTTGTAATCTCAGTATGTGTAATCACTGCTGGGGTGGGGGGGAGGGGGAAGAGTCAAATTGTGTTCTTGGTCAATAAGGACATTGTCAGACTGTTTAAGAAGCATATTTACCCAAAAACTAAGAATGGAAATTGCCAGTGCAATTACAATGTTTTGGCAAGGAGCTAGTATGAAGCCTGGGAAAAGTCTGTTGGTGGATACCGACATGTATAAAAAGAGATTCACTCCTGGGCTTACATCATGGCCAGCAGTGCTTCTGTCTCAAGGTTTCACAACTGAAGAAGGGTTTGTGGAATGCCTGACAAATTTGTAAGTACTGAGAAAACAGAAAGTTTCAAGTTTTGCTTCAGTGAAATGCTGTTAGTGAAATCATGAATAAAATCTTCTGGTTAAAGAAATATTTGGGGCCAACAAATCAGGTAGCTGGTGAATTCAACTTGTTTACAGTTTTGGATCTTTGCTAACACTGTCTCGGACCTTCTAGCTAACTTAGAGTGCAGCATTCACAAGCTTTTTTATAAAAGCATTATAAAAAATGCCAAAAAACCCCCTTATCTGCATCTCCAATGCCACAGGAGACAGGACAGCAATGAAAAATGGTACAGAACTAGATTTTTTCCTCCATACCCTAGGTTCTGATAACAGAACAGGTTGGTATAGAAATCTGAATCCAAACTTATTTAAAGATGTTTAGACTTTTTAATTAGGTTCTCTTTAACTTTCTAAAGGACTTGTACAACACAGAAGACAACCAAGCTGTAGCTATAGTAGTCAATGAACCAGGGCCCATCCCTGAGGACTTGTATCTATATTGCCCTGTATCTTTATGCCTTCCCAAAATAGTGTGGCACCACACACACACACTACCTAAGAGAATGAAAAGATGCCAACCAGCAAGTTGAGGGCTTGCTGGCAATGTGCAGAGGGAAATGAAGTACATATTGGCAGGAAGTGAAAAAATAAAGTTATGCTGGATGGGAAGAGAAATACTGAGAAGGAAATTATCTCAATTCAGGAAGCTCTTAATAATATGTTTAAAAATAAAGCATATGCTTCAGTATCTTCTTATCAATTGCCTGTGTGCCTCAAGTTAGGCACATATTTGAGCATCTTGCTGAGCTGGGGCTCTGCAGTGAAGTTTCACAAGCTGCTTAAAGTGACATAAATCTGTGGTGTCACTGTGAGATGTGAACCTCCCCTTCCCGATGTCCCCAGCCCTGTTGTTCCACCACCTCTCCTCTCCTGGCACTAGAACTTGTGGGAGCTGCACTGTCAGCAGCATCAGCAATGCACTTGCAATGGGGGCTGGAGGAAAAGAGCAGGTAGGGAGAGGGCAAGACTGGCTTTTTCTGCACATGCAGGTGAACTGGACACAAGCTGAAGACACTTGTCAAACCACACTCCGTGTGTCCTCAGCCACTCCACTCCTCCTTTAGCAAAGCTAACAGAGAATTCAAACTCATCTTGGATGGCCTGCCTGGGTCTTCACAACCTTTTTCTGAAGTAGTTAAATAGGCACCATTTCTCCAAGCAGACATGTTGTAAGATACATATCCTTCTACATGACTTGAAAGAAATTAAAAAGTATTAATTTGCATTTGTAGAACAAACATTTCTAAAAATTGTGGGTTTTTTTTTTTTTTTTTTTTTTTCTTTTTTTTTTTTTTTTACTGGAGAAGTGCCTGACAGATGGTTTGAGTGAGGAGTGGTGAGCCACTTAAACTAATTTCCCAGCGTTCTGTCAGCTATTTACAGTTTCTGTTGCACACATTCCTCTTTCATAATCTTCCATAAAATTCAACTTTACCTTTCAATGTATAAGGAAAAAATGTTCTGATGTCCCATACTGATACCACTGTATGATACCATTCAAGTTATTGGTCTCCATCATTCAATGTACAGTGCAGATATAGACTAGTTCATTAGTCAGGATGAGACAATAAAACAACTCAAACATTTAAAACCTATTAATCTTGATAGCACCATTAGCATAAGCAATAATTTATTATTACCAAATTAAATCCATTATAAGTATCTTGAGTGTCCAATCAGGTTAGTAATAAACTGACTAAAGCTATCTACCCAAATGACTGTACTCCATGATGGAATGCTTTTGAGCTTGCTATGCATTAATCTGACTTTTAGTGGGCTGTACTGTTATTTATAACTCTGATAAACTGACTTTCATAACATGTAGAACAGCTAAACATTTTAGAATAGTTAGAATGGTTTCATAGGCTCTGTGATCAGTATTTTTTTTCTCTCTTTAGGGAGTAAAAGGCATTTTCTACCATATCACAGTTCCATCAGTCAGATAATCCCTGATCAATATGAAACCTGACTATGTATTTTTTCCTTCAAATTTTACAGGACTTATGTTAAAGGAAACAGCCATGAAGACAAAACTTCAAATACTTGAAAAAAACCAGGATGCTAAGTGGATATTCCAGATGACAAGACTAACGTGTTCTCATTGCTCCCACGGAGCTGAAGCCCTGCTAGCACTGGCTGAGCACAGCACACTGGGTGTGCTAGTCTGTTGGGACAGACTAAGATTGAGACTGCCCCTCAAAAAATACTTTAGCTATTTAGAAGGGACAGAATGAAGTCACAGATTTAGTAAGAATTTTAAGAAGAGAGGTAGGGAGTTTTAACTATTTAAAAGAAATGTGTAACTTTTCTTACTAAGGACATGGGTATGGGTTTTTGCCCATTAGTTTTAAATTATTTGTCCAACTATTTAAAAACCTGCTATTCCTTGTAAATACTATATATGCTAAATATTGTGTATGTGTATATGTAATGCATGGTAAAATGTAGGGGTCAGTTCAAGGGGAATTCTAGGCTCCCCCAAAGGCTTTTCCAGGGGAGGCTGTCTCTTTATTGCAGTTACTCTTGCTGTAGCATGTGTCTATTTCTAAAACATTTATTCTCCCCAGTCTCCAGTATAAGCAAGAAAATAGACCTCTTTTATAGATGGGAAGCTGAAGGTGAAAGATTACTTCATTTTGCACTGGTAGGCAAAAGAATCAGCGTGAGCAGACCTCCCTGGTGCTTTCTGTGTCAGGGATACAATGTCTTTCCTTTTGGTGCATTTCCACCAAACAGTGTGATGGCATTGGTATATAGGACAGCAAGGAGAATTAAGAACTTGATTCTATTTATCAGAAGTCAGATGTTAAGCAATTGATGTCATTGTCAGTGATTGCTCCCCATATATATTTTGAGATATACAGATAAAAAAAAAAATATTTCCCAGTGCTCCTCCTCATGCAGTAGAGCTATGCTTTCACAGGGACAAATGTGGGATAAGCTGTTTGAATCCCACTGATGGGAGATTTTTATCACTGCTTTGAACCTTTTTAATGCCATTGGAAATGAACGTGGTAGTATCAGCACCAAGTTTAACTGGTCCCCAGTCTCTGTCCAGTAACTTACTCCATTGGTGGGATTATGGGCAAGGAACCAGGACAAATACCCAAGCTCATAGGATATCAAGAGTCTACTGGGGTAAACTAAGTTGCAGCACTGATGGACTGGCATGGGAAGAAGGGGACTGTGTTGCATTAGTTTTGCTGTTGCTTCCATTTTTGCGTTATCTGACACATCTTGGTACTCAGCACAAGTTTTTTCTTGAGGCTGTTGTGATTTTCCCCTGAAGTAAGAAAATATATGACTGGGTCTTTTCTGACAAACTGACAGGACAATAACTTATATACACGAATCAGATTAGTTGACAGTAAAGATACATGGGATGTGTTATTTGAAGGACATGAATAGTTGTTGTTATTTTTCAGCCTGAAACAACTTTGCTCTCCTGAATGCAAAAATCTGCCAAGAAAAGTTGAGTGAATGTAGCTCAGTGTTATAAAGCTGACAATAAGATACACCTAGTATTTTAAGCTGGCCTCTTACTCCTTTTTCCAAGGTTCAGCCATAATAATCATTCCTCTCAAAGTCAGATTGTTTTGTGTGATTTTCCAATGTAGCATGACTCAGTTGCTTAAAAGTCTTTGAAATTCAAGAAGGAAATAACCTAATGGAATCAGAAGCAAAATCTACTAAATTTTAAATCACAGGGCATCTCTCAGGCTCACTGTTTCTCCCTTATGCATGGGAAAATAAATTTAATTTGAGGGTAAGAGATGAAGCTTTCTCCCACAAAATTAACAGATTAAACAGAAATGAATCCTTTTCTGACAGTCCTTCGAAGACACAGTTTTTGTTGGTTAAACTGAACGGGCTTGCACTCTGATCTTTTTTGGCTGTTTTCACTACAGTCAAAGCAGTTTATGCATCTATAAATACAGAGACATGCCTACTTCATTTACTGTTCCTCTTTTAGTCTTCTTTTAAAGCAAAAGCATATTCAGTGAGCAACTGAATTACATTATTTAAATATGCTTTATGATCTATGCAGCAAAGCTAAATATGTTCCCTGGTTTCCTTCAGTGAGGTTTCTGTGAGGCTAAGCAGGAATCCTGTAAGCTGTGGCTCACAGTGTGGTCCTGCATTTCTTCCTTTCTGAAAGGGAGAAACCTGAGGGGACAGTGGGACAACTGACTTTCTCCTGATTTACTGCAGGCAGCATCTTGGCTCCTGCAACTTACTCTGAGGCTCACTTCAAGCCCAGATTCTCATGGAAGAGAAGCTGCTCTGGGGGAAACCAGGCTTTCAGCCAGGCATGCAGGACCACAGTTGAGGGAGTAGCAATCTAGGCTGGGGCAGACACAGCCAGCTGGACACAGGCCTGACCTGATGGTGAGGAAACATCTTTTGCAGGAGAACTTTGCTGCAACCAGACCAGGGACCTTCTGGCTCATCTGAACAGACAGAAATTTTGTTCCTGGTGCTGTCAACAGCCTTGGTGTGGCACATTTTCCAGTTTATCCAGTCTATATTTTCATGAAAAGAGAAACTTTCTCTGGACAAGGAGGTTTTTGTTACCAAGGGAGGAGGTAGTGTCAACTATCAATAACCCTGGCCACATCTGGGGACTCCTCTTAACTGAAGAAGAAAATTATTATTAATGGGAACCCAAATCTTTGCTCCCTGGCTTAATGCAAGTGATGAGCATGACTAACATGACATGAGGCAGAGAGTAGAATCAAACTTGCTCCCTCACCATCATCTCATGAGCGTCTTAAAGGCTAAGCTGTAGAACAGTCAAATTTTCTACAGATGACACTTTTTCCTTTGCATAAAACAAACTGTCAGCAGCCAATGTCACAATAAACCCTCAGTCCTGCTTCAGAGATGAAACCTGAACAGTAATCTCCAAAATAAAGTATTTTATTAATTATGCAAAATATATACTCACCAAAAATAATTAGAATCCTTCCCCACCCAAGCATATCTTCTAATATGTAAGAGAAAACAAGAAGTGGAACTTGCAGATTATAGTCTGTTCTGCTACTGCGAAGAACTAAAACAGACTTTCTTATATAATTCATGATTTCTTTAACTCCTGGAAAATTTGGGGGGAAATGTTACCCTTTCAGTTTCTTGTGTCCATTCTTTCTCTGCTCTCTATCACCCATCTTTCCCATAGTATAGTGTTTCAGGTCACATAAAAAAGGTTTTTCACATTTAAGTTATTTGCATATGCCCTTACAGACAAACAGTTTGACGGCAATTTGCTATCCACTTGCAGCCACAGACCTCTCACTTTGAACACCAGGAACTGAGGGAACCATGCAAAACAGGATAGCAGCACTTGAATATTGTATTCCCCATATAAAGATTAAATGCAATGGGCTATCAAAAGTAAGAAGGCTCTTAGGAGCATCAAAGTAAAAACAAAGGCATTATGTAAGGACAAATAAATCATTAATTAGATTGATAGAATTTACAACAGAAAAATTTTATTTCACTGAAGTATAGACATATATTTGTAACAAATCTATATGTAAACTATAGACACATATTTGAAAACAAATCTATATGTAAACTGTTGATCGGTGCATAATCTTCCTTATGTGTTGATGAATTACAATCAAAAATTTCTACCTGTAAGTGGAAGTTTCACTGGCAGTCTGGCATAGTGGCTCTTTCTATAGATTTGTGAGACAACTTGGCCAGTAGTTCTGCAATTTCACATTTGAGTTCCTTCAAAATCTTGGTTGAATGCCAACCTGTCCCGGTGACTTACGGATATCTATTTGATTTAATTCCATTTGGATCCGTGTTTCTGTAGCTGAAGGAAATGGGAGCAGGGACTTGAAGTAAACTGTCTTTGTCTCAGCCACATGGTAGTGATATGTTAAAGCAATAGTGATATGCTAAAATGGAAATTTGTGGAAAGAAAACAGGTCTGCTAATTTTATTCAGTCATGCTCATGCAATCTGCATTGTGCTAAAAACATTGGGCAGGGTAAGGACAGCGATCATAAAGGCAGTAGTGAGGCACCTTTTGATTTGCACATCTGTCAGAGCAATGCCAGCCTACTTATGAGATGATAAAATGAGCTAAATTAAGAATGATCAGGGAACCCCATTCACATTATTGAAGCATCATACAGTAAGTGCAGGAGACAGGTGGCATAAGTGCTAAAACAAGGATGGAGAGTGTGTGCTGCAGGGAATCAATCTACTGCATTAACGGCTAATGGCACACTCCGTATTTATCCATTATTTATCACATAAATGAGTATGTACTGTCTAGACTGCAGAGGTGCTTTCATAACTAGAATGACACTGATTACTGAAAATTAAAAAATGAGAGCTGATCTTAATAAGTGAATTGAAAATTAGCAAATGGTAACAAACTCCACATGGTATATCTGCTCAAACTAGTAACAGTGGGTTTTGTTTTGGTTTTATGAAAATTATTTGATCCACAGCTGTAATTTTAGAGTTTAAAGAATAATGCAAAATCTGAAAAAAGGTAGAGGACTTAGGATGGAATCACTTCCTGCCACTATCACATACTTTCATTTGCATGCACACTTTTCATTCTGAGATGCTTTTTGTTTTGCTTTAATATTCTGTGCATTTATTTCTTTTCCCTTTCAACTTACTGGCACATTAGTGAAAATGAAGAATATCTGCTCACACTGAGAAAAAAATTCTGTTACTCACCATGTACTATGTTCCAGTTGTGGCATAGAAACCACATTCTATGCATCGTTTTTAATGTTTTAATGACACCAGAACATTGGCCTTGAGTAAGCCAGTTACATGAGCTCAGGCTTGATCATGTATCATTATCAGTGGAAGCTGTATCATTACATTCAGAAGAAGAAGCATCAAATTTTCACCTGAGACCCACTGATGGTGTTAAAAATGGACAAAAATTATAGATGGTTAGTTGAATCAGGAAATTTTAGAGATTAATTCTAATAAAAGTAACACAAGATTTTTTAGGCATGCTAATTTATTAATGAGGGATACAAGAATGATATCAAATAAGTGAAAAAGAAGCCCTTCAGTGTTCCCACTATATTAAACATCTTAAAAAGATGACTTCTGCATTAAGAGAATTTCATTCCTAGAGACTTAGGTAACCATTTAAAATTGATACTAATGCTAAATGTTAGCTATTTGCATTCATCCGCATTACACTCCATCCTCAACACAGACCAGGAATTCCCAAGAGACAAATCATTATATCTTGCAGTTGAAAAGGTTTTTAACTAGGTATGTGGCCCTGAAAGAAACCTGTGTACTTCTTCCATGTGAATCCATCATAGATGGTCAGTTCTTTCATAAGCACCAAACTGTTGTCCTGCAGTGAATCCCTTACAAGGAAAATGGATATGTTTTCCATGACAAAGTGAAAAACATAACATTTCCTCAGCTGCCATCAGAAATGTCTGAAATTTTAAAAATCCCTATCTCCAATCATTTCTGGAAATATCCATGATATAATTTACTCTGATAAGAAGGATATATGTTATATTAAGATGCCAACAACAAAGAAACAAACAAACAAAACCAAAATAAAAAACCCTCTCAAACCTTGAATTGCCTAGGTTAAGAAAACATAGAGGACAGTTTTGTGATTCATCTAAATCAACCAAAATTAAATGGAGTCTTACAAAGATTTAGATTGTGTTCTGAATCATAGTGTGCCATCTGGGCTGCTCATAAATTATAAAGCTGCTAGGCCAGTGGCTGAATAAGTTCATGCAAGGCTTGAAGATGCTTGAGAATAGATTATATTTTAAAATGTTCATAAACAAAATTTCTTCCACCCTCATTCACACGAATATTTTGGTAAAAAAACTGCAGTCCTGTGCATTTTCAATTATCACTAGCAGTTGTACATTCCTAGCATAACTAGTCAGATTTACCAGTTAATATACTCCAAAAAGGCACCTAAAGGCTTTCGAAGGTATTGTAATTATCATATTTACAGTCTCTAGGGTTACTTCCAGCAAAGAAATCCTAATTCAGCCTCTTCTGGTTCATTCAGTTGCACTTTGTTAGCTAGTAACCATACTGCTAAGACTTATAGTAATGCTGCTCCACATCTGCTTAAACTGCTGTCTCTTTATGATGCATATGTGACATGGACACAGTTGTGTTCCTTCTATAAACAGAAAAAACAAGGCAGTGACTTGTGGCTAGTCCGTTCAGTTAGTGAATCTGAGATTCATGGGCAGGAGTTCTGGCAACCAAACATTTCCCATGGATATTAAGTACTAGTTTCTCTTTGCAAACACCCATTTTTCCAGTGTGTCCTCTACAGTGGTTATGAAAATTGTGCAACACTGCTGTCATCCAGGAAAACAAGGATTATGATTATCTCATTCATTTGTAGAGAAATTCACATGATTTAGCTCGAATCGTTTTAAACTGTTTTAATTTTTATTTTTGTTTTAACAAGTGGGTAGCAATAATCATAACATGAAAAAAGGTATTTGTAAGAAAGTCTGAAGTAATTTCAGGGTGTTCATTTATTCCCATTTGCATTTGTGGCGATTTACCTAAGAGCTCAAATATGCAATAGTGCATAACTGGTTTCTTTCTGCAGGTTGGTCTCAACCTCCTGCTTCTCCCTTCTTTTTCTCCTTTAACACACATTATCTTTCCATCCTCTGCAATTAATCTCAAATGACCATCAGACTATAAAAACATACAAAGCTGAACAAACAGTGGAGAAAGTTATTCATGGTTGTTTCCCTAAACCCAGTTTGCAATTAACTTTTTGTGTCACATCAATATGTGTGTTTCTTCCCTTTTTACTTACATTTTGAGGTTTATATTGTGGATTTTTTTTCCAAGATCATTTTAAGAGAGGCTTTTAGTTATGGAGATACAGACACATGGCAGATTAATAAGTGAGGAAATTACAGGAATAGTTTTCTGTCTACCATTTCCACAGTGGCTATGTGTGTCTAAGAACAAGATTTGAAAGTAGGCTGGAAGAGTGTAAATTAGCGAATAGGGAAGGATAGCATAGCCATGGACTGAACTAAAAATGCAGGAGAAAAAAAAGGATGCTCCAGAGGCATGAAGATACCCTACCTGAAGACTTCTTGATCATGTTCTTATTTTCCAGAATATGAAACATTTTTGATACACAGACAAGAAAAATAAAATAAAACGAAACAAAAAAAGCATCAGTATCCAGGAAAACCATCCTATGGAGCCATCTGTAGTACAATATCATCACAGTAAGATGGAGATCCCCTGCCATTGTTAGCCCAGAGAAATGTGAGCCTTCAGCAGCAGATTGTATCAATGGGAAGGACACACAAAAATGACACAGTTTCCACAAGTTGTGTGAAAGACATTTTGAGGATGAGCACTAGAATAAAAAATTAGATAGAAAAAGAGCTTCCAGCTGGTGACAGAGAGAGCTTGGTTGCTGCTGTATTGTCTGGCAGATAGCAAAAAGCCAGAAGTGTGGCATTATGCTGAGAGTCATTCCTACCAAGAGAGGAGGAATTGGCAAAGATCAGCATTCCCTGCATGGGGGCTAGCAGATGATGGGAGGCACCTCCAGGTTTGCTTGGCAGACCAAACACAAATCAAGCTTCTGCAAAAGCATCAAAGAAAAACTAGTTAAAAAAACTGGCCATGCCAAATCTTTGAGATGGGTACTCAGTCACTCCTGTCCTTGCTAGCCAGTGCTGTCTCTCTGCTACTGAATGAAACGCGCTCTCTCTGTCCTGGCTGTTGTATTAGATGTGTATTACTGCTCTCCCTTGATCAGCTAAATCTTACTGCAGCTGAACCAGACAAGTCAGTCATTCACAATAGAAGATATTTTATGTTTACTCTATTTTCCAGTACTGCCTATGAGTTGGTTATCACAGAAAAAATAATGTTGTTTGTTTAAGAAAATTCTGTATTTTTCAGTAGTTCATGTTTCCTCACAAGTCCAGGATGTGACTGAGTGAAGTATAGTTACATATTTATAATTTCAAAATAAATTAAGAAATAGCTCATGCTGAGATAAACTTTCAGCCAGGACAACAACATAAAGTTTTACTAGTCCAGAATTATTAATAAGATTTTGGGGTACAGACATGGTGCAAACAAATAAGTCTACAGCTTCTGATGGGCAGTTTCAGGGTAGAGATTAGTTTCAATTCAATTAATAAAACACACATGTAAAGTCTCCAGCACAACTTAACAATTATATAACTTTTTTTATGCAAGCAGTGCTACAGAAGTGGCGTAGAGCACCACTCTCATTTCTTTCTATCCTACTAACTCTCAGGTTAGAGAGGAGGAGGTAGCATGGTGATGTACTTAGGAGATTTATTTAAGCCATCAGAGAAGTTATTTTAACAATCAACAATTTCATTTATTGTTAATTGTTAAATCTAAGAATTTAAATTAATAATTAAAGTTAGCAATTTAAATTAACTGTTAAAATTACACATTAACAACTTTTAATCTAGAAAGTTCAGGCTGACTTATTGAGCTATGTGTTAGTCACTATTGTAAATGCAAATGTATCACCATTTACACTAACACATCACATCAACCTGTTGAGGTTGGAAGGGACCTTTTGAGAACATACTGTTGAATCCCCCTGCTCAAGTGGGCTCAACTACACCAGTTTGCCCAGGACCATGTCTAGATGGGTTTTGAATACTGCCACAGATTTAGAATCCAGTCTATCTAGGCAACCTGTTACCGTATGCAACCAATCTGAGAGCAAACAGCATTTTCTTACATTCAGATGGGATTTCATGTGTTTCAATGGTAACTAGTAAAAAATTCTTATGCCAGGATTGTCTTCTATCAAAAGAAGAGAAGGCAGATCCTTAGTGTGTAGTTCCACACAGGGTTAATTTTTCTGGCTTTACAATTATTTGTGGAAAATTGGTTTGTCTTCATTTGTACATGTTTAATGAATAAGAAGCTGATTCATACTTCCCCATGGCAAACAGTTCTGCTTTTTTACTGTTCACTGATATTCCTAAACAACAATGCATATCCACCAAAGTTAATTAACACCAAGGTTGTGGGCTCAACCCCTGTATGGGCCATTTACTTAAGAGCTGGACTTGATCCTGGTGGGTCTCTTCCAACTCAGAATACTCTGTGAATCTTTTGACCCCAAGATAAGCTCAGTTGGTTAGAGCATGGTGCTAATATCCAGCTCATTCCAAGAACTTGACAACAGCTAGATGTAGTATAAGGGATAAGCTCTTAAAACAGGACAGCAGATAATTTATAACTGTGCACTGGATGTTCCTAAACCGTTTCCCAAAAGTCACATCCTTCTGTGAGACTGCATGCTACAGAGGGCCATATGATCTGTGGGCAGGTGGAAAACTCCCTAGTCAGTAGCACACTACTGTACCTCAGGGCCTGGTACCTGCCTTCCCTTTCTGCCCTAACATTCTCTGATGTACCCAACAGAAAGTATATGAAACTGAGATATTAAATCCTAACTGAGAAACAGCTTTGTTATACACAAACTGTCTGATCCAAATGTGGAGAAAAGTAGTATGCTTACACAGTCCCTGCATCACTTACATATTCAAAATTCCTGATCTGTACATAAGGCTTTTTCTTTATAAAAATCATCCCTTTGGGGCACTATAATTTAAGAGGGAAGATGAACATAGCGAGTTCTTTCACTCATTTCCTCTTTATAGCAAGAAAGTTCATGTTTTTCAGGATAAAGCCAAGTTTAATTTGCAGAGAGGATAACTCAATTTCCATCTGCCCCAAGCTTTGTTTCTCTAATCTCCTGCTCTTCTCTGCTCCAGCTTTTTTGCCTATCGATAAATACATATAGATATAGATACATATAGTACAATATGCAGTACAAAATATGCCAAATTAGTAACTTCACAGTTATTCTGAAACCTAAATGTGAAGGTAAATTGGCAATAATCAGTCATCGGAAAACAAAGTAGTTCCAGAAATCTAAACACTTTGCTCTTTATACCAGGTATGAATGCAGTCTTTTAATTTTTATTATCTTTTTTCCTCCATCCTTCAATCTTTATTATATAGGTAATTTATACCTATTCAAAGTAAATTAAGAAAGAAAAAGTTGCCTAAACTTTATGAGTACTTTTAACAACAGGCCTAGTTATAGCATCTGTCTTTACCAAGCATTTTGAGTTGAATCCTCCCCTGATACGAGGCCATTTCCTACCCAAGGAGTTCTTTATTCGACTGAAAAGCTATGTATTAAACACATACATATTAACTGAGAACATTTCTAAAAGCTCTTCTCTTTGGCACTGAGAAGGTTTGCAACAATTTCCTGTTGATTTTTAACTTGCATTGTTTCAGTACTTTCACTTATGTTCCTCACAAGAAAGCTTAGTTTTTGCATGTCTGCTTATGTGAGAGTCACACTCCCACACATCCAAGTACTTACCTTGGCACAGTCTGTACTCTATGCCTCAGATATTTGAAATTGCAGCATTAGGTGCATTGCCATGAGCACATTGTGTTGAGGCAGTATTACCAATTTCCTACAACTATTTAAAATTATTATTATT
>VZRH01007800.1:522774-535399 GCA_013397555.1 Urocynchramus pylzowi
CGCGGGCCCTGCGCTCCGCCCCGGCCGGGGCCGCGGGGGCGCTCGGAGTCCCGCCCGCACGGCGCGCACACACACAGGGACACACGCACACACACACACCGGGACACACGGACACACACACGCGGGGCACTGGGACACAGACACGGACACAGACACAGGCACACGGAGGCGCACCCCGCGCCGCAAACATGGCGCTGGTGCCCTGCCAGGTGCTGCACGCCGCCATCCTCCTGTCCTATTGCTCCATCCTGTGCAATTACAAGGCCATTGACATGCCCGCGCATCAGACCTATGGAGGCAGCTGGAAATTTCTGACCTTCATAGACCTGGTAAGTGCCCCCGGCGGCGGCCATGGCCCTGCCCCCTCCCTCGGGCTGCCCGTGGAGCGGCCGCGGCCCGGGTGCATCGCGGCCCCCGGCGCTCGACGGCTTCGCCATGCGGTGACCTTAAAGCGGGGCGGCGACATGTTGGGGCTGCAGGGCCGGCCGTGAGAGCAGCTAGCCGCACACCGCGGAGCCGGGTGGTTTGAACAGAGAGAGGCACGGACAAAGCCGAGCGGCTGCTGCGTGTAAGCGGCCGTGGGGAAGGTGCGCCTGACGGCCTGTCACTCGTCCCAGTGCTGATGATGTGTTTCGCCTTTTCTAATGGCCCACAGTTAACACCAGAACCTGCTGGCCCAGCATCTGGCTCCCGTGTGCTGTCAAAATGAAATATATGTCGTGCTCCTTTTGGCCCTTCTGAAGAATCCATCCGTGACAGGTGCAAGTGTGTCAGGGATGCAAAAAGAGCCACGCAACTCCAACTTGCCAGATCCAGTTAGTTTTGGTTGCAAATCCATAAAGGAGTGTATGAAATAAAAGACATGTAATTTCATCATATTTCTTCATGAGGGTCCAGATCTGTAAGAGTCGCCAGCATGCTGGCCCGCTGGAGTCCACCAGGTGCTAGTCAGGGTTATTTTTAATCTGAGCTTCTTAAGCTTGCTGCCCCCACAGCAAGTGTTCCCTTAGTGCAGGTGGGAGGAGAGGGGGCGGGAGGAAGAGAGGAGATGGGAGGAGAAACTTCGTTTCTGGTTCAGAAATATGATTGCCAACTTACACCTAGTACCTAGATCAAATTACTTTTTTTTTTTTCTTTGAATCCACGGTGTAACAAGGTGAGAAATTTTGCTGTTCCAACTCAGTTACTGAAAAGTCCCAAAATGCAAGTATTTCAGTGCCTCCCAGTGATAACACCTCTCTCAGAACTTCATTGTAGATTCACAAGTACTGCTGCTATTGCCTACACGCATGGTACTGACTCAGTAGGTTGAGTTTGTGGGCTTGTAGACCAAGGTCTGAAACACTTCTAGCCACGCAGGTCAAGTGTGCAAATTTCAGTATCAGGATTACGTTAAGGTTCACTGAGGTCCGTATTTTATTTGCAGAGAAAAAGCGTGTACAAAATATAAAAAAAATACAAGTGTATTTTTCACTTAGCCAGGGTAATTTTTTTTGTAGGTGCAAAAATTTGCTGGAGCTCTGAGGATCCACAGAAGTAACTAGTGCTTTTGCTGTAACTCTGAATTAGTTTCTTAAGGCTTGATGTTTCTCTAGAGGACAAACTAGAATCTATGTTTTTTACCTTTTGGGTTGCTGAACAGTACTGTCTGTAACATTGGTTAATAGAAATTAAAACAAAATCACAGTAAATTAGGGGGTAGCTGTTGACTTCAGTGACAGTTGAACTGGAAGTGAACCAGCCAAAGCTAAAAGCTGATAATCTCTTTGAGTCTCCTTCACCTTTTTCTCTTTTCTCCTAGCCCTGGCAGTTGCTTGAGCACTGTCAACCATGGCTGTCATACAGTGAAAATTTAACTGTAAATGATAGTCATCATTTCCCAAAAAATATAGCCTTGTTTATGGCAAGTTCACATGGACTTTTCCATCAAAGCATGTACATGGTTCAGGCGACTTCTGTCAGGGCTCAAAAGGTCATGGTAAATATGTAGTGCTTTCTAAAATAGCTAGAATAGTTATCAACTGCAGCTAGTTATTTCTGTCCTCTAGCTAATAGTTGTCATGTGTTTCTCATAGTCAAGCCCAGTAGTTGAGAAAATATTTAGCTATTTCTTACAGTGTTCAGTCCTTCAAAATAACACACAATTCAATGACTTGAATGCCTTTCTTAGTGACTAGCCAGCATGCAGAGGTCTCCACTTGCTGATGCTATTTCTTTATGTCCAAATGACCCTGCCAGTAGCTTATGAAAGCAAATGTATCTTTCTGTTCCTTGGGACAACTGGAAGACTTGGTGAAACAAAACCAGTTAGATTCCTGAGGAGGATACCAGGAGGCATGGTTGGAGGATGTTAGGCACATTTTCAAAATCCTGTATCTTGACTAAGTCTTGAAAAGCTCTTCCATAAGTTTCAGTTTGCTCAGCCATGTGCACTGTTCCTGTGTCAGTCACATTCAAAGGCTGTCTAGACAAAATATCATCAATGCCAGAGTCTTGGCAGACGTGTGTTCTTGCTACAGATTGTACCTCCACAAACAGAGATTTCATCTTTGACATCACAGAAGCACGTAGAAGTTCTTTCTGCTTCCAAAAACTGCTACCAGTTTTTGAGAAAAGTCAGTTTATTACTTTAATGTGAAAAGTAATATAATATAATCTAATATAAAATATATATATAATATAATTTATATAATAAAATATAATCTAATTTTTTCCATCTGTCCATTTGCAAAGGGATGTTCGTTCCAGTCTCAGCATCCATAAATCTCTTGGAATCTTAAGTAGCCAGTCTTGTAGAGGTGCTGTGAGAAATGATTTACAGTTATCAGCAAGTATTACACTTTTGAACTGAATTATGAAAATCTAGTAGTTTGGACTCTAAAACATGGGACAGTAAAACATTATAGGTGTATGCAGTGATTTGCACAGTAGACTTTGAGCCCTCACACTATTCATGGAAGTAAAGCATTATGAGGAAGTTTTTTAATACAAATGTAATGTCCATGTCGATCCAAAGTTTTTTCGATATTCATATCTAAGTAGTGTTTTGGATACCAATGTTCATTCCTAATCTCTTCTGTCCTTGAATTAGGAAAGAAGACAAGTGCAACCAATGAAGTTTAACTGCTGTCACTCTGATGACTTACTATTTTTTTTTTGCCATTGCAAATCTGGTGGCAACATTCCCTAAAACTCCTGTGACAGTGGAGTATTTTTCTGGTTTATGAAGCAATGCACGTGCAATATGTTTTGACATTACATTCAAGGTGCTCCTGACTGTTGCTACTAACAGTGATAGCTCCACTTCAGCCTTTCTTCTTCGTATATAGAGGTGGTAGATAGTTACCCTGCTTATTCAAAAGGTGGCAAAGATACCTGCCTAATATCTGTGTATTCCAAAGCCCGCACAGAAAAGACAGCAGTGTCTTCTTTGTCATGTATAGAGTGGAAAACCAAGGTATGAAGAGGTAAAGAGTTGCTGCCAAAATCAGTTGGTGGGCCCAGCAGATGGAATTATGAAACTGAATATTCAGGCTAGTTCAAAACTACGTGTTGCTTTCTTATGAACTCAAAACACAAACCAAGCCCTGAGGTTAGTTCCTGTGAAAACAGCAAAGAATTGGATTCAGATGGGATATTTCAAGAAATGGGCCTAAAATTTCTTGTATAGCTGCCTTTGTTTAACTCAGATTCACGATTTTGTGCTTTAATAGTAGCATGCTGCAGGACAGCACTGTCTTGTGCTGCATCCCATAAATACATTGTTGAGCCTCATAGCTGAAATTTGAGTGAGGCCAGAAATGATGCCAGTAAATATTCTTTGCAATAAGTTTGTCATCTTATATAAATCCCTCAGAAATTTTCCTTACGCAGTTCTGTAGGTACTTGAAGTAGATGGATTAAAGATAATAGTACTTGTTCATCCTGCATACACTGCAATCACACACTTGCCTTTATAAATGCACTTTTGTTGCGGAATCCATTGCACCAACTGGTTTAAAAGTTGCTATTGCATTTTATTCTTCAGTTTCTCTTGGATCTCTTACTTTTGTTGGGAGAAGAGGCAAAATTAAATAGAATTTGTCTTCTGGAATAAAGTGGAGAGTCTGTGGGTGCCAAAAGTAGACCAAATCTATTTTTTGTGTTTGGGTGTGTATAATAATTAGCAGAAAAGTAACTTAGAGTTGTAAGTATGTACCTCCTTAGTAAGGGATGTGCTGATCTAAATAGCATCTAGTTTTCATTGTGCAGTTTCTCTGGAAACCTTACTCCTCAAAGAAAGTAGAGTAAACCAAGATATGAGTGCACATATATTAACAAATTTATGGTTTTTTGGTTTTGTATTTTATAATCTTAAGGTCTCCCTGATAGGCAGCACAGGGTAGTTACAGAGACAAAAAGCAAGGCCAGATTTTTGGAAGCAGTCTCAAGTGTTGTGTTTTATGATTAATCATCATAAAATTAATAGTCCCATTTTGAATATCAGAGTGTTAACCTGGGTATGCCTATGAGTCGATTCAGTGCAGCCAAAGTTAGAGAGGAACAGATTTTGCTCATATATAAATCTGCCTGACGTTATACATTTATTATACTCTTGAAAGAAATAGCAGGATGTCTGTGTGAACTTTTTATATGTTGCCTGGCAGATTGAGTTCTACAAAAAATAGGTATGTGCTCTGTTCCCAGCACATATTTTTTGCCAGTAAATGCTGGGGTTTTTTGCAGAAAACACCTTTAGATTTAGTTTGATTAAGTTCAAATAAGTGATTAGAACTTATGTCCTTGTCTCTGAAAACTTTCAGAGGGCCATGTTATTAACAGGACTAGAAACTCGAGTTGTTAGAGTTATAATTTATTTAATTAGTGTATTAGTTATTAAGTTGTATGAGATACAAAAAACAAAAAAAAAATATATTAGTTATTAAGTTGCATGAGATACCAGACAACAAAAAAGATATCAGTTTAACAAAGCGCTGCTAAAAATTTTTGGTGATTTGTGCCCAATTTGGATTTAGTTGAGCTGATAGGAAATAAAAGGACCAGAAAATACTAGAGGCCAAAACTTTCAGAAGTTAAGGAATAATAAACTAAAAGGAAAATTTATTTAAGTTTATTTAAGTTTAAATAAACTTAAATAAATTAAGGAATAATAAACGGTACCATTGGTGTATTATTTGAAATTGTGTGAGTTTCATTGCTAACTGTATGGTTTACACTTGACACAAGTAGAGGACAAAAGTGAAAACACATTCCACACTCTATGGAATATAACTGTGACTCTTTTACGAGATTTCCCTTAGTAAAATAATTTTCAGCTTATGATTTCCTTTTTCATCATCTATAAAGTTAGCCTGATATGCAAGTGTTTTATGGCTTTTAAGTGAAAAGATTCCAGAAGTGTAAAATATTGCTATATATTATTCCCAGTTGTAATTCATCATCATATCTAGATACCTCTGTGGTGTTACAGAGAATACAGTCAATGGAGGATTTATCAGTTTACATAGAAAAGGATTGTTTTTTAAGGAATGACAAGATGAGATTTCTTAATGATACTTAAGGTATTTAAGAGAAAAGGTAACAATATAGGTAGGAGAGTCTTTTAATGTTTCAGAGGTTTTTTTTTTTTTCACTCTTGGGCTGTAAACATGTCTGGGGAAGAGTAATGTATAGTGCTGTTGATGCAGTAATAAAAATGTAATTGTGTCACCCTTCTTTATTCATAGATCCGTGTTTTCCATTTGCTGTTGGTAGAGCTATTACAAATTGAGTGGAATTTGAGCACTACATTGAAGTGTTCCGTTTTCACATTGCATTAGTCTGCCTTTATTTTACAATTGTACTTAAGTATGATGTACATTTAATTTGGGAATTCTCAGGGAAGTTATGGCTATCTTGAACTATTTGTGTTGGCAGTAGGGTTGGCAGCATAAAACAGGAGAATGGAAGAGAGGAAACATTGGGATCACTTTCCCTGATGATAGATTTAACTAATGTCAGTAATATTATTTTAGAACTTGGAGTAGGTAAGTGATATGCAGCAGTGCTGTGTTTTACACCAGTGTACAGTCTGTAGAGTTTTGCCAGAACAGTTTCAAATGATGACAGCTTCAATAAGTTGGTTTAGTAGTCTTTCGGTTGCCCTTTGAAAAACATCCTATTTACTTAAGTTGTATAACAGTTGAATTGTTTTCTTTAAAATTTTATTAATAGTGGTAAGTATAATTCAGATAATCTTATATGCCTTCATATAGCAAGATTCTTTTAAACAATTGGTTTTTTAAAAACAAGGACAACACATCTAATGTTCTACATTAGTGTTCTTTGCTGAAGTAATTTGGGTTCTGAGCCATCCTAATCCATTGTGAATATAAGTATTTAATAATTATTTAATCAATGTATTTTTTGCCTTATATTTGTGTTACGTTAATGCAGCCATGTAAGTTTATACAAGAAATAGATTCTGGAAGATTGACCTTCTTAAGTTGTAGTAAAGATCTATATAACCTATCAAATAATACTCTTAACTAGTATAGAAAATTGCAGACTTAGTGTTCTAAATTAAATATATTTGTAATAAAATCAAATAACACTTGATTCTTTGCAGTTACATGAACCTTAGGATGTACAAGGATGTGTAGGGTAGATGTCCATGTGGGTAGTTGCTTCCTTTGTCCTTAGGCTGAAAAAGAATATGTGTTAATACGCCACTGTACAACAAATCCAAAGTTGACCTATAATTAAAAAAAAAGCCTTTATGAAATCACCACCAGTGACTGGTTAGTATGCTTTCTACAGAATTCAAGAGTGAAATAAATATTGGTGTACAAGAAAGTTCAGATTGGATATTTCTGTATTTGAAATAAATGTGATGTTATTGCTTGCAAAACACTAATGCAAAACATCAAACTCCTTTCAGAGTGGGTTTTTGGGATTTTTTAAAGTATTTGAATCTGAGGCCTAGTCTTCTCATCTTGATGTTCCACTATATGTATGTATATATGGATTAAATGTGGCATATAAGGTAGAAACAAAATTGACAATTGACTTTTTTGTAGACCAGTTCTTTGAATGGGTGAATATGAAAAGCTTTCATCCTTCCAATGAAAGCTTTTCAGATTTTGCCTTATTTGCCAGCATTTATTTGTATAATTACATTTTCCCCTACTGTTATTTTCCAAGGCTCTGAATTTGTTATTAGTCTTCAAAGCTTTGCAGGCTTTGTTCCATTACTCTTACTGTGTATCATGCAAGATTTTTTTCAACCCAGCATAGTTAAATATGCTACCACTGAAAAAGCTGTGTTTAACTTTAGTGGATGGAAAAGTTAACCCAACTCTGAAGAAAAAAAATCTGTTGGAAGCTTAAGTAAAACTTCCAGACTTTTCAGACAGGAAGAAACTCTAAGTTAAAATTTATGTTTTGGTAAGACTTAAAAACAAGCCCCTCTCCCAATTAGAACTGTGATTAAGTTTTTGGGATTTTTTTTAATACTGCAAAATTGCTTTTATGCTGCAAATTTTAGGATTCTGTTGGTTGAAAACAGGCTAAGCTTATGTGAAATGCTAGGGGAAAGTAAGAACCTGATTTTCATTTGTATGAAGGCTTCTTCTGGCAACGTAGATAAATCCCAGTTTTCTCTTGAGAGTTTCAAAGTACCATTTGAATGCCTCTAGTTGCATTCCCTGAACATCCTGTCTTGCCACTGCTCGTACAAGCATCCAATTTACAGTAGGTTTTCCAAACAAATATGCCAAAAGGTGCAATTGTATAATAATTTCCACTTTATTCTGTTTGTAGCTGACATGATTCAGGTATTTTTGCCGCAGTTGTCTGTCAGGTTAGTTGTTTTAAAGTGCATGAGGACTCTGCAGTGTAGCTTAAAACAAAACTAGTACTGCTGCATTTTTCCTAGCTGAATATTTGGTGTCCTGGTAAAGTAGAATAGAATGTGCAGGAGAGGAGGATGTAAAATCCCTCACTAATTCCTTTCTTACTTGTAAACCGGCGCACAAGGGGTAGTGGATTTTTGCAATTAATTGGTCCAACTGAAACAATTTAAGAGTCTGAATCTTAACTCTACAAATGCTGCTAGACTCTTCAGACTATTTGAGCTGCTTGAGCAGGGAGGGACCTAGCTGAGAATTTAAATTTTAATCTATTAGGGATTGATTGGCTCATTTTTGATTTCAGACAGTGCTGTCTGTATTTGTATACTTTTTTAAACCTTGGGGTTTGTGTATCTGAGGGTAAATTTACTTCTTTCTTCCCTATATTTGTGTATATTTTATAATGTGTCTTGAAGCCTTCTGGTCCTGGTAGCACATAAGTAATAAATCATTATTTATTATTATTGCTAATATTATTAGAATTCAGAACAAGTGGGAGTTCCACATGCAGAGTACAGGTGCCATATGTTCCTAAATGTACTTGATCAGATGCAAAAGGAAGAAAAAGAAACTGCTGACTTGAACTGCTGCTATATGAATTGGTGAAATGGTAAGAACACAAAAGGGATGTTTTTCCTGCAAGGTGCTTAACAAGCTTGTGCCTGAAAGTGGTGGAAGCATTTCAGACAGCTGATGTTGGGGCAATTGGCTGATCCTGAGGCACGGCAGCGGGGCCCTTGCCCATAGGGAAGACACAAGTTGTTTATGGCCAGTGCTTGCGCAGGCTCAGCTTTGTAAAGAAAGGAAGCAGGGAAGTGAGAGATAAAAGGAATCGTACATGACAGCACTTTGTACCTGGCTGGTGACAGAGTGCACCATGCTGACCAGTCTTGTGTTGTGACAAACTGGTATTTAGGTATTTGACCGCCAGGTATGAGGACGCAGTGAGGGAAGGCAAGTGGTGGAGATGCAGGGTGGCTGGTATTTCTTGGCTAAACCAGCGTGTGTTAGCTCCCTCAGACTTCCCTCCTTTTCTTTTACTCTCTGTCATTTCTTCCTCCCACACACCCACACAGTCTCCCCACACAGCCCCCCTGGCTGGGGGCACTGGTGCCACAGCATCACTTCCCTGCACATACGTGTTTGGCTTAGCATGCTCTGCTCAGCGCAGGGTGCTTGCAAAGCTTGTCCCTAGTTAGAAGCCATATGCGCTGACAGATGCAGAGGTCCCCATTTGCTGTTCACTTAGGCTTACAAACAAATGGAGACTCCATGCTGTGAAAATTCTCTTAACCTGGGTTTACTTGTTCTGTCTGTGTTCCAAGGACTGTGCAGTAGACACAATTGTCTGCATTCCAATAGGTCCCAGGAAGCAAGTCCCAAGTGGAACTCAGAGTGGAAACCTCTGTTGTGTGGAACTGCATGGCACTGTACTTTTAAATGGGACATTCAGGAGGCTGGAAGGGATTTGGTGTGTTCAGGTGTGGCTACACATCTTCGTGTACTTTTGATATAATAGTTATTTATCTATGCTGCACATAATTTGAAAATACCAAACTGTCATAAGAGCTACTCTGTTCCATAGCCTCTCCATATGCTGTGCACATCTCAGAGTAATTTGGAATGCTACTACTGAAGTCAGTTTAGGTGACCAATTAATGAACAATGGGTCAAAGATTACAGCGGTTCAAGATGCTGTTCAGGTTTTACAGTGTTGACTGTAGAGGACAGGAGAGAGTAGACAGCTTTTGGGTTAGCTGTCTCATGACCTACCATGGCTAGAAAGGGATATTACTGCATTTATTAAGGATCTAATGATCTTTCTAATTCTAATGTATTATTATAGAAGATTAGCGTTCAAACCTCATTGACTCATTGACAGTATAATTTCAGAAGCTAGACACCTCTGGTTTTCCATAGATTGTATTCTATGCTTTTAAGTTATATGTCATTTCAGACTAAGTTTTATTTTCTTTTTGTCATGGTTTGGGGCAGAAGCTACTTACAATTATTACCAAATATTACCAAAATACTTCAAAGCTGTTTTGTTCCCTGTTAATTACAAGGCTGAGTTCAAATGATGAGATGTATTTTATGATAATGCATTTTAGAAAAGGGTGGAGGGACCTCTTGTTACTTTGAGGATTTGGACCAGTGGGATCTGAACTTGATTTTAAAATTCAACCTGCAACATAAAAGCAAAATATGAATGTTCTTGAGGGTGTGCAAGGGGATGACTCTTCATCCACTGCTGGCTTTGTCAGTGAAAGTGCTATCCTTTTGCCCTGATCCATTTGTGCCCCTTATCACTCAGTCAGGCTCCTCAGTTACAAGTTGCTGTCAGCTATCAGTATATTTTCTGCCTTTTTTTTTCTTACGGGAATCCCCATCCGCTATCTCTTCCCCTGTTCTAGTATCTTCTAACCCAGCACAGTCTCCTTGATCTTTCAGCTCTTCATCACAGTTCAATTGCACACCCAGTGCTCTTCCAGAAGCCTGTGTTTTCCTGTCAAGTGCTGCTTTTCTTACCCCACGTACTCTTTACACTCCTTCTCCACCATTCACACATACTGTCTTTCCTCCCAGTGCATTCATTCTCATATATTCTTCTGCATTCTCACCCTGTCCTTCCCAAATACCAGACCTACTCAGTGTCATTCATTCTCTTGTGTTTTTAAAGCACCTAGTATAGACCCGAACCAGCAAAAATTAAGCCATTTTCCATTAGAAAAACTTAATCTTGGTGTGGTGTGGCCTTAAATAAACCAGTTTGGAAATTATGCTGTTACATAAGACTCTTAGCTTTGCTTTCTGTTTTTGAACAAGTTTTTAAGCATCCTGGTTACAGAAAAAAAAGCCTGTAAGTGTTAAGCATAATGGATCGTGATCCTAATGTTTATTATGGTGTTAAAATCTTGTCGTTTCTTGGTAGTCTGCCATTCAAATTTTTTTATGATAAAATTTCCAATTCAGAAGCAGGTCCTTGATAAAAACTGACATTTAACATGAAAAATCAAAATTATGTACAGAATTGGCAATTGGTATTTATTCGGACATTTTCCATCTTTGTTTTTTGTAATGTACTTGTTTTAAATGAGACACTGAAATTATTTAAATTGTATTTTATATTTCCTAATAAGAAAACTTGTCTTTTAACAATCATCATGAAATTTGAAATCTACTACTTTCAGTGAAATGAACAAAAGTAGTTTTGAACATTGCTTAGCTTTTCAGCCTTGATAGCAGCAGCTTCTTTTTTTTTTCATGTGAACATATACAAGTACTTATAGCTTGTTTGTGGGTGCGAATTTTGGCTGTATGCAGACACACCTGCAATTTAGGGGTAAGGAAAGAGAGAAACATGTATTTCACATTGGTAACTTTCTCCTCAAACCGACATGAAAACATACTCATTTTTATCAGGGGTTACCAGATACAGATGAGCCTGCCATGGCTCTACTCCCCCATTTCCAACAATAAGCAAGGCTGAACACATGCCCATTGGACACATACAAAGACAGACGTGTAAAATCAGGTTGCCTCTAATCCAGGTCAATACAAATAAAATTCTGATTGAACTAGGTGGTTTGGAGTCAATATCTTTTCAGATATGTCAGCCAGGATGTCAAGTGATGTTTGGAACAAGGAATGCTCAACATATGACCCACCTGGAGTCTGTATCCTGCCTGGTTAGTCTTCCTGCGCTGAACCCAGAGCTGGGCTGCATTCAGGGTGCTGTGTTCTGATGGGAGCACTTTGGTCTCGATGTCACTTGTCAGAGAGTTGAGCCCTACCACAGGGCCTACCTGTCCGGCACATCCCTGGAACCAGTGTTCGCAACTGCCTTGTGATAAAATGTCCCAGGAGGTCAGTGCATCTCACAATGGTCCAGATCTGCAGGGATATTTTGATATTACTTCCAACAGCTAATGGAAAGGTAGCAAGGATCTTGATGTACAGGAATATTTTGATGTTACCTTTGACAGCTGATGGGAAGGTGTTCTCTCTGTATTATTCACATGTGTTCTGCCTAGTTTGCACAGGAGTTGAGGTCAGATTCCCAGTTCTGGGAGACACAAAGCATCTGCATATGCATGTGACTAAGAAATATTTGATTTTTCAGCACATTGTAAGATAAGACATAAAATATTGAAGGAAGCTTTTTTCTGTTGGGTTTTTTTGGGGGTTATTTTGGGTTTTTTTTTTTGTTTTTTTAATGCCTCTTCTGGTGTGATTGTAAATTTAGAAATTAATTTGTTCCAGATGGGAAGAAAAAAATCAATCTCACAATTTCTTGTGAGCAAAAGGATTTAGGAAAAGTATTTCAAAATCATGCTTTCAGTGCAGTTGAACTGATCAAGTGAAAACAAGACATTTGATTGTCTTCATTAAAATACTTGGACAAAACGACATTACAAAGGAATCAGCCATTGCAGTGAGAAATTGTTATTCATAAATATTTTGTCACTGGTATTAATTGAAAATGTGTTAAATTTCCCTCTAGCAAGGGACAGATCAATGTCACAAGAGGACTATAACACTGAAAGTTGTAACTTAATCATAAATATTACCTTATTTCATAGGAATTGTAACTGTGCTGTGTGGAATAGTCAATGCAAACTTAAATTTGAAAGTGAGAGTCAGAAGAGGATGTGATAAATCCAAGCCCAGAAAATAACTGAACAACTGTTTAACCTTTCTCTCTCTCTCTCTCTCTCTTTTTTTTTTTTTTTAAT
>VZRH01007800.1:541825-656362 GCA_013397555.1 Urocynchramus pylzowi
CCGATCTCCAACACAGGACCTCTAATGAGCATGGTTGAATCTTGTTTGTGGAGTATATGTAGGCTATATAGAACTGAACTGGTTGTAG
The DNA here is from genome assembly GCA_013397555.1 of Urocynchramus pylzowi. Lineage (NCBI taxonomy): Eukaryota > Metazoa > Chordata > Aves > Passeriformes > Fringillidae > Urocynchramus > Urocynchramus pylzowi. Next base: position 541,914 of record VZRH01007800.1, read on the forward strand.
AGAGAAAGGTAGCAACAGTCATCCTACCACAGTCTCTTTGTTCTTGTTCTCTTTTTTAGCTGAATTTATCTCTGCAGGCTGAAATAAATGTAATGATGGTGCCTTAAACAGGCATTAAGGTTCATGGTTCTCACTCCAATTTTCAGGGCCCATGGTGAGGAATGGCGGACTCCTTTTGAGGAGTGTACATCTCCAAGGTATTAAACTGGAAGATTCCAATATCCCAAGACAAACTGAAGCTTTTGGTTCAACCCTCAATGGAGAAAATAACTTTGGTTACATCTGTATCTTGCATCTTATATCTTAACTGACAGAAGACTCAATTAAGTGAAAAGAGAATTTCATCCTAGTTTCTTATTGTCTTGTCTATATTGCACACAGATATGAGCAACCACCTATGGGAATTCAAATCCTTGAATTATTCTCAGAGTTGATAAGCCCTTTCATAACATACCATTAGCTGTTGGAAAGATTACCTGCAAAACTTTAATAAGCTTTTTCAAGAAATTACATTAGGGCTGCATTTCATATGCAGCTTGCCTGGCTGATACTGAAGTGATAACTTTTTTTATCAACATTGTGCATCTTGGTTAAAAGCTGAATTGGTGTTAGTTTGCTGCTGACACCAGCAAGGTGGATCCAGGATCCATAATGAAGACCTCACCAAAGAATGGATAGCATCCCTTTAATGTAACCGGAAGTTTTACATGGTATGAGTAAGAATTCTTGCTATGACTGAAAAACAGTGGACTGTAAAATCACATAGAAAAGACAAAGCTATTTGTTTCAATGTCTTTCGGTTTCATTGACATACAAACAGATTTTGAACAGTCACTAGAGACTTAAAAGGCAGTTCTGGTATGTTAGTGTGTATGCAAAAACTTCCTGACCTGTTTAGACAGAAAATGGCAATGAAAAAAATCAGTACAGTACATGCGTAAACATGCAGAGATAACTTCTTTATTCTAATGGGTGATATTCTAATGGGTGAGTTGAACCTGTCAAGTGCAGATGTTGCAATTGCAGAATGATTTCCAGATTTACATGGGTGACTGTTGCCCTGTTCTTTTGAGTTTCTCTAAGCCTTCTGATGTTTACATTCTTGTAATGGAGTTTCTCACACACTTTCATGTAAATAATGATTGTTTTGCATTCTTCTCTGTAGGAGGAGAATTTTGATGCACTGTTAGTTTGACCAGTGTGGTTGGAGAGGTGGCAATGTCATTCTCCAATCCACTGTCACTTTTAGAATTTTATAAATGTTGGAGTCTGAAAAATAAAGTTCTCTTTTCCTATTCCTGTTCAGATGCTGGAACACCTTGCATGAGGTTTATTATTTTGTGTCGCAACGGTGACAGGTGACAACTTGGATAAGGTTTGAATTTTTTTGATTGTTTCTATATAAGCATATACAATAGCAACCAGGTGCTACTGAGTACCACTTAGTTAATGATAGTCCTGTGTACAACTTTACACTCAAATCTTCAGTTGGTCTGTGTCCCCTGACTCCTTTTTTTGCCCTCTGAGTAACATGTTTGAAGTGTTACCAACAGGGAGATACTTATACAAGACCAAGTACTATTGAAGCGTCAGTTCACCAGAATCCTCATGTGACGCTTAAACCTGTAATGACCGTAGGAAAATTCCTTCAGTAGATTGTGAAAATAGTTCAGAAGTGTTTAAAATTTTGTGATCAGCTGGAGTCATTCAAGAGATATGTGAATTTCACAAACAATGAAGAGATTTCACAATCCTTGATGCAACTTAACACTTTCCTTACATGAAGCCCCAGACTTAATGTAATCATAGGTTCACTTGAGTTGGAAGGTAAGCTATGATGTCATCTAGTCCAATCCCTGAGGCAGATCATGCTCAACACTGACCCAGGTTTCCTAGGACTTCATCCACCTCAGTTCTGACTGGTAAGTTGGAAACCTCCACTCTTCTACAGTTACACATCCATCTCTTTCTGTTGTGATGTACAGAACTGCTCAATCACATTGTCTGCTAAGGATCTCACTGGTGATAATCCTGTTTGTTGGATGTGTGATAGTCCATCATGTATCCTGGTACAGCATATTTTCAGGTACTTTTGTAAGCATGTACTACACATCCAGATTTTTCAATAGTTCTTGTTAAATCTAGATGAAGGCCGTGCTATTGAAGTTTTTAATAGGAACCATACCACAGGACTATTTAAAGGTAATGGTTAAGCACCAGAGTTAGAGTTTCCTTCAGTATTAGTTGCTTTTTTGACAACACTGCTCTCCTCTGCAGATACAGAGAAAGTAATTCTTGTTATTCATTAGGTTAGTTCAGTAACTATTTCATTCACACAGAATGAAGAAAAATCAATTCAGTGAGAAACCAGCTGGGAGTTAGAAAGTAGGAAAACTGGTTTTCCTCCTACTCACCTGTGAATAACAATGAGGTGTGGGAGGATAATATCTAATACCTCTAAAATCTTGTAGAGCATAGTGAAAAGAATCACTAAATCTGTTTTTACTTACTACAGAAAACAGTTTCTTCAGTATGTCATTTAAATACATAATGTGTTGTTTTAAACTTTTCTTTGCATTCGCAACACATCTGAAGTTAAGATCATTTATTTAGTTCAGAACTGTTCAAAATTCTTGGAGATATTTTAGCATATTCCAGCCTATCACCAGTCATGATACTTATCTAACAGAAATAAAATAAATGCACCATTTTAATCACTGTTTTCTAGTATAACAAAAAATAAGGAGTATAGCAAAAAACGAGACTTCATTTTTTAGGGAAGTGATTGCCATTTTGTTACTTGGTTTTGGCCCTTATGAGTCTGGTTACCTTCCCGAATCCTGGAGTCCTTTTTTCTGCCTGTGGTTCACTAGGCAGTTGTGTTCAGTGTCATGTTTTTGTAATGCTCACATGGCATCAGTGCCTTAGGCCTTATTTCTCTCAGTTTTCTTCACCAGAGGCTTTATCCAAAAATGGCAAGTAGTGCAAAATGTAGCAGTCTGCTTACTAAGTATATCTTACCACAAGGAAAGTGCTTTTTTTTTTTTGTTTTTTCCAGATACAGTAGTGTTTCCTGTATTTTTTTTCAAGTTGAATTTAAAGCACTGGTTTGGGTTACAAAACAGTAAATTGCTGTGTATTTGTCTGCTTTGCTCTTGGTTGCTCCTCCTGTGCTATTATGCAACAGTGAAGTTAACAGATGTACTATTTTGCCTTCTTATGAAATAGCCGCTGATAGGGAACATCTCTGTTGTAAATCTTATTCCTCTTTTTGATCTAAATAAATATGATGACCTATGAAAAAATTATATATGAAAAATCTCTTTTATTAGTTCTTTAAAAAGATTACCATTAATAAGAGTAAAGAAATTAAAATTGGGGAAGCGGACTTAATTGTTTTTGAGATTTTATTAAAGATAGTTAGCAATTTCTTGGTCTCAGCTTCATGATTTTCTGTTGGTTTTTAAAAAATCATAGCTCTATAGAAATAGTACAATATATGGATGTTTACTCAGTTTACACTGCTGAGTAATGTGCATTGATACCGTTTAGGTTGGTTTATGACAGTTCCATGCAAAGCACCCTTTCCATATGACATTTAGAATCATTTAAATAAGAGCTTGATAAGAAATAAACAGATCATCTCTTTGATCACTTTCAAGTTTCTTCAGAATATGTTAACAGTCTGAGAAAGAGAAATGGAAAGAGAAAGTCCTATCTGAAGCTGGCTGTCTCTGTATTTAGCAGCAAAATAATTTCTAATTGACTGAGTGCTATTAAGGGAAAGCAAACCTAGATCTGAAGTATGTGAGATCCTTTCAGGTTCCTTCTCTGATTTCTTGAGTTGTTTAGAGAGGCAAGAGTCCCTCTAATACTTTCTCCATCTTCAGTCTGAAAACCTGGGAAGTGGTAATGACAAAAAACAAAATAAGGGTAGGAAAAATTCTGTAGAGAAGCAATCATAATGCCGTAGCAATACTGTGATATGTTGATTGATTTATTTTTTTTCAGCTAAATACATTTAAAATATGGACATCATGATATGATGGTTAGATAATTATCCTTTTACCATACAAGGTCAATAAACACTTGGTTAAAATATGACCATTTCTGCTGTAGATATTTTGTGCTTATTTTTCAAATTGATTATGGATTAACGTGCTGACCTTGGCATTGATACAGGTGTTGTAATTATAGACAGGAAATTCCTGAAGTAGTAGTTTTATATTAATCATAATACTACTTTATTGCAATACTATATAATATTTTGCTTTTAGATGAAGTACATGTTTTGACTATGTTCATAGCTAGATAAACCCTGCTTCTTGAGAAGAAAACCCTTTGCAGGGAAGCACAATGTGCTTTTACTTACTGCAAGTTGATGATTGAATGTCAAGCATTTTATAAATCAAACCAGTATTTAAATTGTATTTTCCTCCAGAAGATAATACAATTTCATGTAAAGGCAAGCTGTGGTATTCTAACTTGGAGTCAACATGCATTTTCTGGGTTATTGTTTTGTTTCAGTGTTTTCCATTCAAAAGAAGATGTTTACCTACCTGTATTCAATTTGCCATACTTGTAGGTGTTATTACCTTTGTTTTTTATTTATCTGTTTTGGATATTTTGGAAGCAGATACAAGCAACGTCTGCAGTGAGTCAAGCAAAATTCCATGGTTCTCATAACAACTATCACTATATTGTAACTGCTACTACACTAAGGGCTCGGTTCCTTGAAATGTAATACTAATTTTGATCGCACTGTGGCTGCACATGCGCTCCCTTAACACGTAAGGAAAACAATTTATCAGAACTCTAGTTCCAGCAGAGTAAGTTAACACACATCTGTGTGGATACTGTGGGAGATTACTGCTGAATGCTATCTCATACTGAAGGTCATCAGTTAGATTTTCTGGTAAAGTATTACTCTTCCTGAGTTGGCATGAGAACTAGTACCCAATAATTGCAGGTAACCAACAGAAGGAGTAAAAAGATACAATTTATGTGATCCATATAGTCATTTCACAGTTGTCTGCTTTTAAAAACATTTTTAGAGTAGATAAAAAACATTGCTGGAGCTGTAATGGAGTGGACTTTTGCAGTCAATAGGCTAGGCACCCAGCCAGTTTGTAATTCAGTGAGACACAATACATTATCTGTTTTGACAGTCTTCATGGCTAAATAGTCTGGCTGTTGTAATACCTAACTTTGTGTATAAATAGAAATAAAAAAGCAAAATGGCTGATCTTGACAGCAAACTTTGGATATGGCCAGAGTTCACACATGCTTCTTCCCTTCAGTGGAGTGGGAAGAACAAAGTAAACTGAGTTAACTGGAACTTGAAAAACATCTCTAGCATGTGTTTTCCTTGAGGTTTCAGTAATGCATGAAGAAATGTGATACTTATGAGCTCTGCAGTGAGACTTCTAAAATATATTGGGTTTTGCACCAAGAAAACAACTACTTTAGGGGCAAGATGGTAGACAACATTCACGAAGAGCCGTACTTAGAGTAGTGGCTGTCCAGTTTGCATGTTGTGTGGAGAAGGATGGGACAGGAGGAAGTAGTCCTTGTTTCTGATTCCTATTTCTTGCTCCAGATAAAGTATTTCAGCAGATAGTTTTTATAGTGAAATACAGGCACAGGGCTGTATAAGTTCCAAAAATATCTGTGGGCTCTCTCCTACACTAGCACAACTTATCAGGAAAGGTTGGCATAATACTCTTTGACATTGTCAGTAATATATATCTTCTTGAAGACAGGAATTATTCTTTAAGCTCAAGTTGGGTTGAAATGGGTGTAGAAGGTGCCTCTGTTAGCAAGTTATATACTCTGATACTGCATAAAAGTTGATACCAAGAATTTGTCTTTTCTTTCCACCATATATTACAGTAAGTAGTCCCAAAAGTTGAATGCTGAACTCTTAAAGCCTTTTCTTCTTGGCCATCAAGCTATGAGTGCTCATCTCACACAAGAAATTGACTGAGGTCACTTAAATCTGCATGTATGTGCCTTGCAGGAGAGGTTGGAATTCCAGACATACTTCTTTACCTTACTATATCCAGTTCATTTTTGCTTTATTTTCATCTCACTTTATGGTCTGCTGCTTGGAAATTAGTGTTGTGTGAGAGCTGTGGTTTCTGCTTTAGCCAGGTATCTAAAAACCTTGTGCAGTGTTGCACCTGAACCTCCTGGTGGGTACAGGCATAATCCAAACCCAGCTTTCCTGAGTGTAAACAGAACTGCCCCTTGTGGTGGTGCTCAAAGTCCAGGTGGACTCAGCTCAGCTCTGCATTGAGTAGTTGGCCTTGATTTCATGACATGGGGGTGGAAGGGTCCAGTGCCCTGTTTAGGCTGTTTCATATAAAATTTGTAACATGTTTCTGAGCCAGAGTTTTTGGCTGATTCAAAGCTCCAGGCTGAAGGTGACCCAGTCTCACTGTTAGTCAGAAGTGAATGTCTCAAGATGGGCATGCTGATAAGGGCTGCTCAGCAGCTCTGCTCTGGGACTCCAGTAGGAAGTTTCTTGTTGAGTGGTTACAGGTGGCCTGGACTGGAGAGTTTCTTGTTCTGTTGCAGGGGTGTCTGGGCCTTGTTCTGCAATGGGCTACTGCCAGATTATAAACAAATGGGCATGGCCTAAAAACCTCTAATGTTTATTAACGTTATCTAGGTAACCAGCTCTTTTTTTGTATTGTGAAGAACAGGGCAGAATACTGGTGTTTATTTACCAAGTGTTTTGGGAAAAGACAGTGTATTCTGTAAGTCGGAATCAGAGGTACCTTACATAAAATCAGACAGTCACATCAGATACGTTTACTTGGACCAATGTTCTTATACTCTAGGATAATGTTTTAAATCTGTGTGGCATTTCATTGTGGCCAGTTTATGTGGTGGTAGATTCATTTTCTTAAGAGGCTGTTCTGGTTCATGTTACACACACATTGGTTTACATGTTAGCTAGCAATCTTGTGTTGCTGTTGTCACCGTTGTGACCATAAGGCCAGTTTCTGCCCAGGTGATGATAGGAGTCTCCATCACAAGTATTCTTGTAGCAGCATTATAAGCTCATTTGGATGAAAACCTCCCAACCTCTGATTTGCCCCAGCTGACCTGCAGCCACTTGTCAACATTCCAGTGTATGCATGATGAGTTTCTAGTTAAAATCATCTCATCTGTATGCAAGAAGTTGTCTGGTTCAATGATATACATATCATCTCAATAGATAAATAGTGTCCATTAGTTCACCATTTACTTCATATGAGCAAAGCAGGACCCGCCTGGGTTGTTCCCAGGGCTGCTGGGAACTCCCTGCCTTCCCAGTCCCTGACATGCAGTTGATTATTTTGTTAACATGTACTGGGACTGCCTGTGGAGTTCTTTTATCGATGCCTCAGACCTCTGGTGGAGCTGGGACTGCCCGGGGCGGGTTCCAGTAGCTATCAATCAATTATCTCATCTGTACAGAAACTGGCTGGGGAGTTCCCGGGACTGCCCAGGGAGTTCCTATGGGTGACTCAGCACACCCAGCATGTGCAGGGGCACAGCCCTTGTCCCCAGCTGCACTACAATTACAGCTACTGTGGCAACTTGGAGTGCACCTGCATGTACCCACCTGGTGCATGGAGGCAGGAGTGTTGGGACGACCAAGAGGTTTTGCAGAGGCCAGTTGATGCTTGGGCATTTCCTAGGGTGTCCTGCTCGGCTGACTAGTAGGCTGTGTTCTTTGGTAGGCACAGATGCCTTTTTTTTTTCCCATGCCAGGCTGCCATGTTTATAAGCTACTACAAAGTGCTTATCCTGCCATTGAAAATCAAAAACACCATTCTCATTGTCACCAGAACTACACTTCAGCAAAGGTCTCTTTCTTTACTGGAGTGATTCACTGATTTTTTACCTGCTACAACAGGTGTTGTTTGAGCCTTCTGTTTCTTCGAGAAGAAAGGACAGCCTATTATTGAACTTGTAGTACTTACTAACTGAAAAATGTGTTCATTGCTGATGGAGAATATCTAGATTTCATGCATTTGGAACCTGGTTTGATATCAGGTAATTGTTATAAAGCGGCTTCCCCTAATATGTAAGGGGATGTAAATTTAAACTTCCATATAACCTCCTTTTTCTTTTGCAAATAGAATGAAAAGTAGTGAGTAAGCCAGAAGTACAGTAAACAGATATGTCTGAAAGGTTAGTTTGGAAACTCAAGAAACAGTTAAAGTTCATTACAGTAAGAAAGACTGAGAGGTTTGAGCTGTGTCTATGTTCATGAGCATATAAGGCAAGATACGGTTCCATGCTGTTTTCTTTTTCAGACCACTCTCTCCAAAGACAATCTCCAGGTAGCAGATGAGATGGTTGTGCTTCTTCTACTTAGTGACCTGTCCTACAGGGATGCTGAGAAGCCAAGTGTACGCCATGTTAAATTTTCAGCACATCAAACTTACTGATACAGAGTAAAACAAGGGGAGCAAAACAAGGGGAAAAATTAAAAGTATATATTCACTACTAGTGTTGTTCAAAATCAATATTTGCTGTATGAAATATGATGTAAGAGCAGTGAAGGTGGGAGTGTTATAATGGACAAGATCTCCAAAGGTATTAAAGATCTTGGTAACTCTAGTTTGTTGTAAGAAATAGATCACCTGCTCAGAATTATAGTATCTAACTATTAAAGACACAGTACACTAAAGAAGGTCTTTGAAAACTCTGATCACTGTGAGCTGCATAAGAGTAGAAATATTTGGATTTACACTAACAGTAGTATGGCTGCATTTGGAGGGAATGAAATGTGTGTGCATTGGAAATGGCTGTTTCTATAAGAATGAGTGTAGGTGCGTGGAAAATAACCTTGATACAATGCCTGGAGAACTGCCTGGGGGTCAGGACACCTGAATTCATCCCTGGGGTCCCCTGCTGCCTTGCTGCCTTGGCCAGCTTATTTCCCGGTGCCTTGCTTTCACCAGCAACAATCAGGAAACAAATCTTTCATTTCCTCTGAGACTGATTCATGAGAAAGACAATAAAAGCAGGGAAGTATTATTATCTGTGGTTGGAATGCCACACACCTAGTGAACGCTTAACACCCCCCCCCACCCCCCCCATCCCCTTGTATTTTTAATTTAAATGCAGTTAGTTTATGTCAGGGGTTTTCCCATGGTTTCTTTAGAGATGTGAGATAATGAGATTTTTTTTCTCCTGAAATGCAACTCCTTAGAACAGTGTCTTGATGAAGAGCTATGTAAGGAATAGTCTTGTTTATGAGGACAGTATAACATGTTAGATCACCTTTCATTGAACCAGGTACTTTATAATTAACATACAAAATTATATCCTGTATTTTTTTCAAGTGGAGCTTGAATAGCAGCATCCTTTGCTGTGGTCTAAATTGCAGAAAATCTTTATCTTAGTAATAACTTTATTTATGAATTTACTTTACCTGTCATAAGTTACACTTCAGCTGCTGCAGCAGTGTGCAAAGGAAGAAGAGTTTAAGCAAAAGCTGAAGATGAGCCTGATCAGAGATTTGAGCTGTTTTCCACAATATGGGTTTGCAACTGACTTATTTGTGTATTGTTGGGTGAATAACGAAGTGGGATAAAGCCCTCAGTGTTTCCTTCCCTTACCTTCCCTGGTGAGAAGGAGAATTGCCCAACTTAGATGCATATCATGTAAAAGCCTGCCTTTCTGGACTGGTGTGTGGAGTCATTCATTACTATTTTCACAGTGCTCAGGAAACAGACCTTTAAAACCTTTTATTTCCTAAGCCACAGTAGGACAGCACTGAGGTTGCTGTGTCTCAGAAGATTGTAGTGACTTTCTCATTTGCATTTCCAGCTCTGTCCCTATGTTGCTGAGATACATTTGTAATGGCCTTATCTAAATTCAGCAGTTTAGAAGGCAGCTATTACCTTATTCATTAAAAAGGGAAGAAATTAAAAGCAAAATCAGTTACTCTTTGATCAGTCAAAATTGCTTCCCTGTAGTGGTATTCAAACTGTTTTTCTAAACATGAAAAAGTTGGTACAATGCAGAAGTTTCTGGGGTTTTAAGCAAACCATTTTTAAAATAAAGTTTTGCACTTAATAAAATGTAGTTTATTTTTTGGGGTAATTAACTTACAAACTGCTAGGGGCTTTCCAGCCATGGGAAACCCTATCCTAAAGCTCATTTTAGCACAGACAGCTGGAGAACAAGTCTTACCTTCTTAGCTAGCTATCCCAAGCATTGTCTGGAGGGTTGCTTCTCCTGCCTTTACTACAAGGGCATTGCTGCAAGAGAGTGTACCAATCATGCTGAAATGTGTAAAATGATCATTTAAGCCAAAATAATGACATAACCTTCTGAGCAGTGTATAATCCTAATAAGATTAAGCTTTACCAAAGAAAAACATAAAATATATAACTTAATAAAATCATAATCTATTCTGAATAAACTGTATTATACATGTTTGCTGAATGGTTTTATAAATTTAATGAAATTACACTGTCTTATAAGCAGGATACAATAAGTAGTAATGGCAGCTTTTCTATACACAATATAAGAGAGCAAGGAAGAAGATGGGGATAATTAGAAAATTAGTTTAGTCAAAACAATTAAAAAGATAAAGATAAAAATAGAATAATAATCTCTTAAGTATTGCAACGAGCTTCATGCTTCTTTGAGAGTATTAGCCAAGATCAAAGTAAGATATATGATCATCTAAGAAGACTGACATGGTGGTGGAGAGGAATGACACAGCTTATGTAATTGCAAAAGATTTGACAAAATGTTGTACTTTCTCAGCGTCTGTTGAAATTTTTATTCATATTTCTTTAGTACATTGTACATTTGTCCATTCCGTCTCTTCATTTGATACGTGGCAGTGGATTCCAGGCTGTTAGCACTTCTGAGCCAGATGGCATACACTCTGTCATGCTGAGATCATGTTAGAAATGTCATCTATGCAACCCAGCTGAGGTAGAGTAGCACTTTAAAACGAATTCCTCAGTTGTCCACTGTTTTTTTGGGGTTTTTTTTGTTTTATTTTGTTTTTTTTTGGTTTTTTTTTTTTGTTTGGTTGGTTTGGTTTGTTTTTTTTTTTTTTTTTTGCTGGGGGTATTGCACTCATGTAAAAAGAATAAAGATGCTTCTGTTGCTGTCAAAGAATAAAGGGTTACCAAATATTTTTTGCTAGTGTACCAAATTTTTGTCCTTACAGAAGTATTTAAAGTATTATGAAAACTGCTTTTAAAACTATGTTAGCACAAATACATTATCTCTCCAAGAACTGTGCTGCATAGTTTTGGAAATCTTTATGAGACAGTCAAGAATCATGCTAAAACAGAATGGTCTGAAAGTTAACCTTTCCAGTAAGAGTAACAGAGTAAGGGATTTTCCTGGGTTAAGTGGAGGGAAGATGAAAAGAGAAAGGAAGAGCGTGTTGAGTTGCTTTTTTGTCCATCCAGATTAAAACACATCTTGTATTCCAACAGGCATAATTTTAAAAGGCATCTCCTGTCATGGAAACACAAGGTCTTGTTATCTTACACAGCTTGGTCCCCATTCCACGCCTTCATAGTAGGTGCTTAAGCACTAGGAATTGAACAGTGTAGTATCTATAAAAACTAGACCCAAGAGTCAAACAATTTTTTCTTTCATGCATACTAATTTCCTAGTAGATTTTATTCTTTCATATATCTATATAATCTCAGCGGTTTAAAACCCCATCCTTGGTATATTTGGACAATGCTGGTGGGCTTCAAAGAAAGAGACCACAGGAGGTTATGTAAAGGATTATATTTAAAGAAGTCCCTGAATTTACATCATATGGTAAGGGATTAGGCATGTTTTATAAGCTGATTCATATCATATGACTAAACCATGAAAATGAAGTTAAATTTCCTACTAAGGACTAGTATTCATGTGCACCATGCTGGGTAGAAGAGCCATCCCCCCAATGAAGGCTGCAAAGGGAGACATGAGTCATTAGCTTGGATGAGGACAGTGCTGGACATTTATAAGGCTGTCCCTTTATCCAGTTACTGAGATTCTAATATCTCTTCTGATAGAAGTGTTGTGTTTTGCTAGTGTAGTTTTTAGTTCTAATTTGTGTAAGTAAAAGAGAAAGGGATAGGAGAAATACTTATTTCAAGATTGTTAACCAATAAACAACTCAAAGTAAAATAGATGGCATTTGCATTAACTATTCCTTTGGCTTACTCTGTTTTCATTGCCATGTCTGCTACTTTTCTTCTCTATATGTATTTGTTTTCTGAGACTACTGGCTTTTGATAGGCCAGGGGCTCATCCTTTTCTGTGTTGAAGTGACCTATGATGTTGAAACCTGCTTAAGAAACAAAGCAACCTAAAACAACCATGGCACTTGCAGCTGATGTGGAAAAAGGTGCAATATGAGCTTTGCCTTTTTGCCTCAGCTTACTGTCAATGAATCTTCTGGAGTGATGCTTCTTTTTTACTTCTGACCTTTGAAATACGAGTATTTTTCCCTATTCCTTGCACAGAAATAATGATTCTGAGTATCACACAGTGCTTTTTCATGGTTCTTGCACCCTAATTAATTGTAGGTTTAGTGGTTAGATGTATTACACTGTATTTTAGTATTTAAAAGTCTCTTGGTTCCTGCATTTTTTTTCTTTATGCCTCTCCTTCATTTGTCTGTAGACACAAAAAGATCTGCCTTTTTCTTATCTGAAGTCTGTAGCTTCTCTGATACAAAGATGACATGTTGTAATGTTGTCTAGCTTCTGCTTGCTATCATAACTAACAAAGATACAGCGAGGAGAGGAGAAGTGAGAAGAATAAAGCAGAGTGCCTGTGAGTAGTGGTGGAATGGCAATGGGCAAGAACAATCAGTAGTTCTATGCAATCAAGAACAGTAACATTTATTAAGCAGCTACAACCCATGACTTCATTTGAAGCATTTTCTATTAAAAATAGAAATTGTTATTGTTATTCTCCATCTCTCATCCTGGACTTCCTCTGTATGTTGCAACTACAGGTAACCAAGCTGTTGTTAAAGGATGCAGGCTGTCCACAGGTGCCTGCAAACGGCCCAATACACAACACCCCTTGAAACAGTCATCTTAATTGCTGAAGCATAGTGCATTTGTTACAGCACATAATGATGTCTAGAGGCTGGAGAAATTAAAATTACTGGAGTGAGCAGTAATAGATACTCCAAGGTTATAAATAATTTTCTGTTGTTTGAAGAGGAAAATCAGACCATGTTCTTTATATGTCAGATTGTAAAATCTGAAGTACGAGAGAAATTGCATCTTTCCACAATTTGATTTTGCATGCTGGTAGAGCTAAACTTCCATCTTCTTGTGGAAATACAACATGTGTCTTAAGCCTGAGTGGTTTGATGGGTCAGGTTATGTCTGCCCCCGTCCTGCGAGCTGGTGGCCTGTCCCCAGGGGGGTGCCTAATGCCCTGAGGCTGGGACTGGCCCCTTGCCACACTGGCTGCCATGCTCCTGGCTGTGGATGGGATGGGCCCTGACTACCCCCCAGCGTCTCCCTGCCCCTATGGATCAGTGAGCTTCCCTGACACCCTTCTGTGAATTAGTCATCCTATCATGTGGGTTATGTTTGATTACTTAATGCTTTTTTGTTATTTCTTGTGGATTTTGTGAGTGTTACTCTCCTGTTTTATTCTGGCAGTGCTGTTTGCCAGCCTAGACTGAAGCCTTATTTCATAGAGGCCCACATGAAGTAAGTGGTGTTAATCTTGAAAATGATAACTTGAGGACGGTGATTTTTCATAATCACAGGTAGGTAGAGGAAAAATTATCCTTGAATAGTATTAGTGCTTGCAGAGACTTTCCCAGTTCTGCCTTGAGCTCTAAGGAGTGCTTCTGATTATGAGAGTGAACTTGAAAGCGAATGAAATTCCAGATTCAGGGAATTTAATGAGGGATTTTGTGCCTTGGTAAGACTAGTAACAGAATTTTCATAATCTCAAGAGATCTTGTCTGCACCATGGAGCTTCATGGCAAGGGGAGAAGGGAGTCTCCATGCCCTGGAAATAGATTTATGAGGAAATAGGTTTTCTGTTTGATTCTTAAGAAGTCAAATTAGGGGTAGTATGAGGAGGTCATTAGCTGCAGTTCTTGTGAAAAAACTGTCCTACTGAAGCAAGTTTTTATTTTCTTGTAGTAGATAGACACATACAATTAGTTTATTCTGTGTAGTTCAACACATCTCACTGTTCAAGAAGGTTTCTGTGCTGCTTGGTTTCATCTTATGTTTATAGCTGTTTTTCTCCTGCAGCAACGTAAGTGTTTTCTCTGCTCTGAGTTTTGTTTGCTGACATCCTTTAGACGGCCATTGTTATTACTTGTCATTACATTATCACAGTTTAAAGGTACTGTAGTATCAACTCTAGTGGCAGTGGCCCCTTTAGGCTTCTAGGAGAAAAAGGATCAGCAGTAAGTATTTTATACCTGTTCAGTTATTTTCTTGGGATTGCATACTCTGCTTATAAGTTTCTGATTCTATCTATACTATCTGTCTACACTGTTACATGGTATAGGGAAGCTCCGTCTGTTTTCTGTCAAATTTGTTGTTTTCTAAATCACTGTTTTCCTTCAAGTTCTAGTTAGAGGCAAAACTGGAAAGCATTTCCTCTGAAATGCTGTTCTTGCTTACATGTCCAAGGGAAAAAAAAGTCAGCTGTTTAACAGCTTGGGGGTGTTTCATGTATAGATTTACCACCTGCAAATTTTCAAAATAAGGTCTCTCTTTTGAAAATGTGATCCTAAATCTGAGGTAACACCAGGGCACCTTGGAGAACATTGTTTAGAGGGAGTTTCTGTTTCCTTGCTGTGATTTTTTTCACATCTGTTAGACAGCATTCGCACCAAGGAGCATGGACTTAAAAACTTTGTTTCATACCAAAAACCACCAGTAGCTGCATGCTTTACTTTTCCTATGCCAGACCCACAAAGGATGTAAATCATTACTGATTCTGTTTAATTAATGTTGCTGAGACTCACGCAGCTCTGGAGGTCCTAACTCTAATCCCAGGTGTTGACAGGTGTCAGAAGAGTTTTCTTGTGCATTCTAGAAAGGAAAGGAAGTAGCATGAATGGAGTGAATGTATGTACATTATTTGTATGACTAAGCTGTAACTGTTCCTCCCTGAACACTGTACAATTTTTTCATTGGCTCTGAATGTTCTCAATAAGGATGTAATTTTCTTTCTCCTATATTGATTTTTATTTTTTAATGCTTTTGTAGAGTAGTCTGCTTCATACCTACCCTCTGAAATCTTTGGGTATTTCCCTTCAGGAGTTGTCACTCCTAATTGGGATTTCATTCCCAATGATGTCATTACATTTTTTCTTGAAGCTCTGTGTTCATAAGAGAATAATATGGCGAGAGGTTGCTGAGTTTGTGATTGATTAGTGGATGAACAATCTCAATTCCCTCGGAAAGTGGGCGTGTGATTGTTTGAGTCTGTGTTTCTTTGGAGAGGGACCATTTCAGGGAATTGTAGTTAGAGCTGCAAACAATCCATTAGTCACTCTTCCAAGCCCTGCCAGCATAATACTGTTCCCTGCAGTACATTATTGAGTGTTTTGTCCAATATCGGTTTGAGTGACTCAAGCCACGAGGCTTCCACCACTTCCTCTGAGAAACTATTTCATGGTCTGACAGAGCTAACTGTTAGGAAATATTTCCTGGTACTCAGCCTAAACTTTTTAACACCCAGATTGATCTCATTACTGTTAGGTATACTTTTTTCTCCATCTCTATCTTGTTCGGCATTCACACTCTTGAGTGAATAGTAGATGGAATATCTTCTCATAAGTCAAGCAAATGCATAATTAGTTCTTCTATTTCAGCTCTCCAAATAGGCCATCTGTTTGGTGGAAAACAGGGCTGAGTATGGGAAGATTTTTTTCCTACTAAGTGCTTGTTTCAAACAAATAATATGAAAAAGTGCATTAGGAGTTCTTAGTAGCTCCAAGCCCCAACTTACATTTAAAAGGCTTTTCAAAAATGGTGTAGAAGATTGTAACTTTTCCTAGCAGTCATTTGAAATAGTAATACCTTTTTCTAGCACAATATACAGCTCAAGCACTAGTAGTCTGTCACATCTCACAGCTTCAGGGAATGTTTTGTGATGTTGCTTCATCTATTTATCAAGCAAATTCTGTGTAGCTGCAGCCTGGAGAGGAGAAAGCAATGGCAACAGAATTGCAAGCAGTTCCAGGGGCCGTTTGAGTGTTTGTCATTCACAGCTTTACAGCCAGAATTTACAAGTGTTTGGGTCATATAAAGATTGTTGAGGAAGGAAGTGTACTTTAATCCATCCAATCATTACACATCTCTGGATTTCTTCCTGGTAGCCAACATCTGTTTGGTATTTCTCTCCGTCCATCCTTTCTGCCTGCCTGCCTGTCTGCCTTATTATAGTGTAAATTCTGCAAAGTTGTATGCAGATAATAAATTGTATTTTGCAGCATCTGGGAATATGCTATTCTTATTTCTTATGAGTAGTCTTCTGCTTGGTCAGAGACTCCTAGTCATTGGAATACTTAATTTTACAGTAAGCCTTCTTAACTAGGACTTCATGCTTGCTTTGAAATACATGCAGTATGAATTCTAAGCATATATGTGTTTATGTTTTTTGACTAATCACTGTGTAATTTGGGAACCAAGCCCATGTTTTGTTAATTTTTTTACCTAAGATTACCTGATGTGTGTGGGTTTGTGACCTGGGTTTCCAGTTTGGGGAGTAAACAAGCCGCGTGCACTTCCCCTGAACTGTACTAGAAAGGATGTGCGAGTCCTCAGGCAAGAGCATTCCTGAGCTAACTTATTACAGTTTTACTAAGCTAATTAAGGGAGAAAAACTCAGTGATCACATTAAGATTGAGTCAAGTTTGAACCCAATCAGTGGGTTTAGGTTATTATACTAATGATTTAATATAACTGATAATCTTATATTGCACACAAATACGTAAATGCAAAAAAGGAAAAGTTAGGAAAATGACAGTCTGCCATCAGGAAAAGAAAGTGAATAATTCCTGCAGCTTTCTCATTCTATCTTTCACTACCTGAGATGAAATAGAGATAGATTTGCTGACGCCTGGACCATGTGCTGTGTCTGTCAGAAAGTCTCAGGCACTTCCTTCACCTTTAGGTGGAGGGTCTGGGACAGACAGAATCTCCAAGAGAGACCTCCTGTCACACTTAGTTCTGTTTCTTTCCCTTCTTCTCACAGAAGGGAAGAAACACTTCTTCACACTTTTCTGCCTCAGGCAATTGTTTTGGGGATGAGCTGTATGGAGTGACACAGGAAGGGGTGGCTGCAGTTCAGTCCCCAGCAGGTGGCACATATCTGAGGTGATGGTGGAAAGCCACCTCTGGAATTATCTTTTCTCTTACATGGATTCCCCCTATAGATTAGGAGCAAGGTACATGCAGGACTTTGAAGCACATGTGGCTTTTATTTGAATAAACTCTACCCATATTTAAGGGACTGATGTATTCCCACTCCCCATGTCAATTCTGAGGCAATATTCCTCATGCATGCCTGTGTCTGACCTGCTCTCTGCCAAAGGGCTGGTCTTCTCTGTTCAAGAGAAGAAGAAATGGGAGAAGGAACACAGAAAGTTTAAGATGTGTTCAAGAGTGTGTTTCCCTTCCATGCAGGTTATCCAGGCTGTCTTCTTTGGGATTTGTGTCTTGACTGACCTGTCCAGTCTTCTCACTAGAGGGAATGACAGTCAAGAGCAAGAGAGGCAGCTGAAAAAACTCATTTCCCTCCGTGACTGGATGATGGCTGTTCTAGCTTTCCCCGTGGGAGTGGTAAGTACAGTGTTAATCTGTGCATGTCTTTGCAAACTGGGTGAACAGTGTTACTTACTGAATATTTTCTTCCTGAAAGGTTTTCCCATCACTGTACAAAAGAACACACAGAAAGGGAAAAATGGGAGACATTATTTTACTACTCTCTTGTTTTTCACAGGTGTAGGGGGACAGCATATACAGTGTGTTGCTGAAACAATTTTTGATTCATTATGAAAAAGCCATGTTACAATACGAACTTGATTGTATAAGTAATTTTATATGTGTATTGTACCAGCAGCATCTTGAGATTCAATTTAGACTTTTTCTGCTCCACATGTCATCATCAGGAGTAGTGAAAGTGCTTACTGTGGCATGTTTTACACCACAATGTGCTGAGGGAATCTGAGGGAATCTGTAAGACATTTTGACATGGGCAAGAAGAGAAGCAAAAGTCCAGGTTGCTCCTTATTAATTCCACAGGGGATTCAGAGCTGGCAGAATAATTGAGGTAGAAAAAAAGGGATTTTGTTAATAATGTTAAAAAGGACACAGAAGGTTTGTGAAAGTGTGGGGTTGACATGTCTTTTTTCAAAAGAAAAATATTCTTTGGATCAGGTCTTGCTCCACTGGGACACTGCACATCACTTTCAATTGCAAGAGGTGTTCAGTGTCTTTACATAGGCTTTCAGTCTTTACGTAACTAATAAAGCTGCTAAAAATCCAAAATTTTATAAGTTTTTACATCGAAGTGTCATCTGTGTCAGTCTAGTTCCAAGCTTAGCTTGCAATGCAAAAATGTGTGAACATTTTGTTAAAGTTATTGCTTTTATTGTAATTCAGGATCAAACTTTAATTCTCTTTATTTCATTGTACAGTCGTTCAAAATAAATTCACTAGAAGCATATTTTTTAATGGACTATTAGAAAACTGTATGAGGTCTTCAAAGCTGTACTTTCACAACAGCTGATCACTTTTTGTCAGTTAACAGCAGCTAACGTATCAATCTATCACTTATAATTTCATATATTCAGCGATGCTTCATTAGAATTTCATTTCACCATTTATGTGGAATTTCACAATACATAAAGAAATACAGAATGCTTTTGCAAAGTTACAAAAGGCAAACCATATGTGAAGCACTGCAGGTACTTCTTTAATAAAAACCCAGCTGGTAGCCTTCCCTTATTATACTTGCTGGGCTGCTTTTTGGGAGCTGCCACAATTCATGTTGGGGTAACAGACTGCAGTTTTCCAGCAATGGTAGAGGAAACTGGATCAGGTAATACAGCTAGTAGAAAATCTGTGCATAGACAAGTTTGCAAATATGCATTTTATGGGTGCAGAGATTTATGTTGCATTTGTATTTTTAAAGGAGTTAGGGAGCTAGAACTAGTTGTGATTGTGATTAGCAACAGATGCTTTTTCTGCTGTGTTGATAAGAGAAGTGAAAAAGGAGAACAATTTCACACTATTCGTCTGTGTTTAAATATTTTAAGTGCCTTTTTCACTCTAGAAGTGTACTCCTTCACGTGCATCAAAGCACACCCTCCTTGGGTCTCTCACACCTCTCAGGATTCAGGGATTATTTCCTGCCACTGTTTTAGCTCCATACTGTTGTCTGTGTGCTCCTCCACTCCTGCAATGCTCCTGACCATGAAACTTCTCAAGATCTTGGAGAATTTCAGTTTCACTTTGTCTTGGCACGTCTGAGGATTTCTTTTCAGGCAATGTTTCTTAGTACACAAAGACTCCCAGTCAGCCACTGCCTGCACTACTGGTGTTGTTGCAACATTGACAAATCAGCAATTCCCAAGAGATGTGTCGCATACCTGGAGATAGCTGCTTTCCCAAGGGTTTCATACAAGAACAACTTGTGTCTTAAACATAGTAAGGAATGGCCATGCTCTTTGTACAGGTATGCTCCATTTCCAAGTGTATGACCTTTGTGTGGTGAGGGGAAACAATTGTTTACCACTTTACCTCTTACTAAGAAATCCAAAAACGTTGTTTTTGTTGTCATTTCTTCTCCTGGCTACTGAGAGACAAACAGCAGCACCTCATAACTCTAGACTGGTCTCAGCTCCTTCCTGAAACCTGATCCTCACCAGCAGCAGAGATCTCACCACACTGCAGCTACCACTTGCCAAAGCCTGGCCAGTGACTGAGAGACTGCTAGGCACTGCAGGCTCTGCTTCGGTGGGATTACAGATAGGAAGAGTGCAGGGCCCAAAAGTAGCAAACATCTAGCGCAGATGTTGTAGTCTGAAGAGATATTTATGTGGAAGAAAATAGTGAAATTTTGCTATGATGGAGGTTCTCATTAGAAGAAAGTTATTAAACACCAGAGTTTCTGCAGGAAAAAAGTTAAAAGTTCCCTTGTTTCTCATATTCTTTTAACAGCTTCCTCACTCAGGGAAAAAAAAAAGAAAAAGGAAAAAAAAAAAAGGAAAAAAAATTGTAAATGCAAACTTACTTTCCTTGAGACTTACCCACCTAGCTCTCTGTGGAGCTTCTCAGTGGTTTCCAGTAGTGACACAAGGGAACCTTCACACATAAAAATTGGGCAGATGTGAATAAAATCTTTGTTGGGTTTCTAATGTAACAGTAGTGGTCATGCTTAAGTACTTGTCAGTTACCTTAACGTCTAAATTATTTTTATTGCTCAGTGTTTTACACAGGGTATGTTAAGGCAATAATGCAAGTACTAGGGGAACATTTTAAAGCCTTATAACTGCAGCTTTTCAAGAGCAATTCACCACATTTTTTTTTCTGTATTTCCTGCTTACTGGAGCCCTTGAGATGACTTGTTCTGAGAAACAGATGAGAAAAGGGGTATCCACTCCCAAGTTAAACAATGATGTGAGAAAAAAAAAAATGTAACAAAGTTCTTCATTTTTAAGACTTCCTAAAAAACTAAACATGCAAACCATCTGGGAAGTCTGACCAAAGGCTTCTTCCCACCTTCCAAAGGAGGGGAAGAACAGCCCAAGAGTAAATAATCTCCTTTTGTGGCTTCAGAACACATCAAATCTTGCAAACAAATCAAAATCTGAAAAATCTGTGCAGCAAATCACATCTCTGCAGTGTTGTGACATGCATTGTCTATCTTCAGGGGCTCTGAAAAAACTGAATTGCCAACCTATATTTCACAGGAGAGTTAAGAAATGAACCTCTTCTAAGGACATAATGGCTACTATTTACGTATTGTTGCTCTTTTTAACATGACTCTTCAGAGAATCAAATCAGATATCAACACATTAATTTTCTATGCAGTAAACCCTTACACCACAAAAAGTCTGTGGGCAACACTTCCTAGCCTTTTTTTTAGTTCGTTATAAGCCTGCAATACTGTTGGAATGCCTTAAGAGATTAGGAAACATCCACTGAAGAAAATTGCTTGCATAGGCATTTTAGAAGTTCATTACCAATTTTCATCTATAATTACTTAGACTTCTATCCCTTTATCTGTACAAAGGAGGTATATATTGAGAGTAATTTACACTGCTAGAGTGATGTGAAACATACTTAAAAGTCAGACATTACACCAGTGGTTTAGCTTATCCCTACTTTTTTTTCTATTTGTTTGACATAAATCATTAAGTTGCCATATTTCTATGGTTAATTAGTGTTTTGGTTTTATCAATATGTTTCTTGTAATTTGTACTGAACAAAAGGCAGAAGAGATAAATCAGCCATTTCTGGTTGTTTAAGACTGTGTTTAATAAAAATAGGAAGAACAAAAATTGATCTTGTTACATATTAAAAGAGAGATTGCTGCCTAGAAAATCACAAACTCTACCACAGACACTTTATATCATGTATCATCAATAGCTATGTTTGAATCTGAGTCTAAAATGACCAGAATTACCTCTTTTTTTTCTGTTATAGTTTTATGGGTTTAAAAACCTGTGATACAAAGGAGAGAAAAACAGGCATGCTTTCTTATTTCATGTTTTTCTGTACTAGTAGAGTCAAAAGGAAAGCTGATCACCCTTCTGTAGATTATCAATTATGCTGATCTGTGACCTTATGCCAAGAAAAGATGTGTAGGCATTTGCTGCAGTTTCCTAGTTACCTGGTTACTTGACCAGACTATAGTATAATTTTATTTCCATAACTGACTCAACCATGCAAAAATCTCTTTTCTAGATTTTACCCTCATCTGTTGTGACAAGATGACTGGTGATGGGATAATTAGCGAGTAGTGGTACAATTGCCCCCTGAAGTCTGTTCTCCGAGAAGGGTTTTCCCTGGGTTTTTTTTCCCACTCCTTGTGATTCCTGTCTCTGGCGCTTTTCAAATCCCTTTGGTGTATTGTGATCTCGATCCCACCTAAAGACAGCACCATGCCAAGTTGTACCTACTGTGGTCTGCCTTCAACACCACTTTTCTTTTGGATGTAATACCTCTAACTGTCAAAGAAGTTCACAAACAACATATATATACTCTCAGTTAACCACAGGTGTCTTGGGAGATGGGCAGAAAGCTTACCTTTAATTGTACTTATAACAAATTGTGTCAGGGTCACAAGGGTTGGGGTTTTTTTTCTTTGTCATTGCCATCCAGGAAATGACTGAGCTGTGCAGCCCAGCCAAAACCAAAAACACATAGTGTAGGAAAATAAAGTTCCACTGGGTTCATTCTTCGTTTGCATAACATTTCTTGGTTGGACTCATGTAAAAGTGTGAATTGTACAATTCTTTTTGTTGGCTTTAGTTTCTTACTTTCTCTTTGCTTCTATTTGTAGTGTTTTGACAAAGCCACTTGATTTCTCTTTGGAATAACCATCCATTTTCCAACTTGTCCTTTCAAAGTTTTCCCTTGACAGGGCCACATGCTCTGCTTATGTCCTCTGAAGTTTCAGAGACAGAGGACAAATACTCAAGGTATACCTCCTTAAGTGGGAAGACAGCAGTTTGTTTTCAGGCTTATTTTTTTTCTGCTGCTGTGTATTTGTTCAGCAGTCTTTCAGATGTCTGTAATAAGTGAGCTATTCCATATTTTCAGGTTCCAAGATCTTCTGGCAAATCTGATACCCTCTTTGGTCTGTAATGACTGGACCCTAGATAGATAATCATTACAGGCAGATAGAATCATTATATATTCTAGATAGGACAAGCTGCAAATGAGGGACTTTTCTGTTCTATATGTTCCTTAATTTTATGTTTAACCCAGTACTATCTTTGCAAATCTGTCAATTTTAGGAGGCTTCTGTGCAAAGAAATGTAAAAAACAATTTCTGGTGCCTGTTTTCTTCCTTGAATTCAAAGCCTTTAGTGTGTCTACAGAGGAAATGGTAGGCTAATATTTCTGCCATTTTGCCTCAGGAACAAAGGAAAATAAAGTGTTGGGCTCTCTGAAATTTTTCTGCTTCATATGAGCAGCCTGTTCAGCCTGGCATTTGAGTATAGTACAATGTCTGTCTCCACAAGACTGATGAATTATGCCACAAGGAAGGCAACATGAGCACAAGAGCTGGAGTTCTGTTTGAGGCTTACGTAGGTGTGAGAGACCAGACAAAATGAGTACTGGCTCAGAACAACTAAAGGAAGGGAGGAAAAGGGGCAGGGCAAGTCCTGCGTAAGTGGGATGGTGCTCTGCTCCGTACCACACCCCCTGAAGCCTCTAATCCAGACCCAGACTGGCTATTAGCCACTGACACACACAGGTAAAAAGATTGCTGGTGTGACAAAAAGAGAAATGGGGAGAAATTCTAAAAAGTGCAAGATCCAAAAGGGTATCAGTTGGATGGGTAGCAGCTCATCAGAAGGGGGATCATCCAGCCCACATCTTAAATGACCAAGTAGACTCCGTCACTCAGTTGGCTGTCTTCTTTTCTGCTTCCTTTCCCTCAGTTGAGGGAAAGGAAGCAGAAAAGAGAAATGGTGATATTTATTGGAATGGCTGCATGTGAAGCACAGCCACTCTGGGATGGAAGACCTGTTAGGAGAGGTCATAAGCAGAGGATGGCCTGTCACCCAAAAGGTTTGTGAAACAGTCATTTCTGTCTGCAGCCAGTGCTGCACCCAGACTGGAGAAACACCCCCTGCACATTTCCCCCCTGCACCTAAGGATGGCAAAGGGGTTGTGGGAAATTTGACAGGTAGACTGCATTGGTCCTTTTAACAAATCAGGAGCAAAATAAGATGTGCTGATAGGCGTTCAAATAGCGTCAAGTTAGGTGCAGGCTAAAGCATTGGCATGGTCTACAGGGGAAAGTACTGTGAAAGGATTAAAATTATGATTCAGTTTCCTTCCTAAACCAAAATCAATGCAATCAGATAATGGCAGTCATTTCACAGCAGGAATAGTCCAGGAATGGGCAAAAACTGAAGGGGTACTATGGGTGTTCCACACCCCCTACACCACATCCACAAGCCAGTGGGATAGTAGAAAGGACAAATGGTCTCCTAAAATGGTTTTTGAGACCTCAGAATCCGAAGGTGCCTCACCAGCTGAGTGACCATGGAGAGTAAGTGGATGTCCATGACTTACAGCATTTTGTCCCACGACACCTACCACGCCTTCCAGAAACAAAAGGACTGATGATCCCCGGAACCCCATACATTTTCCTGGTCAGCCAGTACTGGTAGGCCTCCCAGCTATCAGGGAAGTCCTGCTGGTCTTAAAGACCCCCCCCTGAACATGCATGCATGGGTAACCACAGATGCCCATGGCAGAGAACACAAAATTAACAGCAGATGGATAATTCCTTCTTTTTAAAACTGGTCCAAGTAGAACTGAGTTTTCTTTTGTCTCTCCTTCTACAAGCATTCCATGCAAAGATGTGAGAAGATGAAGTGGCAACAGGACTGAAGATTTACATAGTTCCTTGCTGCAGTGATTGTTTGTACATGTTTTTATCTTAATATGTTTTGTGATATTTATATTCGTATCTGTTTTGCCTCAGTAGTTTTGCAGTATGTGTATAAATGTCACAAGCATTGTTTTGGGCTGTTTGTGTCTCCTCTCTGGTTGCCACAGCAGGTGGAAAAGATTCCTTCCTGAATTTAGCTTGGAAGCTCAGACAGGATTTCATATGATTATGAAATCAGATTTGTATACCCCTTCCTACCTCCTCAGAACAAGGTATAAAATTACTTTGAATTGAGAAAGAAGTGTTGTTTAATGCCAGAGGGACCACATGGAGCAGTGGAAAGAGATGTATGAAGCGTGATCATAGAGAGAAGGGGATCGACAGAGACAAAGGCAGCAGCTGGAAAGTTTTCTCCAGCTGTAAGCAAAGAAGTCCTAAGTGGTCAAGATGTCAGAAGGAAGAATTTCGGATTTGGAAACCAGTGAAGGGTTTAGTAAGTTAGGAAGGTATTTGGTTTGAACCCAGGACCCTGTCTAGAAAAATATGCCAAATAGATAGAAATGGCTCAAGTGTTTGTTATACCTTTAACCCCCCTGAGGCAAGCAGACTAAGAACTTTCATTTGATGTAACTTTCCCATGGTGCACCCTGATATTCCCCCTTATCCAGGCATTTGGATCTCTAGCATTGTAATAAGATAATTGACTGGAATATGGGCCCTGGGGACTCCCCTGAAACCACGTTGGTGGAAGGGGTAAGGGTGGTAATACAGGAAATGTGTTTGGGTTACAATGATACCTGGACTTGTAAGATTATCAGCTCCAAAATGTAAGGCAGCCTAACTGTTGAAAATTTGCCTTATCCTTAAGGTTTCTATTTTTTGGTGAGGTGTGCAATCACATTGCAATAGAGAATCTTAAATTGGACTCATTAGGCCATTTTGGAGCTCAACTTACAGGTCCAGCAAGTATCAAAAATTATTTTATAAAACTGTCTAATCCCCAATAAATTGTTACTAAATGGGCAAGGAATATGTGAAATGCTGAACCTCACCAATAGGAAAATTGTTTTTATCTTAACATGTTTTGTGATATTTAAGCAGCACAAGCAAAAGTAAAGAAAATTGCCAACCAGTCTGCTGAACTCTTCCAATCACTGCAGCTGAAAGACTAATTTAATGAACTCTTCCCCCCAGATCCTGATTTGCATCTTTCTTGCCATCTCTGTAACTCACAGGGTGAGGGATGATAGCTTACATAGGGTGGAATCCCTATACTGACTGGACTTCTATTTCTGATTATTGAAGTAGCAATTGTCTGCTGTATGATTTCTTGTACACTTTCCTCTTTTTCCTCTCCTTTTTCCTCTCCCTCTCTCTGCTAAGTTAGAATCCCACTACTGCCACCATGGAAGAAGGAGATCCTGTTTCCCATTGTTCTGGTCTGTCATTGTTTTGTGCCTCCAGGTCATGTACTTAAAACAACCAAAGGGACTGGGGCAGGGCGTGTCCTGCATAGGTGGGGTGGTGCACTGCTCCACCCCCACCACCCTGGAGCCTCTAGTCCAGCCCCAGAATGGCTATTAGCCACTGGGACAGCAAAAGCCCCACCAAAGGGGGAATGCCCTGAGAGACCAGGGCAGATAAAAGCAGTTGCATAGGTACATGTGGTCACAGCCCACTGTTAGGATTTCACAGTAGCTGAGATCACACTGGAATTCAAGCAATGATTTTTAATCTTTCTCTCTTCCTCCCCCCATTTCTTCTTCTCAAAATCTGGGTAACTTAGAGTTGTATGGTTTGGCTTTCACTAAGCCAGTGCCTTGTGAAATGCTTGATTTTGATTGAATGTTGTTTTAAAATTTGCCAAGTACCCTTATTTTCTAAAGTTTGCAAATGAAAGTTTGTTGTTGAATAAACTCCTCCTGAGTTTGTTGTCTCATTTTTCCTGTGTGCTGCCTTGGGTATTAAAAAAGCATAAGAAACTCATCCTGCAGGTGCAGGACTTTACAAGATTAAAGTGTAAAGAAGCAGCTCAGTTGTGTCATGGTCTGGCACACTACATGATCATGTGGGATCTTAGCAAAGCCCAGCCCAAATAAATCATCTGCCAGTGGCAAAATGGTTGGGCGGCCAGTCGAGGGTCTGATGGCTTGACCTGGATGCCACAACCTTCCCAGAGAGAGGTCCCCCAAGAGACAACTTTCTAGGGGTCTCAGGCAGTCCTTCAGCTGCCAGGTAACCTCAATAAGGGGCAGGCAGCTCAGCTCTTAGCAGTGATTTCAGCTTTGCCTTGCAAGGTGAAGGACAAAGAGACAGCACAGGGACAAAGAGACAGGAGCACTGTGTGGTTATTCTGCAGAGGTAGCCTTTATTCCAGCATCCGGCAAAGGATGCCTGTGACGACAGCTCCCTCTTGAACAGGGCAGAAGCAGGGGTTTTTATGGGGAAAAGCTGGGGTGGTGCAATGGGGAAAGACCATTTGGTCCCAACGAATCTACATGGGGTTCAAAGCATGCTGGGAACTCACCGTGACCAAGGAGGATTTCTCAGTCGAGGAGGGTTTGAGAAGATCTTATAGCCCATTCAAGGAACACCTCTCCAAGGGAGAGGGTTGGCACAACTAGCTGTCTCTACAACTCCCCCTTCTGTGTTTAATAAAAGGCATCCCCAACAGCTCTTTTAAAGCAACGTCAAAGGCATGAGAACATAAGTAACACAATAAGAATCACAATAAAAATCCATAAAATACCCTTAACCAAAGATGAAATCCATCCAGTTAATCACCATTGTCTGAAAAGTTCATTGACCCAGTCAGGGTTGTTCTCCACTTTTGTGTCCTTTGTTTGTTCCTTCAGTTTCTGGATGTTTGTGTGGGTGGATTTTGAGTACGAAGAAAGGTTGATGCAGCATATCCCCTCAAAGTCCTGGCAGCCATGTCTGTGGGCAAGCAGTGGCAAAATGTAAGCCTAGTAGAGGGGACTTAAAAGTACCAGACCAACAGTTGCTCATTAATCAAAGTAAACAAATTCAGAAGCAGCCAAAGAAATTATGTCGCAAGCCCTCATTATAATTTCTTTTATCAAAATAGTTAATTTTTATAGTTCATTTTATCCAAATGAACTACTTGTAATGAAGAGTAAGGTGAACCATTCAGACACTGGAAGGAATCTTCCCCAGGGTGTTGTGTTAAGTCTTGTATCAGGTCATCCTTTGGGACAGGTTAGTTCTGTAACGTGTTTGGTTTTGTGCACTTCCTTTACCTTATGTCTGCCTTGTGATAGTGCTTTGCTAAGCAGCATTTGCCGTCTGTAGCTCCAGATGGTTGCAACCAGCTAGGCTGATCCTGTTCCATCCATTGGCTGACTTTGGTTAAGGGACAGATGGCACTGTCCCCTTTTTTCTTGTCTTTACCTCCTTGACAAAGTCTATTGTTTTATTCTGCTCTATACAGAAATCTCAGGTCAAAACATGCTAGCTCTGTTGTATTCAGTGTAATAAAGTTCAACCTAATCCTGGTTGATTTTTCTTGTTTTGAGACTTCCTTGGAAAAAAACATTATCAATCTTGGTCTTCATATGCTTGAGAAGATGTTTTTATGCCCCAGTTGATCTTAGCAGGTTCTCAGAGACCCACTGTGATAATACATGACTTCTAGGAAGCCTATAGAGAAGAGGATACTTTGCTTCCATTTTTCCTGCTGTTCAGCTATTCATATCTTGGCACTTATGTGTCAGCAGGTGCGTAAAGAGCTGCACTGTGCCAATGCCAAGACTGCCCCAGAAGAGAGATTTCTTGTGGGGTACTTTACACTTGCAATATTTTTTGAGCTGTCCATCATAACCTATTTTTTTTTTCCTGGCCTCTGTGCACTAGTCAAATAGTCCAAGCTTATTCTGAGCAGGCACCGATAGCTGTCGTAACAGATGGACAACGGTGCTGGAAACCAAGAAACTATGTACTGTATGCACACTGAGGGAACAGTGTACTGGTTCAGGTCATTCACATAACTGTCTGGCCGAAGTCTACGTGTCTGTGGTTAGAACAAGGTGCCATTGATTAACTGCAAACCTCAATTTTAACTCTAAAGTCAGAAGCTAATGAAATAACTTATGCCTACACTATTATACACGCTAGTAATTTGCAGGATGTGCTATGCTCACTCCATATTTCTTTCAGTGATCCTATAAATGAGCTGTAAGATCATGAGCCACATCAGTTTGGACGTAACTGAATACGTCCCTTATATCTCAGTGAAAGTTCTATCTTTTGGCTCTCAAACTTTAAACTTGGATTTAGCATTACTGTTTAGAGAGCCCAGGTATTGGGTTTTACTGCTATGAACAATAAGCCTTTTTTATTACTAGAAAATTTTAACTCAAATTCAAGGTAAGAAAGCAGTGGTGTTTTAATTAGAAAATTACTTACTTGCCTCAACTAAGGTATACTAAGACTATTATTTCTGTACATTTTTGTGAGTTTGTATTGTCTTTGCCTTTCAGACATCAGAGTAACTTGAAAGAATATGTGAACAGTTTGGCAAAAATTTAGCCTACTGTAAACTTTATCTGATCCAGTTGTCCTGTCCTCAGTCTACAGGACAACTGGAGACTAGTAAATAGTCTCTGAGAAGAACCAAGACAAATTTCATATTGACAAATGAGCAGGATACTAGACCTCTTCTCTGTGGATCCTAGTCCATGAATTGTGTGGAGAGTCATCAAAGGTTCTTTGGTTGTTTTTTTTTTAAACTGTCTTGATGGCTGAAACAGAAGAGTGCAAATATGAATTTACAAGCTTCTGTTCAGGAGTGAATCTTTCATATTGATATGTTGTATGAATTCCAAGTAATATTTTAGCTGATTTTTCATTTGTTTTCTATCCTCTTATTGGAGAAACATTATTTA
This sequence comes from Urocynchramus pylzowi, assembly GCA_013397555.1. NCBI lineage: Eukaryota > Metazoa > Chordata > Aves > Passeriformes > Fringillidae > Urocynchramus > Urocynchramus pylzowi. The sequence continues at coordinate 571,436 of VZRH01007800.1, forward strand.
TGTGCCACATCTGCTACTAAAGTCTAATATTCACTTGTAATTTGGCCACAGGCATGCAAGTCAAAAAATGTTGGTTTTTTTTTTTTTCCTGGTTAAAAGTTAAGGAAAAAAAAAAAAAAAAAAGAAGAAAAGTTAAAACCTCAGTGAATGCAAAGAGCAATCCAGATTCAAACTGTTGATTATAACGGTATTTGGTCAAAGAACAATAATGCTGATCTCTATCCCTAAATCCTTTGCTAAGTGACCCATTTTTGCTATCTAAAGAATGCAATTTTTCAGAAGCATATATTTAAAAATGTCTTGTCTTTCTTTTTTTTTCTCCTTAGTTTGTTGTGACGATGTTTTGGAGCATCTATATCTATGACAGGGAACTGGTTTACCCAAAGCTGCTTGATAATTTTATTCCAGCATGGCTGAATCACGGAATGGTGAGTAAAGTAATGTAAACACTTCCTTGCATGAACAAAAGTGTAAGACACTCTGTGCATCATTCTGCATACTCTTGGTGCTAATCCCCTCAAAAGTGATTAAGGAACATGATTTGCAAGGAAGAGTAACATCTTTCCTTCCTTGACTGCTGGAGTCATATTTGAATCCTTATTAGGTTGAAACTGGAGATTTGAACTTAGGTGTCCTACATCCCGGGCTTGTTGTGGGAGTCAGCTCTTCCCTGTATAAGGTAGCTTTCCCAGAGAAATGTCACTGTGGTCATGAGGAAGAGACTATTCCATAAAACAGAAGTTCTGAACTTGACAAATCTTGCTCTAAGATGATAGAAACACTTAGTTGAATGTTTCTTCACCTGTCTACCAAAGAATAATTCATGATGAAAACCTTTTAGTTAAAATGCTTTTTCAAAAAATCTCTATTTTTTGGACTTGTGCGTTTTTGGAAAAATAACTCAAGCACACCAAACTTATGTAGCAGAATCTGTATCTGAATATTTTTAATGATGTGGAATTATATATATCAATGCAAAGCTTTAAAATTGATGCATTGGTAATCATAAAGGTAGTTTCTTGAGAAGAAATCTGGCCTTTTAATCCCTCTTTGCTATGTCAAGTCAGACATTCTTTCTCTCAAATATATGTTTAAATGCCAAGGGAAAGTTAAGGCCACAATTTGCCATCAAGTACTTTCCACTGTTGGTGCAGCATTTGGAGCTGAAAAGTGTCATGTTTGCTTCTCGAGTTGCATCTGTGCAAAATGTCTCATTATTACTTTGTTTTCCTTATCAAGATGTAGCAAACCATTTGGCACTGCTGTTCATCAGTGGACGACAGCAGAGCTCATCCTTTCAGGTGTGTGCACTTTATCACCACAGCAGATCAAGATTCGTCCACCGTTGCTGTGTTTGATAAATTGGTCCATTGTGGAGTGGGGCAGATGACGCTGCTATTTATTTGTTCCCAAAATTTTGTGTCAAAGGAGCAGTATGAGAGTTGTTACTGACAAGAGGAGCATCAGCTTCTCCTAGATACTATACTGTTTTATGATGTTTTGAAAGGAAGAGCATGATATTATGTTTGTCTAGAGCTGAGGAAAGATGACTCCTGATGACTCCTGCTATGTTTGTTCAGGCTGTCCTCCCTTGATCTTTGAGGTTACAAACTGAAAACACTGCCAAACTGTGCACATCTTGATTTTTTTCCCCACAACAGATCAGTGCTCTGATGACATTTCTTTCAGGTGACATTCCATATACTGGAAGTGCCTAATCCATAACATTTTTCATGAATGTACATTGTGAAGCAGTTGGCAGCAAATGGCCGTAGGTGTTCAGGAAGTCTTCTCTGTGCCGTAACTAAAAGGCAACTCAAGCTCATGCTGCTTTGTAGAAATGTATACTTAGTGAAATATGTGAAGAGGGCTTTTGTTTGAGATTTTTGGACATCACAGAGTTTGCAGAAATGTATTGTGTCCAAGTAGTTTAGACTTTTCTTTTCAACTTGAAATATTGTAGAAAGCATTTTTGAAAGACTTTTGTAAAGGAATTGGTTTCTGTGTCAGTCTCCATTTATCCAAGTGTTCTTCAGTTAGATCACAAGGGAAGCTTATGGCTGTGGGGCTTTTCACCACATTTAGTACATTCTTTCTGATGTTTTATCCATCATTTTATCCTCACCAGCTTTCATGCTAATTAATTCTGATGCATTGCTCATCATCATATGAAAGGGTTATTAAACTACCTTAAGAATGCTTGCACCTCACTTAGTAGTAGTTAAAATTTTGACATGGCAAATTTTAGAGAATATGATAGAGACCCACTTGTTGAAAGGGTAGGACCTCTGGGAATACAGTTTAGAAAAGTCAGGATCCCTGGCTATTGCTTTATACTGAAATAAACATTTATTCCCATGTATTCCTGCACATTTTGACAGCAGTTGTGCACATGGAATTATAACTATTCTGAAAGCAAGAGTGGCCGTGCTGGAGCCAACCTTGCACAACAAAACTCACACAAGAGACTCTCATCTGTCAGTGAGAGGTGGGTTGTTTAGCTTTTGTCACATTGCTGATTAATCCCACTTCTGTGTGAGCTTCCCCCAATGTAGCTGGTACAGCTCCTAAGGGTCTGAGGTCAAATGTTACTTTACCTGTGAGCACTCTATTCAGATTTTTTTTTTAAAAATGTTTTGCACAATTAAAAAGCCTTCTACTGTATTATGATCAGCTATAGCAACTTGCTCAAGTGTTAACATTAACCTGCAAAATCCATACACAGAAAAGGAGTGAAAAGTCATGAAATCTGGCTGTAATAACAGCAATCATATTTCCATTAGTAATATGGGCATGTATTAAAATATTTGAGAGTATTCATACTTTAGAAGCATTTTAAGGTGACTATCTTGAAGGCTCTGTGAAGAAATTGTTTGAAGAGCTCATCCAATTCAGTGCCTTAGCCCAGGAAGAAATTATTTGGGCTGCAGTGCCTGCTGCTTTTTAAGCTTATGGTAATTAGATCTCCTTCTCCTTTTTCCTCTTTTCCCATCCCTTTTTTGGAGTTACAACACCATCTATGTCTAAACCCCTATTTTCTTAAACACATTCTAATGTCTTGTTAATACTCAGAGATACCAGTCCTTCATAGCAACACTTTTTCGACATTAATAAAAATCAGAATTATAGAAAAACTTCCTTTCTAGTAGTAGGAAACATGAGGAAAATGAACCTTAGAAGTATGCAGTCCCATTACCAATTCAATTTTAATATTTTTTATAAATTTTCATAGAAAAAGAGGCGAGGCTTATTGCTATGTAGAACCTATTCAGCATAAAATTGCATATAGTTTCAAGAGCATCTTTCTGTTATATATATATATATATATATGTGTATGTATATATATATATATATGTATACCCCCACACCCACACCCTGTAATAGTTACAAATATAATTCTCATACTTATTTCCCAAATAATGTATTTGGGAAAATCCATGTATAAAGTGGTGCCTTACGGTACCAGATAGTACCTCATATGCGCAGATTCATACACCTGTGAAAGGTATCACTCACCGAGTTGTACTGTGCCATAAAACTGATGTATTGCATCATCTCAGTCAGTTCATTAATCCATAACCAGTGGTATCACTATGACTTGGTAAATGACCAGGGAAATCAATAGCAGGGTTGCTGCTGATTTGACCAACACAAGGATTTAATCTGTTTATTATTCGAAGGAGCACATTTGAGTAGCTAAAGCTAAGCTTCTGTCTACAGATATAACTACCTGTCTAAAGGGAGTTGTTGGAGAGTAGGGCTGTGTCTCAGCCTTGGTCTGTTTCTGAAGTGTCAAGTGCACTTCTTGGATTTATTAGTTATGCAGATGAATTCATCTTTGTGGGCTACAATCTCAGTTGCCAAATTGCTGAACTCTTTCATCAGAGATGTCATTTGTTTTCTGGAGACTGTGCTGGAGTTTGGAACCATATCAACTCATTATTCCAAAGGCATATTTTCCATGGGAAATACTCTTTTCCATTTTCTGATGGCTGGCTATCTGATCTGTATCAGTATAAGGATTTTTTAATTGAAGACTAACCTTTAGTGTATAAAACGGATGTGTCATAGTAGTAGGATTTTTATCAGCTCATTCCTTGCAACTTTTTGTGCTGGGTCTCGCCAGGTTGATGCATAGATGACATTTGTTTTCAGAAATTATATTCTCTTCAATATTAACACAGGCTGTAAAACTAGAGGTTGCCCCTATTCTAACCAAAGGCCACATAAACAGATATGTAGACTGAATTAATTTACGCTTGAGCATTGCTGATTTTGAGCCAGGTTACATGGCAGGACTGCCTGCAGTATCTGTCCAAGTTAGCATACCATTTCAGCAAGAGTCCTTCTTTGGTTTTTACAGACACTGTCTCAAATTTGTTTTAAAAATGTGAATCATCTTTTGTTTGTGGGAAGGAAAGCAAAATACAGAGATAGAAATTACTTACTAAGGAGTTGAAATGCTCTGGAGGTTGGAAGCAAAGTAATGTCTTCATATGAAGACCCTAGAGGAGAGGTCAGGAAGGGGGGAAGAGAAATATGCTCTGCATCTGTGGAGTTGGAAAAATGATTATTGTCTGGGTTCTGTGCCACTGCAGTCTATATAAGCTCTTTCAGTTTTGTATGCTGTTATTTTTTAAGCTGCTTTCGGGAAATGGGAAGCAAAGGCATTTCTAGAAAGACTTACCCTCTTTTCTAGTATTCAAGAGAATGCACAAAATCTGGGACAAATAGCAGCTGGAGGAAGGAGAGAAGAAGGAAGAGGAAGGAGCCTGTCCAAGAGATATATCTATCTATTTCACAAGTTGTCTCTATTTTCTTATTGCTGACTACTCAGCTGAAAAGTTGAGCCCACCAGAGAGTGGTACAAAGTCACACCGACCACGTCTCCAATTGTTTGTCCTAGCAGCCTTGTCCTAGGCCTGGTGGCCGTGGCTTGTGTGTCTTTTTGTTTTAATGGTGGAAAGGACATAATCCTGTTGGAATGAGTCCAGAGGACAGTCACAAAGGTGATTAGAGGGATGTAACACCTCTTCTATGAGGAAAAGATGAGAGAATTGACATTTTTCAGCCTGGAGAACTGATGGCTCCAGGGTGACTTTATTCCAATCTTTCAGTACCTGAAGTGGTCCTTCAAGACAGCTGGACGGACNTCACAAAGGTGATTAGAGGGATGTAACACCTCTTCTATGAGGAAAAGATGAGAGAACTGATGGCTCCAGGGTGACTTTATTCCAATCTTTCAGTACCTGAAGTGGTCCTTCAAGACAGCTGGACGGACTTTTTACAAGGATATGTAGTGACAAGAGAAGGGGGAATGGCTTCAAACTGGAAGAGGGCAGGTTAGTTAATTAGACATTAGGAAGAAATACTTTCCTGTGAGGGTGGTGAAGCACTGTAACAGGTTGTCCAGAGAAGCTTTGAATGTCTTGTCCCTTGAAGTGTTCAAGGCCAGGTTGGATGGCTCTCTGAGCAGTCTCTCTAATGGAAGGGGTCGCTCCCTATGGCAGGGTGGTTGGAACTAGATGATTTTTCAGGTCCCTTCCAATCCAAATCATTCTGTGATTTTATGAAAGTTGTTTTTCTGGTGTAAATCTTCTTTCCTTGATGATTTAACAAGAAAGTAGAAAAGGCATGCAAAAATCAAAATCCATAGTAACCTGAACATAAAGATTGGAATGTCCAAAAGTGGTGAGTTATTTGACAAACCCATCTTTCCATTATTCACTGGTCAGGTGCTACACAGTGGTCACTCTGATGTATGAACAAGGAGATACTCTGTTTTTCATCAAGGTGTTTCTCTCCATGTAGACCTAAAAATCCTCTTCAACTATTGTTAATTTGGAACAGTTCATTTTACTTCCTGGGGATGCTTTCCTAACACAGCACATCCTGAGCATGGGCTCTGCTTATGAAATGTAGTGCACCTTCGTAATGCTTCATGCTTCTGCCTAGAAGATATCTACATTTTTCTGGGATTTATTTTCTAAATCAAATAAATATGTCTCAAGGATATTACAACTCAAGTGCTCTTCTTAATTTATTTACAATATTTTCATATGTTAGGTGTGAATAAAATTTTCAGTGCTCCAGGAAGGCCTTCCCACTTTCTACATAAGTTGCAAGGTTTTCTGATAAAAATAAGGGAAATCTTTTAACTTAATTTCCAACAGACTAACCACTCCTAGACGGCTATTATTTAAACATCTGATGGAGAGAATAGTGATTGAAGCTGGTTGCCTGGGGACTCAGGATATTTGCAAAACCCATGAAAATAATGTTGTTGAATTTGTACACTTTTTGCATGTTCATGCTGCAGTTACATGGCTCTGTCTGCTATCTCTCCTCATTATCTGCCTGTTCCACCACTGGAGCGTAACTACAGTGGTATCAATTATCTCCCTGCTCTGGGGAGAAAAACAGCACCAGCTTAAAAGATTTTCTTTTATTTTCTCTTACTTACGTGAAGGGCTTGGAAATTTGTGATATGTCAAAACCTGTGATAGTATAGCACCTGAAAATCAAGAGGGGCTGCTAGGGTGGAGAAGTCCTCGTTGTCTAAATGGCATCCTCTGGGGGCATTAGGAAAACCCCTTTACCGAACACAGTAACAGCACAGCAGTTTTTGTGAAGTGGGAAGCTGGCCTTAACCATGTTACATATCTGCCAGAGAACACTCATCAGGGTAAGGTGAAGACAGCTTTTTAACTGGACACAGATGCTGAATTTTTCCGATTGTTTGCTATTTCCACTAATCTGGAGAAAAATCAGGCTCCTCCTGATATAAACTTCCCTAAACCTTAGTAACAAGGAACCTTTTCTAAAACATCTTCGAACACTTAATAACAGCAAAACCTGCAAGCCCTATTCTGGGTGTGAACATTGAAAATGAAAGGCCTAAGAGTTGAAATCCCCAGATGAAATCTCTTTCAAGAAGTTTAGCCACCTTCTGTTGACAAGGTCACGTAACTCGGTCTCCTAGCAGAGAGCATGAGAGCATCTAGTGTCAACACCAAGTCACAGAGTTACTTCCAAAGGAAGCAAGAAGGGGAGAGAGCCAGTGAGAGAGCACAAAAAGGGAGGTTAGGGAAGGTTGGTTGAATGAGAGGAAAAGACAGGCGGGAGGAAAGAGATGAATTAAATAGTCAGCTGATGCTGTTCCAACTCCTACCTAGGGGAAAAAAAAAAAAAAAGAAAAGAAAAATAACAGATGAAGCAAGTGAATAAAAAAGGAGCCACAGAATAATGTAGACAAGCTGGAAGAGACTCAAAATGCTAAAGAGGACTTCAGGGAGGAGGAGGAGGAGGAAGCGAGAAGCAGGGAAATAAACAGTAAGAAAGATGAATTGAAGAGTATATTTTCTTCCATCTCTTCACTGGGTAGACTTCTGAGATGTATTAGTTTGAGGAATTGAGAGCAAGGAAATGGCTTACGGGTGCTGCTGTGAGGCGGAGAATTGTTTCTGTTGCCACTGGATGTAGGTTTACAGGTCAGGTAATGTAATATTTGCACAGTGACATGCCACAAGCTTCAAAACCTTGGAAAAAGTTTAAGATTAAAACCACCCACAACCACGCAAGGATATGAAGCCTGTGTTCATATAAAATTTCCTGTGTGGCATCTGTAGAATGACACTGATGTCTTTGCATCTGTCTATATTTTTATCTGACAAGGCTGTACATAATCTTGATCATCTGTTTGACTCTCAAAACTAGAGTCCTTTGTTTAGAAAAGTGCAGGGGTGATCCGGAGACAGCTAAATAACTACTTAGTGCAATACAACAGAAAAGACCCCTACTTTTCCCTATCAGCTGTGAATTGTGAAATGCATTGCATATTAAAACAGATGCAGTTTGCTGAGGGTTGCAGGTGAGCTGGAAGGTCATATATTTGAAATACCAGAGGTAAGGAGGTGTTCTGTCTATATTTCAAACTGCCCTGCTTTAATAGCCCTAAGCCAGGTGTGACTCTGGAAGTAATAATTATGCTGATAGTAATAATACTGATTATGAAAGCTTAAAGCCAGATTTTCAGCTGAAGTTGCTCATACAAATGTTTGTTAGAGTGATTACTATGGGCACAAAGCAAATAACCAAAGAAAAGCCCAAGAAGGACACATGAAGAGAGCCTTAGCCTTTCTCTGAGTGTGGAGTACAGAGCTATGTTCCCTAGAAGCAGAGTTTGGCCCTGGACTGCTAGGTTTGTTACACCAGCAGTGATGTGGGATGGACATGCATTTGGTTCACTTGCATAGCTCTGACAATATTAGGAATGCTTGTTTCGTTTTAGCATTCACCTTTTGTGCAGCTTACATTGCTTGCTGTAGACACTGCTGGAGCTGTGCACAGCTCTTCTGTAATGCCTAAGATGGTACATTTTCTGGTGCTACTGCACCATTTATCAGATACATAGTTACAGGTTATAAATGTAAAGAAATGTTCAACTTTAAAATCAGTGCAAAATGCATTAATAAGTAGTATGCATTTTCAATAAAAATATATGTGCTTTCTTCTGTCTGCTAAATCAAACACTTGTTTCATCTTTTAACAGAATATATTTCTGGTTTCTTCCCTGAGTTTTTTTTTCCCAGAGAACATAGGCAGATAGTAGAGTCAAACATTATGGGATAGATTGTTATGGTTAATAATGACTATATTCAAAGTCTTCAAGAAAAGAGAACATTTCACTGGAAAAAAATTAATGTATTGGAGGAGGATGGGTTATATTGATGAAGGTTTAATAAGTCAGCTGCCAGCTACAAGTTATGTACTCTAATAAACACTCTGTATATAAGCATCCTGGAGGCTATCATGATGAAGAGCTTTGTCTCCTTAGCAGATCTCACAAACACGAGGAAGGATGCAAATATCTCTTTGAAGGTATAATAGTTTATTAAGCATTTATTGTCTACCTTTATGTATTTAAGGGACTATGTTTTGCCCTATGATACAGTAAAATGCAGTGTTATGTACTCTTGGACACATTGGTTACCATTAGCACCCAGATAAGAATTAGACTTTGCATACAGTAAAAGTGGGACTGTACTATATTGTACCCACTTTACTAAACTGTGCTGTTAGTGTTCACACATGTGGCAAATATGACTTAATCAGACCACAAATATTTTGCAGCATTCCATGGTATCTCATTTATTTGTTTAATGTGCCACTATAGCAACTGAATTCCATCCTTTTAGATTCTTTTTTTCACAGACCTATGATCTACTTGATTGAAGCTTGGCAGACATCTTTTCCTTCAATTGAAGGCATATGTACTAACTCAGTGACCAGATTTTTACCTATTTATCATTGTTGGAAAGTGGGTTATTTCACATGGACACAATACCAGAAGAATCAGCAGACCTGGGGAAGGCAATCTGAGCCCAAAAGTTTATATGCTTTTTCCAGCCATTGAAGTTGATGGAATAAAAAATACTGCTTCTCCCTGTATCCAGACATCATTATTGCTTCAGGAAAACTAATACAAGGAAATATTTTGACATTGTTTTTGTAAAAAATTACCACTTTTTAGAAGTAGCTTTTTTCTTTGTTAAATGCTGTCTTCTACGTGTCTTTGTATTTGGAAACAGACAGCATTTCTGCAGAAGTAATTTCATATTCAGATGATTAATATGTTGAAATAGTGCCACAGCAGTAATGTTTTATACATGCTGATAGGCAGAAATCAAGAATTTGGGGACAACCTTGGGACCTCTGCTCGTGGAAGACTAAGCTTTAACATAACTTGTTATGTTCCTCATATTTTAAAATTTCCCATGTAGATACAAAGAAGTAAAAACAGTGTACATTTTTAGTAACTGGAGGCAGCATGGAGGGTGTTTTTGACAGATGTGTAAGCCTTTGCCATTAGTCATGCAGTTCTGCAATTGTCCCTTCTACCTTTAGACCTTTACGTAATGCACTGAAGGTCCATCCTGGTGCCCTACTCAGAAAAAGCCATAACCTTTCAGAGGTGTCTTGTTTCTGTCAGAGACCATGCATCTGACTAAAGTGACCCTTTCCTTCCCTCTGACACCAGAGTTATCTGAGCAGGAAACAACTCTTACCATGGAGAAATAGCAGGTGGTGTGAAGTGTCTCAAAATGGCAAAAGGCAGACCAGTGGCCAATACATGATTTGCTCTTTCATCTCCATTGCATTGTTAACTGATACCCTTCAACTCTTCACAGTCTGCTTACTCTTCAAAACAAGAAATGCTGCATATTTGAAGTGCTGCTTTTAAACCCCATTTTTATATTTCTATTTTTACTCCTAGATCTGTTTTACTAAACAATCTGAGGGAAAATATGTAGTGTTTGATCAAAAGCATTTTATGTCTTCATTAGCTAGTGCCTGTGTTTTGTGGGGCTTTGTGATAGTAGCTGAAAAACACTGCTATCTGTCGGAGGGTTTATGGTACTGTACCTCTGATTGTGGCTGTGAAGTGTCCCAGGCAGGGCTGGGCTGCTGTGCCAGACCAGGCTGCCTGTGCCTGCCCTCTGCTCCTCACCGTGCTGGGGCTTGCTGAGACCTCTGAGGGATTTCCCATTCATGTGCCTCAGCATCCCATTCTTTCAGTTTCAGTGAAGAGATGAATTGCCTGCTGCAGATTCCTCTGAGGTTCCGGGATGCAAATGCAACTAAGAGTTAGAGTTGGTATTGTCCATTCTGCTGCACAACACAAGTGGCCTCTACTACAAATAATAACATTACTCATGGTTATGTGCAAATTTAGTGCTCCTGGTATATCATAAAAATTCTAGGCTGATGTGAGGCATGCTATAGAAAGTCAAATATACTTAGAAAGGAAATTCTTCTTTATAAAGATGGCTGTAACAGTCAAATCACATCTTTCAGTTTATTTCCAACAGGAAGAAATTTTATATGCTACTTGGGGCTTTTAGCTTTTTATTCTGTTACTTTGAGCTTTACCAGCTTTCTATAGAGCCAGTATACAGGGCTCCAACTTGCTGAGTCACTGCAATGCACATTTTTGTGGCTTCTTTTGCAAATGCAATATGTAATGTAGATTTTTTTTTTTTTAGTGAACTATTTATGGGAAAGAGGAAATATGCACATCAGTCTACTGAACTTCATATTTTAAGGCAGTTTTTAAAACCAAGGAATGGGAAATTATATAATTTTCTATTAAGGAAACATCCATTAAAGTGTCTTTTTACTAACACACAGATTTACTGATGTCTCCATTAACAAACAAATTTTTGTTGGCTGCAAGTTGTTTAAAAATTCACACAGCTGCAAATCACGTTAGGAGATGAATGTACATATTCCTAGATCCGAGGCTAAGGTGGATGGTATTTTGGTCTCTGCTCCTGAAGCAGAGGAATATAGGATGGAAAAGAAGAGGGAATTTGAAGGAGAGAGAAAAGCAAGTGTCAGAAGCTAAGAGGAAAAGTGATAGCATTATGTTGTTAAGGAGGAGAAGACAGAAAACAAAGTAGAGGAAACCAAATGCTGAAATAAAGAGGTGCTAATAGTAGTCAGCTGGAGAGAGCCATAGAATGTAGAGGTGATAATTGTGCACTGTACTTCACTGAGAAAAATCTTGAGAGAGAAGTTTAAAGTACCCAGTGTATATTGAAAATGGCATCTATAGTTTGTTTTAGACCAACATGCAGAAATTTAGCTTCATTTGGTTTCTTGTGACCACTGTTTTTACAGAACAGTTGTCTTTTTCCAGCATTTTTGTGCATGCAGAAACCAAAAGAATGCCTTGCTTTGCACACTTGGTGCCTCTACTGTCGCCAGAGTTTGTGGGTCTTTAGATCTCCCATTTGTTTGTCTGAACACTGTGCTGCTGAGCCTCCCATAGTTTTATTCTCTATGACATCAGTTTGGTAGGATTACTACATATAGTAAATCTTTAGTAATATATTTATCATGCAAGTATGTATATAGTGTGCATATATAGTGTGTGTATAGTGTTCATGTGTATATGTGCGTATACATGCACACACACACACCCCCACACATACCAGACATAGAGAGAAATACACAATATATATTGCCATTCAGCTATTAATAATTATACTGGTAGATAGTACAATTTTAAAGAATATCTATAATTCTATCTAAGCTGATCTCTTTTGATACAGACCAAAGATGTTTAGTCCTTAAATTTCTCTCACCTTAAATGAATGGACAGATGAAGACTGGCAGAAGAGAGTTAGTATGTTCCCTGTGTTACAGAGGAGAAACAAAAACATGGAATTTGTGGTTTGCCTGAAGCTACAGGCAGTTTATTAAAGATTGAACTGCAATGTGAATCTGTGTTTCCTTTATTAGTCAGTACTTTTGTTAAGAAATTATTCACTCTCTACAAACCAGGCAAAGACGACAAATTCATAGTCTATGAATAAGCATTCACTTGGGTTTCAAATGTACACTCTATTGGAAGGAAGAAGTGACTCAATTTTTGAATAGGGAGATGTTGCTCTAAGTCCTGCTTCACTTAGTTACAATAGGCGTTTCATTATTTTCATTTTGTTTATATCACTGGAAGTGCAGGTTCACCTTACCAACTGCTTTTGTGTTTATGTTTTCTTTTAGTATAGTAACTATTGACAACTTATTACAAATAATTTGACTTTGGGCGTACCTTTTCTCTGTAAGGAGGAAAATCCCTTAGGTTTCCATTCCTTCTCAGATGATGATTGATTTGAGAAGAGAGATGCTGATATGTAAACAGAAGGATGATTTAAGAAGGATGAACTTGGAAACTGAAAATATGTCAAGGGAGAAGAGCTCCCTCTCATGTGCCCTTGCCCTGTCATTTTGGAAATGTTTTTTTCTTTTGTTGTCCAGGAATGCTTTTGGGACCAAAGTGGGGGACAGGAGGCAGAAGGGAGTGGGTGGGTGTTGCCACTAACCAAGGAAAGCTGAGAAGTTGCAAATTTTTTAAAGATCTTTCAGAAGTATGAAACTCATTTATGGAGTCAAAGCTATTTCAGAAGTTATGTCAATAATTGTGATAGTGGGTAAGAGGAAATAAAAATACCCCTAAGACAGAAAATAGCTTGTGTAAAAGTGGGTCACTGACAGTGAAATGTAAGAAGTGACCATGAAGAGTTGTATTTTGTTTATTTTGACTGGGGTAATCAGGTGTATGTTTACTAGACAAAGTTACACCAGAATGAGTAGCAGCACGATGTAGAGGCCTGGATCCACTTTGGGAAGTACCTTTCTTCAGGCAAGAATTCAGTGTTTACCAGTTCTGTCTCAAATCTGAACTCTACAGCTTAGCTGGCAGTAATACAAATATTCACAGCTGTATAAAAAATTTTATTTAGTTCACAACAGTAGCCATGGTTACCTGCATACTTTCATTGCCTTATTCATGTGCAATTCTTTTTTTTTCTGGAAATACCATTACCATGTAATATAATACTGTACAGCCTCTTGGTAAGTTTTACAGTGTCAGGAAGAAAATTCTGTGGTAAACCTGAAAGTGTATTTTATTGAGTTGACTTGTTCATGGAAGATCCCACCTATACATTGCTAGGCAGAGCAGGGCAAGTCTGAACATTCTGTGACTGCAATTTGAAAACATAAATAGTAAAATGTAAAATTCCTTGGCATTGAAAATTCTCTGATAGTGTTTTAACTACACAACATTTTAAAAGAACTAGCCCCTGCTTGGTCCCTTCACAGGTGACACAGACCTGCCAATTCCTGTCAGTACATGTTAGAATAGCATGACTATCCTCATTTACTCTTGCAAGAAATGTGAACCCCAGCAACCTCAGAAGGGCAGAAAGGTGCTATGATTTTCCTCTTCTCTCTTACTTTTGTGAGTGTAACTCAGTCCACTCCATGCAGATGAAATATACTTGAGAATCTAGTGTTATGTTCATGGAAATATGTCTCACATGTATTACTGCAGCAGAATTCCCAGCCATATTCTAACCTTTGCTAGGAAAAGAAAATAGTACTCAATCTTCCAGATATCTCAGATCACTTTGCAAACAAATTAATTAAACTTTACAAGAGTATTAAAGACAGTTTGCTTAGGCTTATAGATTCTTTTCTTAATTGAGAGGTGTGACATTAATACTGGAGGATTAAAATTGCCCACCGATTTAAATTAACAGCAGCAAAAGGAGTAAAGGATATTTGCTTCTTTAATCTGGCAAATTTATCTCAAGAATTTCAGTATAAGGTTCCTTACCACTATTACTACTTTTGTAGAGAGCACTTACTACACTAGATGTAAAAGTCATATTTCAGGGTCATATTCCTTGGGATTTTCATGTAAACAGTGAAAACTAGGATTTTAGTAAATGTTGTGTAGAGATTGAACTGAATTTCTGAAACTAAATTTAAAAATTGCTTATGAAACCTTGTTAAAAGCCTGATAGAGTTCTAAAATACTATCCAGGCCTGTTATTGATGCATCTCCTAGAGGAAGAAGGAAGATGGCATTAAGATGAAAATTTCTATAGTGAGCCGGCTGTTACCACAGTCTGGCTTCTGTTCCTGCCGTAGCACTGCCAGCTTGGAGCTATTTATAGGCATTAGCCTATATCTATCCACACACGTGGATCTACTACTCTCTTTAGCAGTAGTTCTGATCCTGAAGAAGTTGGTCTGAGGTTTCAAGTTTTATTTTTCCTAGTTTCAGAGACCAGTTTCTTCAGCTATCCTTATTACCGATTAGTAGGAATTTGGCAGGTATCCCTGCCAGAGCTCTTGCATCAGCTTTCCTGCACTGGCCTACAAGCCAGAAGACTCAATTGTGGTGCCTTCAAATTCTTCAAACCTAATTTCTTACAGTACTGGACCCTCTGCATCATCTTATGATTTCAATACCTTTTCCTCCTGAAGTGAGAATGACAAGACTCTTCAAAAATGCTAATTGGTTCCCTTATCTCAAAGATACAACTTGTCTGAGTTACAAAAACAAAATTGCCTCTTTGTCAGATATCACACCAGAATTAAATTTTCTTCTGACTGCAATGGAGTGTTCTGGTCCTGTACATGATTTACAGTATAAATAAAACCTGTTCTCTTTCATTTTCCTGATGATGAATTCTGGGCAATAAATGCTTTCCCCAGGAGCCAGTCTTTGCTTGGAGCAAAGGCATTATTTAAGTTTGCTGCACCACAGCGCGGCTGCAGCTTTGTGTGGTCTGCAGCATTCTCTTGACACTTCATGCCTTCATTCACCCATCCATAAATTAGATACAAGGCAGCCAAGCACAGCCTTTCTTCATCCTGCACTACACCACCTTTATCCATGACATGAATTCCAAAATGATGCATGCTCCCTGGCAGAGTCTGAGTGAGAGCATGCTCCACTACCATAGCAGCAGCAGGCAGAAAGCCTCAGGTGATGGCCTTGGGGTGTGTTATGTCTTCTGCCACTGTATGCAACACAGTCATGTAGCACTGAGGACAGCAAAAAGCTCTGATAGCTGGTACATTTGCAGTGATGGGCTCAAAACTAAGCCAAACTGAGAAAGTAAAGTAACAGAACAAGTATTTGACTGATGTAAACCATCATCTTCATTCTCACATTCTCAGTTCTAACAATTATTTCTCTGCCACACAGCTTAGGCACATTGGTGATCTAATGCAAGAGCTTTTTTCCTGTTTGAATGGAGTGGAAAGCATACTGCAGCATTCAATTTGTTCTCCCTTTTAGTGGTGATTTTTTAAATAAATATAACATTTTGGTTTCTTTAGTTACTTGTGGTAGTTCACTTTTGAAGAACATGTAACTTAGCCTTCTGGCTTTCACCAAAGAGTGGCTCGAATGTTAAACAAAGATATTTGTGCTGAAATGTGCTTGCACCAAGTCTTTGATATCAAATTCATAACCTTTTGTAAAGGTAGTAAATATTATATCCAACACTTAGGTAATTTTCCCTCCATGTTAGCAACTTAAAATCATTTTTACAGCTCTATTCAGCACTCACCCCGCTTTATTTATGTAGCTGCATAATGTATATATATGTATGTGTATCTTTTTCTCTCTTGCGGTGTTTTGTCCTTCAAAGACTTGAAGCAATGTGCTCAGTGTCTGCTAATATAATTCTTTCCATGGCAAAAAATTATACTTTGCAGAAAGAGAGTTTGCTATAAGCTGAGGGGAAGTGGCAGCCTCACAGTGTCAAGTTTGAGTTTTAGCTGGGACTTCGCCCCTCATACGTACTTAGGCTCTCCTAAACAGGGGAGATGTCATGTTTAAATTATTTTCAGCTTCTGACCTCTTCAGTTCTGAGCTTCAAGCCACTAAAACGTGAGGTTTCCCTTCTACTGATTTCAAAGGACAGGTCAAGGTGAAATGTCAATGTGAAAAGGAAGGGAAATATAGTTCCCCATGGGTTCCTTCCAACTCAGGATATTCTATTATTCTATGCAGTATTATCTGGGTATCCAGGGTCCAGTTAATATAAATAAATCAGTTTTACTAGAATTTGTTGGAGTGTTTTTACTGCTAAAACTCAGACCCCATGGGATACAGTTAACAATCTCCAGATGTGAAAGGACTATCAGCAGCACAGAAAAACTTTTTCTCAGTGAGGAGGGCTACTGCAGCTGGAATTCATGGAGATGCAAAGGGGAGGTAGCTGCTCAGACCTTGAGAGTCAACAATCTTCTTCCACTTGCTGTCTTCATGGCAGGGCATTTACCAAACCTGTGGTGCTAATAGAGGTGCAAAGAAGGAGCTGGTGAGCTACCCAGGGAGAACCAAGCTGAGCTCTGTAGCACACTCCTCGAGGCAGGGATCGATGTTTACCTGTTGTTAGTGCTTGGGGAAATGCCTCCTGGGCTGGCATTTAGATGAGCTGTGTGTTGAGTGAAGTCTCGTGGGACTGAAATGAACGCAGAATCTTCTTTCCTTTCTTTTGCAAGTCTGTCCACAGGGAAGCCTTGGATGACATTTGACACTGTCTCACTTTTCACATCTTTATCAAACTCTGGCCACGTAGAGGCTCTGTAAGGAAACTGGATGCTGGGACAAGGAGTGGGTTGGAATCTGTCTGCTCACAAGATACTCTGTGACTAAGTGCATTTCTTTCATCATAACCTTTTCCACCTTGCTGATTGAGAAACTGGGTAATGATGATACACAGATAGTTTTTCAGAAAATTTTATGGACCTATTGACTTGTAAGGAGCATCTTTGTGGCTAAATGAGATGTCCTGCTTTTAAAAGGCTGTTTATCTCAGCTGGTCTCTACACAAGTTCAGGGAAAATGAATGGGCAGAAAAATATGTCCACAACCAAACAGCCTAAGGTGCAGTACAGAAAGTTGTATTTAGAACATAATATTATAGACACGTTGTCAGGGAGTATTCCTGTTGCATAATGTTCTGAAAACATCTCTGTTTGCCTCGAGGGAATGCCCGTCTGCCCTTCTTATGATCCATGGGAAAAACTACCCTTGTGGTAAACGCAGATGGAGCGTTTCCAATGTCTAATACCCATCCTGTTTTTGTTCCTAGTGCAGCAACTGAAGGGATGTGTTTATGGAAATCATACTGGTACACAATAGAGAGAAGAGAGTTTTCAACTTTTAAGGTTCTGTGATTACAGAAAAACTCAACTTTTAGGACACTGTTATAATGCTTAAGTTTTCTGGTTTGCAATTATTAAGTGTTTTTGAAATGTTTACCATGTTTTATAGCTGATATCTAGTAGCTGTGATACTGTTTAAATCCTATCCCCAGTGCTTCTTTCCAATTACTCTGCCCCTCCAGATGGACATTATTCTTTCAAGGAACTATCCTCCCACAAAACCAGTGACTCAGGATGTTTTCAGGAGCTATCCTGTGGAATGCATCATATGTGCTTGTACTGCTTATACACCAGTCCTACTTAAGCATTCCTTTACATACCTCCATGAAATATAGAGATTAATCCTGAGCATCCTACACTGGTATCATTATTTTGAGGCTCTTCACCGGTTGTCAGTGGTTTTGAGGTGTAAGCTGGCAATCATTAAGGTATGAATGGTCAGGATTAAAATCGCAGAAGCCCAGAAATATGCAAGTTTGTGAATTTTATCTTGATAGGGTTAATCCTTATGGTCTCAGTTTGAAGCTCTTCTTCTCACCATGAAGGACTGGAAAACCTTTTTTATTCAATAAAACCTGAGATTATCAACTAATCATGTGAATTGGGTATCTGATACCCTAAAGAGGAGAGTAGAGTAAACATCTGAATTTCACTTTTGGTTTGCCCTTTTACTTCAATACTTCTTCACAGCATTCGATCCTGTGGCATAAGCCCTTTAGGACAACATTCTTCCCTCAGGACCATGTTCTGTTTTCTTTCCTCAAGCTGTGTTTTACTTTTCAGTGTAGAGCTCTGTGCTGAGAAACCAAGGTTTTTCAGTGTGTTACCACTGTATTTTCTATAAAGACAAACTATGTGGTGGCAATGATATTATCACCATTATGACTTTATTCGCCCTCTTTGCATGTCCAGTGCATATTCTTACACCTTGTTCATTTTTCTATTCTTTAGATGCCAAGCACAGAAAACAGTGTGACTACATCATTTGTTTTGCACTTGGAGTTACTCTCATTCCTTTTACACTGAGAAAAAGAGACAGGTCACCAAGCAGGTGCTGAGAGTTTGACGGAAGGGAATGCAGGTTGTCCTTTCAGAGCACTTAAACTCCAGTTATGACCAATGAGCCGATCTTGAGCCCTCATTCTTGCTCCAGAGGAAGAGAATCCATGACACAATTTGCCTCTGAGTACCACATGCAGCAAGAGGACCTAATGCCCACCTACCCTGCAGCAGGGTAATCACTGGGGTTTGCTGTGGCCTGGCCTGTCCCCATATGGTACAGCTCTTGGTCCTGAAGGCACTGCATCCCAATTAGCCTTCCCCTTGGCCAGGCTTTTTTGGTGGCTGAGATGGCTGTACTGCTGCCAGCTCCAGCGTGAACACCATGGGTGCTGTCCCGGTGTAATCCTTGGTGAAATCCTTGCACCACGATCCAGGGCATGGCACAGACATGCCTCCTGTTTCCTTATCTGTAAAAGTGCACCAGGTTGGCTGGCTTGTCAACTTGCAAACTTAACGGTAGGTGTGTCTGGATGGTATTTTGCAGACAGATGCAACTTGATTCTGTGTGGTGAGCTGGCTGATACCCAGTCAGGAGCAAATTATTAGGTTGGTTGTGCATTATGCTAACCACAGCTGCACACTCCTAGTTCATTGTTGGCAAGCATTCATCTCAGAAAGAGAGTGAGTCCTCACCTACCAACAAAATAGGTACAGACAAACTCAGACATCCATGGCATGTAAGGTCTGAAAAGAATATTAGGTGGTTTTGTCTGACCTCCTGCTTAACACAAGCCATAACATTTCACTTGCACCTGTAGTGAGCCCAGTAATTTTCATTTGGCTGAAGTTTGTCTTCTAGAAAGGCATTTGGTCATGATCTGAAAAGATAACAATCTTCTATTTTCCTTAGCAGCTTGCTCCTGTCATTATTCACTGTCACTACTAATTCTTTTCCAAATTTCTAACTTGTCCAGCTCCAGCTTGTTATGCTTTCCACTGCTCTGTTAAAAGAGTCTTTTATTCCTCATCTTGTATCATGGTTTTCTCTAAGAGGAGAGATCTTATGTCTCCTTTTGGATAAGCTGATCAGGTTAAGACCCTTGAAAGTGTCATCTCAGGAGATGATCTACAATCTCCCAGGCACCAATATCTCTTATTACCCCTGTTCCCATACCCTCTTTTAATGGATGGCACCTGAGCTGTTGTTATGTTGTGATCTATATGAATCCATGGGTCTGGTATCCCCTCACAGGTCATTTTGATCATCCCTAGCAAATCAGCACATACTCAAGGTAAGATGGTCAACACCTACCTTTAATGAAGCAGTCTTGTTTATTCTAGGAGTAATGCCTGACAGAGAAAATGAGTTATATATGGTAAACTGTTTACATGTGGTTGATCTAACTACCAGCTGTAATGCTTCAGCTGCTTCTGGTGCTGTTGCAGACAGATGTGAGTTTGTCACTTGTTGATGCCACTTTATGTCTGCATGCAGTTCCTTAAACTAGTTTTAAAGCTCTCCCAGTCCATTATTCTTGTTGCATGCTAAAAATATCTCCCACGTGAGGGGAATTGCATGCAGCAAACTCTGCACCTTAGTTTACCTGATTGTCAATTTGCATTAATTATTTCTCTTTTTGTTTTTTTCTTATGCATCCTGAAATAAGCCAGCCTCTGTTTCTCTCTTACTTGGATAGAATGATAGAGCTTACCAAAAATATATTGTATCTACTCAGAAATGTGGAACATGTAGGGGTTTCCAAGGTCTCACGTCTGACAAAGCCAAACACACCACTTCTATAGACACCCAGCAGTCTGCATAGCCATTATTCACCAGTTTTTCATACATCTCTAGATTGTATTTACTCTTTATATTATTAATGGAGGCAAAAAATTGTAATGGTGGTCTTTTTCTGGGTTTTTTTTCTTTGGTTGGTTGGTTTTCGTTGTTGTTGTTGTAGGATGGGTTTTTCTCCATTATTTTGTACATTTTAAATTTTAAATTTGTAAGTCACAAAGTAATTTCCTCATTTTAAATTTGTAAGTCACAAAGTTAGTGTAAACCTGAAGTGCATCTCAGGTAAGGGTATCTCATCATAAGGGTACTTCATGGTTGCACTCCAAACTGGTTGGGTTGAGAGAAGGAAAAACTGTTATGAGAGCCAGAAGCTAACCCCACAGCCCAGAACTGTTGTGTCAGGTGCTTGAAAGCTAAATTCTTCCAAGGCTACGTTGTTCTGGAGAACTGCTGGGAGAAGGCAGAATTGCCACCAGTGCAACCATACTGAAGTAGCCTGGTGGATCTTTTAGATTGTCTGTAAGCATGGAAAATTTTTTAAAATAACAAAATGACAGAATTTCAGCTATACCCAAACAACATTTCCTGTCAAAAATGTGTTTTGAAAGACGTTTTCTAATCCCAACATGCAATTTTGTGACTATTTTAAGTGTGATGCTTTTTTCAGCCTCAGCTTTGGGGATACCTGAATTACCTTGAGGTTTGATTTTGGTATCGTATTATAGAATTTATTGGCAGAATGTTTTTCTTTTTTTAATTTACATAAACAGCTTTTTACAGCATCTTACAGTTTCAAGGTAGTTTATGGTGGTAACAGGGAAGTACAGAAGGGATGATGTTAAATAAGCCAGTCACAATAACTTGTTTGCCAGATGTGTTGTGGAATTTTGGGTGGAGTTTGTTAAATCCCAAATGGGGGAAAAGAAGGTTGAAGAGTCACTTCAGAAATATCGCCTGAATTTAAGCTGCACTGGGAAGTCAATTTAGCTGCTTTTAAGCTTTTCAGGAGCTAGTGTGAGAAAATCCAGCTATAAAGATGGGTTGGGAAGTGGGTAAGTCTTTCACCTGTAAGTCTTTCACCCGGGTCTGTAGTTCAGCCGTACCACAGTGGGCACAGCAATGCACATGTTTGAAAATAATGGTTTCTTTCACTTGCAGAGAAAAGTTCTGGGGTCTGTGCACAGATGGAAGTATAACAGCTGTCAGCAGGCTCCTCCCTGCCTTGCAGGCAGGCAGTCTGCAAGGTATTGCTCTTGCAGCCTAGCAGGTGAAAGTGTCACCTGTGCTGGGTGACACTCTGGGAGCTTGTGTATGTTCCCATGTGTTGCACCTCATGCTGTTTGCAGTATCTAATTCTCATCCCTCTTGAGGATGTGCCCAGAACTGGGGTGCAGCTATGCCATTATATTTTAATGAAGGGGTGGGTAGCAGAATGTGTTCCCCTAATTAGTTTCTTCATTGTCTCTACATTAACCTTTGAATCCATTACCACTCTTGTTTGCTTTTCCTACATGTTAGAGGCCAATTTTCCCCACAGGCTTTGCCTATCAAGTTATTTTGCAAACAAACAGCTTCTCTCTGAAGAGAGTTTTCTCCCCAGAGTTGTAGTGGTGGAGTCTAAACAAGCAAGTAAAACCACTTTTAGTAGGTTTAACAAAATAAAAAGGCCTGCTCACTGGGTTAAAACTGTACCAGGTGTTGCCGTAGTTAAATTAATGGCTGCCTCATTGACTTTGACATTCCAGGTAAAACCAGGAGGTTTTTTCCCTGCTTCCAGGGGAGATGAGCATGATCTTTAGTGGCTTTCACATTTTCCTAAGTTACTAGAAAGGAAGCTGCATCTATCTTGAACTCTTTCCAAATATGCCTTTCTGTGGATGTCTGCAAATCCCAGCAGATACTGGGATTACATTTTCCAGGATTCCTTCTAGATGAGATCAAGTGAAGATGTAGCCTGTGCAGTCCTGGTCCTTGCTCTAGGGCACCTCAAGTGCAACCTGGACTCTTCCCAAACCATGGGCTTCCACCTGAGACCGCTTCTCCTCCCTGTTGTCCCACAGCTCTGCTTTGTTTAAAACAGCCCATGGAAAGGGATTTTCTGACCTTTGGTACCTCCCTATTCTGTCTTAAAATATGATTGTGCACTTGTACAGCCTCCAAACTGAGACAAGGAAGACTGACAGACTCTCTGCTTCCCTCTTGAAGGAGGAATAGAAGTGTCAGAGGTTTCTGTCTTTTTTTTTCCAGCAGCCTCTTTAGAGCAATGTAGACATAGAGGCTAGAGCTGGGATATGCTGAGTTTTCATGCCTTTTCTAACCAAAAATTTACTGGTTATTTAAAATCCCACCAGAACACCAAAATTGTTATGTTGTTTGCATGCCTCTCCTTGTGTTGTTTTTGGATTGCAGTATGAATGGCAGCATAACAGATGTGTGTTCCTTCCGTGCATTCATGGTTTTTTCTTTATTTGAAAGTTCCTGTTCTGACCTTGTAAAATCTAGGGCCTTTCAGAAAAGAGAAATTACAGCCTTTAGTTTACAAAATCTCTTTCACACACAGACATCTGGGCACACACACCCATACTGATTACGTTTTGTTTATAAAGAATTTGATTTTTTTGCAAAATATTTCTTAATTCATTTAAAAGAGAAAATTAAATATAGCATATGGTGTCATACAAATTATTAAATGTCTTCTTTAGTAGAACTTGGTGATTACTGTAAGTATTACTGGTAAATATAAAATCTGTTTAAATTTGAGAACATGGGCATCTGGCAGAGAAGAACATTGGCTATCTGGGCCTCAGCTTCCATACAGTGTGAGTCAAATGAAACTTGGCACCCGTTGTACTGTTTAGTCTTAAAACATTTTTTACAAGCCTCCTTTCTCTCAGTGAGATCAGCCAGTGAGATGATTTTCTGATCAGCATGGACTGGTATTGTTGTAGTAGTCTGTGGAAGATAATTTTGGAAACAATATTAAATTACACTTTGAAAGGAATAAAATAATTAAAAATTAATCAGTTTCCCTCCATAGATTTTTTTAAATTCAGTATAATTCTTAAGATTAAGGGCAAAAAATAGCTATAGAAGTAATTTTTTTCTTTTAAGTCCATGGCATTTTTAACTTAATTTTTATTTCTCAACTTTCCCAAATGCAATCTTCTAACATAATCAAGAGCATATCTAGATGAACAACGTAGCCAAAGCTTGAATCACAGCACTCCAGTCCTTCCAGATTACTGGGAAAAGTAGACTTGACTAGGTCTTTGGGTGGAAGATGGCAATATGAAAGATACCTATAAATTAAAAATTAAGAAATACATACTTCACAGATGTAGGAGCTGTGGGCAAATTTCTACATTGAGCTTCTGAAGGGTTCAACTTGTCCCAGAGAACAGAGAAACAATGGAGGTGTTTTCTAAAGGCTGTCTTGCATCTTTCTTTACCCCTTTGACATCAATACAAGTTATTCCTTTCAGTGCAGTAAGGTATTGTCCAGTGGTTTGCTTCTTAAGAAACACATTCACAGACTTTACATATAACTAAATTTTCTAAGCAAAATTTTAAAATGTTTTTCTGGAGTTGAACTGAGTTGTTGTTTGATATTTACCTGCCTTATTAAGGCCTTTCCTCATCATACGTCATCTTACATGCTGTCAAGATGCAGTGTGAATTTCTTCACAGCAGTAAACAAAATTGCAGAAACTTGGTCACATTTTCTGGGCTTGAAAAATTAAGTACCACAGTCAGAATTGCCAGATACACCAAAAGTGGTGTATTGCTTCTAACCAAGCATCCTGAACATGGCATGTGCCAAGAAAAGGACAGGTTTTCAGAAAAGTGGCAGAACTGAAGGGACAGGCGGTGCGTGTTCGTAGCTGAAATTGGCCGTAGTAGTGAGCGTACGCGCGCTGTGCATTCCTCTGGGTCAGGTGCCAGACAGAGTCGGTCAGAGACTGGGTCTGCGTAGTTATACTCCTCTGCTGGCATTTACCTAATTTCCTGATCCCGTTACCTGCTGTCTCCTCAGTCACTGACTCTATCCCCTCATTCACTTGGCCTCAGTGAAGTTTTATAGTTGTTAAACACATGGAATACCTTATGGAGAGAGACTGCTGAGGAGAGCAATAGCTTTTTTTGTTGCTGCTGAAACAATGTCTTTTATTTGGACTGTACTTAGTTTTAAGAATAATTGCTGGCTTTACCTGCAAATAAATATAAGTATTTAATTAATAGAATTAATTTAGTATAAGTGAGCTATAATTTTTAAAGTATTTAAGTACATTCTTAGAACTTAATTCCCTGATCCATCAGAAGACTACAAAGCTTATTAGGAGTCTGGAGCATCTCTCTTATGAAGTTGGCTGAGGGAACTGGGCCTGTTTAGCTTGGAGAAGAGACAATTGAGAGGGGATCTTGTCAATGCACACAAGTATCTTAAGGGTGGATGTCAAGATGATGGGACCAGCCAGTGCTGTCCAGGAACAGAACAAGGGCCAGCAGACACAAACTGAAATACAGGAAATTCGATCTGATTGTGAGGAAAAGCTCCTTCACTTTGGGGGTTACAGAGTTACTTTGAGGGTAACAGAGCACTTGGACAGGTTGCCCAGAGAAGTTGTGAAGTCTCTTTCTCTGGAGATGTTCAAAACCAGCCTGGACATGATCCTGTGCAGCCTGCTGTACATGAACCTGCTTTAGCAGGGGTATTGCATTGAATGATCTCCAGAGGTCCCTCCCAACCTCAACTATTCTGTAATTCTGTGACTTAATTGCATTAGCATTTTTAGAAATGTGTCCCTTCCTCATTTTTTGTTGCTCTATCCCTGAACCCAGAGGAATTTGTCCTGAGCTGAAGTACCATGAGGCCTAGGTGGATCTTCTAGTCTCTCTTAAACTTTCTGGTCTCTAGTTGGTCTGTAGTGGAGCTGCAAAACTGAGACAGAAAAGGACACGAGGGTAAAAAAAGGGAAAGTCTGTTCAGAATCTTACTATTTCCCTTTTCATCTGTAGTTTTGACTGCTTTTGAAAGGTGATCAAAAAGCTATTCTTATACCAGAAACCAGCCTGTGCTGTGAGGCACACAACTGTTTTTCTCTAGTCTTGCCCTAGAAGTCTTCTATTCCTCCCTTCTGACCAGCGCCGGCAGAGCCGTGCATCGTGCATCTCCATGCCTGACCAGTGGCTCGGTTTCTCTGAAGCTTGGCTGGCTGCACTTTTGCCATGCTGCAGAGCTCCAGTCGCAGGCAGGGGCCAATGCACAAGATGCATGAGAAAAGCAGGACAAAACCAAACACCTGGTTGTGGCTTCCTCTCCTGGTTGTGTCACTTCTGCTTCACTTCTGATTAATTAGAAAAAAAACCCAAACTGATATGTGAGCATTTGTCTGGAGGAAAAGAAAGGGAAAAAGAGTGAGGGAGAAGAGCATAGGGATGACACAGGCAAGGGGAGTGAGGAAGAGAGAGCTGTGACATGTCAGGGAAAGGACAGCCAAGGCTCAGGGAAGAGCTGTGCAGAGGACATGTCCAGCCCAGCAGATAGGGAATGGGGACAGTGGTGATACAGAGGAGCCATTGGCTTAAGAGCGTGGCAGGAAGGTCCTAAAATCAAATGGGAGGATGCCACATGGAGGACTTCTGGGCTAAACCGATATAGACGACGTGTTGGTCTGGAGGAGGGGAAACCAGTGTTTATGTTTGTTAGATGTTCTATCCCTGAAGCTGAATAGTAGCTTATAAATGTGCCAAAGAAACAAAGCTGGAGAAGTTCTTCTCAGTGCAAATAATAAATATAGTCAAGAATTACTCTTTTAAAAATTGAACTTGGTAGGTTTATCAATTTATGCCTCAATTTATTGCCTCATGATTCAATGAGACATTTTGGATGCTACTGCCAATAGCAAAGTGTAGCTGAAACAAAAAATTAAATCCTTCTGGCCTTCTACTAGCTTTTTGGTATGGCTTTTCCTGAAGGACTGGTGTTCTTTGCTGTGAGCATGCCAGAAGTAGCAGAGGTCAGTCAGGGACTGGAACCATTAGCTGGGCTTGATTGTGAATGCTGTCAAAAAAAATTTCCTGCTTAAATAAGTGGTATTCTCTTCTCTATAAAAAGCCTACTAATATCTCCCATAAAAAGTCTTTACCTCAAAAATAGCACCAAAAATGGAGAAGCAGAGGAAGCAGGGAAAGGAAAGAGAAAAGGGAAGGGAA
This sequence comes from Urocynchramus pylzowi, assembly GCA_013397555.1. Classification (NCBI taxonomy): domain Eukaryota; kingdom Metazoa; phylum Chordata; class Aves; order Passeriformes; family Fringillidae; genus Urocynchramus; species Urocynchramus pylzowi. Next base: position 597,993 of record VZRH01007800.1, read on the forward strand.
GGGAAGGGAAGGGAAGGGAAGGGAAGGGAAGGGAAGGGAAATACAGAAGGGTGGGTGTGAACATGTAACTTCAGAAAAAAAACCAACTAAATTTGCTGCTANGATCGGGAAGGGAAGGGAAGGGAAGGGAAGGGAAGGGAAGGGAAGGGAAGGGAACTGCTTCCCATTTATCTTAGTGTTGTGTAGGTGGGGTAGTGACAGAAATTTCCTCAGATAAACATTTAGATACGCAACATATTTTTTTCAGATTCTGTCTTTTCACTCTATCTCTGCATTCCTTGTGACCCTCTTCATCCTTTGCATTCTTTTCACCAATTTAGGGGTTTTGTACTTTGCCTTGCAGACAGAAAAAATATTTTTCTGGCACCAATCGTAATAGTATAAGAGAGACAGAACCTCTGGCATACTAACCTCAAGATACAGATTATTTTGATCCAAAATTGTATGAAGAAGGACTGTTCTATTGGAAAGGAAGGTGCTTTTTTATTTTATTTCTTAATTGGTCCAAACAACAGCACTTGTCTGTGAGGTTTTTTTCCCCCTGCAGATTATTACTGTAGACATTTTATGTTAGACATAACACTACAATTACAAACAAGTGGTTACCATGACATTGTTATAGAGGTGTACTGAACCCTATAGTTGTGTTCACGTTGCTCCTCTTTATTTAGTAATTTATAAGCTGAATGTTTGCTTACTTAAATAGTGGAATTCAGTTTTGGTGATCATCACTTCTACTGATTGCCTGGCTTCAGCAGAGATCAAGTAATTACGTTCCTGAAGCAAGTCTTTTTTTAATCTTCATTTATGCCTCCTTCTCTATAGCTCCACTGTAGAGGCAGGATGGAGGGCAGCCTCTTTTAGGTGTTTTCCTGCTCACCAGCCAGTGGTATGGATATGTCTTTGACATAGACAGTTTGGTGTCACAGTTTGGTTCTTCCTTGGAGAACATGCTGCACTGAAAGGAAACTTCCCCCTTCATTACCCAGTCCTTTCTCCCGGCATTTATGATTTTTAAATTTTTTTTTAAACTGTGGGGAAAAACATTTTCACAGCTCTGAAAAGGGTTCATTCAGCCTTTCCGTAATAGTTCAAGTGGTTGGTTTTCTTCTGGCTTCTAAAATACATTACAAATCACAATCTGGAAAAAGTTCTAATATGGTTCCAAGTCTTGCTGCTGAATTTGGATATGTTGCTGGGACTTACTTTGTAGCTCATCCTTAACAACTGACAAAATATTTACTCGGCACAGTGCAAAGAAGGCGAACTTTCTCCAAAGTATTATACAGAGTTGGAGTCAGAACACAGACAGTGAGGCAAAAAATTGGACCTGCCCACCAAGCCATTAGTTGAATAATTTTCCAGAATGTCATGAGAAAGAGCTTCATGAAATTACTTGCTGCATAGCTGCTTCTTGTGATATGGGAATGGAGAGGGCAGCCGGGTCCCCAGTAGTGAGGACAGCATATTGTAGATACTGAAGTCTTAAGTGTATATTTGCATAGGCAGTGCCATCAGGGAATGTTCTTTATTGTTTATTAAACATTTACTTCATAAAAAGGTGGCTTCCCTAAATTGATCTTCTGCATTCAAAATTAACAGAAACATCTTTAACCCAAGCTGGATCAGAGTGTTGTTTCTGGTTTGGTATTTTTAGAGTGTTAGTTTTCCCCTGGGGAAGGGATTACTAAACTATTAGAACCAGACTGGAGTTTTTGTAGTGTGGTGTGCTGTTCATCTCCTAGTCTAGAAAATGTGGGGTTTCTTTCATGAGTTTCACCCCACTTTTTTGAGAAACCATGGAGGGAGAAAAATTGCAGTAAATTAACTTAAGTACAAGAAAGCTCATATTGACAAAACTCTAGTTATAGGTTTATGCTTTTATGCTGTCTTTGTGTGATCCTTTGCAAAAGAGCCCCCTCAGTTATATTCCATTGTCTTTTTGACAGTGGTATGTGGTTGTTTTAGTCCAAATAATACAGGATATGTCCCACAATAAGATCACATCTCACTGTGTACTTAAATGCAGTAAGTAAATTGTGGTCAATGTTTCTGGCAGATTCCTTGTTCTCAGTGTATTTCCCCCCCAACAAAATATATCAGACATGATGAGGCATAATAATTCAACCCTTCTGAAACTAAGGAGAAATGTTTTCATAAAACAAGATATTTTTGACCGTCTTAAATGACAATAAACTTCTCTTACAACCACATTTATATCCATTGATGTCATGTTACTGTTTTTCCCATCTTGTTAAAATAATAAGCATTATGCTGTCCCAACTCTCTAAGAAACAGCATGGCACAACTACTATAGCTGTAGAGATTTGGAGGGAGGGGATAAGAGTGAGGACTTTATTTTACTTATTTAATAGTTTATACATTTGTCTTCAAAAGTAGCAATCACATGGATTGGCTTTTTGGGTGACTTATCTGCAAACTTTTTTGAGCCCGTAAGAAAGCAGATCCTTTGCGGGGTCCTTAACGATCCATCAAAGGTGTTTGTAAGACTAGGAATAACCCACCACTTCCATAGGCAGTGAAGAAGCAAAGAGAACTGCCATACACTTGTTTAAAAAGCCTGTGAAAAGTGCTGACTTTTCATTCACCCTGAGTCTTGAGAAACAGACATGGATGTCCTGCAGCTGACTTACTCTTGGAACACAAAACATTAAAATCCATTGTGTAGTGGTTTTCAGTCACTTGCTTTTTTTGAGATGTTGTGTAAGCTAAAGAAAATAGGAATTTTCAGGGTTGTTTAAAAGTTCTATTTATGGTACAGAAAACATGACAGTCCAAGTTAATTACTATTTCAGTTGCTGACGAACTGGAAGCATGAACAAAAAAGGAAGATAAAGTAACCCTTAGAAGGATTTTGTCAATTACTACTCCAGTAATTGTTTTTATTTTTATATAGAACAAATGAGAAAAACTTTGTGCTGTATTTGAATATAGTATTTCATTGGTAACTAAGAACAACATACCCACAAATCAACCTACATTTCCTCAAAAACCCAGTTGAGATGAAATAATGAAATAACTATCCAAATTTGCTATTATCCCAGAAACCAAACTATCCATACTCAGGAAGCATGGAATCAGTTAAATCTTAAACAACTGAACCATTCATGTTACATCAACCACATTATTACTACTTTTAGCATAGTGTTTTGGCATAGTGTTTTATCAAGGGTTGAGATTTTCAGAAAATTTCATGAAAAGGTTTGCCCACACCCTTTTTTCTCAATATTAATGGAAGATGTGGGGCCCAGCCTCAGCCAGCTCTTTAGAAATACAGGTTTTTAAGGAAAAACACAGGGAATTTTGATAAGGGGTGGGGGGGAGCACCTTTAGTCATTTGCTCCCTCACTTTTTATCCAGGTTTCAAAAATATTTTCTGATGCGATAGAGAAATGCTGGCCAATTATAGAAATAACTTACTTTATTCCTATCGTGTGTGAAAACAAAACCACACAGAGAAACCAATTGAAACACAACAAGAAAAAAAACTTTGTCTAACTCTCAGTTTCTCCTGATAATTGATAAAACTAATTGATAAAATTGTCACATTTCAAGTTCTTCCTCAAATCAACTGCATTAGATTTTGAAAATGTGTAAGAATCTGAAAAATATAGAGTTCTACAAGGAAAGATCATAATATTGCAGTTCTGTATCTTCTGAAAAAGAAAATAGGACTTAACATACCTATACAGTACGTTTAAGCCATTGCCATTATAATGTCCTATACCTAGTGCTTCTTAAGGACTTGCATTGCCTCCCTGAGCCTCGAGCAATTCACCAAGCTGCAAGAGTTTCAAGTACAGGGCCGTGTGGCAGCCAGAAGGGAACTGGAGCTCACTGATGCTGCTCTGCTGTGTCATGTATTTGGAGATGGGGTGTGTGGGAAAGTAATGTGAAGAAGAGTGTAAAATCAATGCTCTCCTTTGCCTTTTCTCATAACGAGTTTTAAGAAAATGCTACTGTTAGTATTGTGTTTTTCATAGCTGCTTTATTTCGTTTGTTCTTTCCCTAGTGCCCCAAGCTAAAGGTTGTTGAGAAAAAAGAGAGAAGAGAGTGCAAATGGCATTCTCCAGTTTGATCTCACATTTTTACCTGTAGTGGCCAAATTGTGGGAGAATCTGAACATGGAAAAGGCTGCTGGAGCATTTCTTCTGCAGCAAGGAAATAACTTGCAACAGAATATAATGAAGTCCTTTTCTTCTTCTACAGCCACCATTTTCCAGACCCTTGCATCATATGTGTCTGAGATTGATTTAGAAGAAATGTGATAGCTAACATATGTGAAAGCTGGCTCTTTATGAAACTCTTGATGCTGTGACAGTGTTGGTTTAGGTTGCCCAGTGTTGCTTCCTTTCTATACCAAAGTGGATGTGGTTATACTTCCGAAAGTATTTTTGTCACTGTAGCCTATTTTGGTCGAGGAATTTTCTGCCAACATAAACCGCCTGTGCAGAGTTGGGGTTACATGGAGTGTCTGTGTAGATACATCTCATAGTCTGCATTATATTTTGGGAGATGACACCAGTGGCTTTAGTTAGGACCAGGTGGTGCAAAAGGTGAAGGGGTTTGTATGTTCGCAGGCCAGCACTTGCTCTGCGTTTCTGCTGGCAAGAGCATGAGTGTCATGAAGAACCAGGCCCTTACTGTCACCTTTAAATTCAGTACAGCTGTCTTGCTCTCACCTTCAGTATGGGTTCTTGGCCCCAACATGGACAGCCTTGAAACATGTCTCTCCTCCTTTTGAGAGAAGGTCAGGCACCGCAGTGTTTCAATTCCGTGCTTCTGTTTTCTGCTCCAGCATAGATCTTCCCTCCCTTTACATTCCCACTTCGTAATGAGGGTAAGGGTACAATTGTTATATTTATCAGTAAAAAGCTGTTATCTGAAATAAGCTGCTACCCATACTCCAAGACAGAAGTTATTACTTAATACCCATTTGTAGTGCTTGATGTGCTTAAAGACCACTTTGTCCTGCTTAAGGAGTGAATGCTGTACTTAGACTGTGGAAGTCAGACAGTTTCTCATATACATACTTTAATTGATAATGTATTTGACAACGGTATTATTGTATGTCAATTGCTGTAGGAATCTAATAAATTCTGCTTAAAGACTCAGACATAGGTACAATTGTCTGTAATGAGAACATGTATCTATTGATTAAAAAGGACAGCTCTTTAACGGAGTTTTGTACCTCAGATGTTAATAACTTACTGCTAGATGTTTTCATATTTTTTTATTTTGATTTTACTAAGACACACTATGAATGTATCTATTGCAATTAGAAATTTTTGGAATCTCTACTTGAAAAGCAGTATGGAACATAATCTTATCCAAAAAACAACAGTAAACAGTGAAGGCATATGAAGTCAGAAATAACTGCTATTTGAACTGAGAAACTGGCATGTTGTGCTTTACTTCAGTTATGTCCATCCCTCAGTTGCATTTTTCAGAATTTTCAAAGTGGTAGAAATCTGGGGCAATTTTCTCTATTTATATTTTTTTTTGTCACAGTATCTGTCACCAGATCTGTGCATATAGGTAAAGTTTGTTTGGTGGGATAATATTTCTGCAAGACACTGCATTCTCTTTTTATCGTAGTCTTAACTGGCTGATTGTGTCCTTCCAGTAAAAAAGTCATCAGAAATCATCTTAAGCTAGGTTTTTTCTGACATTTCTTCCCTCCTCCATCTGGAAACTATACGTGAAAATCCTTTAACTATCATGTTAGTTTACAGGAGCTAAATTTGACATGACATGTAGCACTGTCATCCTTAACTTCGTATCATCATCTGTTGTTCTGGTTAGCATCAAGCTCCTTTAAATGTAGCAGTCTTTGTCTGCCCTAATCTTTTAATGATGAGCTATTTTAAGCATATTAATAGGCAGTAATTTTATGGTACAGGCAAGGCTGTCTTCAGCTGACTTTTTTTTTTTATTTCAATATAAAATTTCAGGGAAAAGAATCCTATCTTCCCCAGATTCCTTTAACCTTTGCAAACAGTATTATGCTTTGTACTAACTTTGGAAGCTGTCTTATTTCTGTTCTGTATGGCTTATCCAACATGTCCGCTTCTTGGTTTTACCAAAGAAAATCCCGTAAGTCCCTCCCTGACCATGGCCTGTCCTGTAGCATTGCCTTAAGTACCCTTTGGCAGTTGGTTATGTTCATGTCAGCCCATTAGTCCCTATGCTTCCTTCATAATCAGGTATTTTTTATGGTGCAGAGAATACGGTTGGCACAGGTAGTACAACTTCAAACAGCCCTGCCTGTGTACAGATCACATCAGTTAGATCTTTAGCAGTAATCCTGTACATAGCTGTGAGGTTTGCTTCCAAACTTCACAAGACTTCTTTCGCACCTCTTTGGTTTGGTTTCGTTTGATTTGACCCATAATGGATAGGTAAGTGTCATAAGCCCCTGAAGTTAACACAGTTAACTTCATATCACATAACAAGCCCCTGAAGTTAACACAGTTAGTGAAAAAATGCTAGATAGGCTGTGGAAGATTCCTCATCCAGTCCTGATAATAGAAAGCATGCTGCAAAAATATCTTCCGAGGATAAGGGTGGAAATGTGATGGACAAGTTGGTAAAAAATCCTGCTGACCCTGGTGGCTGGCTGCAAGGCTTTCTCTGGTGGCTAATACCCATTTGAAAGCCCTGGTTCCTCTTCAGATGTGCAGAACATAGACATTGTATGATGTCCTGAACTGAGGTACTGAACTAAGGTACCAAGGGATGGGTAAAGTAAACACATCATTTTCATCCTGCTCAAGAAACTCAGAGACAGGTGGCATCATCAGTATCGTATATAAATCTTCTTCCACAACAGGAAACTGGAAAAGCAAGAGAAAAAGGTGACTGCTGTGAAGTAGGCTTTCTAGGTAGGTTGACTCTGTGATGTTTGTTTAACTTCTGCTGCCTGTGAGTTAGAATATAGATATGATAATAAATACCCCTTTTCAAAGTTAGCAACCTATGGTGTGAATTCTTGTCTTAAAAACTTCAGAATGATATATGGAAGACAGGGAACCAACCCTTCCTGCTCATACTTTGTTTTGCAGAAAGTTTCCCTCAAATGTGTATGAAATTTTGCAGTTCCTTGAAGGGGGGAGAAAAAATATTCAGATGATATACTGAGCTAAGGTCACATAAGAAAAACCTTTTTTACTGTGAAGGTTACTGAATACTAGATCAGGTTGCCCAGAGAGGCTGTGAAGTCTCCATCCGTACTGATAATCAGAATTCAACTGGATGCTGCCTTGTGCAATTTGTTCTGTTAAAACCTTGTCTGAACAGCAAGCTTGGACTAGGAGATCTCCAGAGGTCCCTTCACACCTCAGCTTTGGAAAAGTCTATCCTGTGCTTAGCAACTTAGGAAATGAATCTTTCAGACACAGAACAAAGCAGCAGCTATCATCAGTCCTGATTCAGGTGGCCTTTGCTTGACTGCATATGGCCTAAAATGCTGCCACTTGGCTTTTGCTATTTTCCATTATGAGAAGTAGATCATTGCAAGCCATCATTGCAAGCCCAGGAAAGCAAGAAGCCGAAGTGTGCATTTGCTGATCTGTTTATTTGAGCAGAGGTTCTGCAGCATAGCGAGATAGTTGCAAAGGTACCTCTGACAGAGGTGTCAGGATATGTCCATTACAAGCACATGGGAAAATTCCTAATAACACGTGAGTGGGCAGTGCAAAAGCTTTAGCAGATGCAATAGCAGCATGTTTTGCTGGCCCTGTGTGCCCTTGGAAAACTGTAAAATACTTCTCCATTGATTCTGCATCTCTTGTAGGCAGCTGATGAAATGTCACTATTCTTCAAGCACAACATGCAGAACCATCACTGCAGTGACTGCTCTGGAGAGATTTACAGCCTTTGGAGCCTCGGCAACACAGATAGGGAAAGGTTATCTTCATGTCTCCTCTTCTGCAGCTGCTGACAGGGAATTGCTTCTCTCTGGCTACGCAGGAGAGATTTATAGTCTTTACCCTTCAAGAGTGTACGATGTAATGTCTACCCCACATTGTCAATGTTGAGCAGGTGTTTGGAGTTGCATTTTGAGTGACTGATCACATTTCAACAGGAGGAGATGTGACATTGCTTTTAGAAGTTGCAAGTATTTAATTTCATAGGTTTTCCCCTGCTTTAGCTGGAGGGTGAGAAGAAAGCATTTGAAACACCTCACAGCTAAATAATTTGCTAAGGTTGATAGTGTATGTCTAATTACTGTGGATTACAATTTAATGTTGTGATGCACTTGAAAAGGTATGTGTCTTTTTTTGAGTATTTGTACTTTTTAGAAGCCTTCTCAGTGATTAGGAGGGGTTTGGTCATGGGTTTTGGACAGAAGAGAAGGAAAATAGTGGAGGCCAAAGACAAGTGTGATTTTTCCATAAGTATTTTTTCACAAGTATGTTTAAAGGACAATGCCAGGAAGGGATGAGAAGAAAAGCATGCACTGAAGTGATGTAGGAATTAGAAGGGAATCCTGTCTTTGTGTGAAGGATTTACTCAGTGAGATACTGGTTACCGAAAAAACACCAACCCTTTCAAAACTTAGACCTGCAAAGGTAGGTAGAGACTTTGTTAGCATTTTAGTAAAAGAGTCAGACATGAAGACTGTATTAAAATAATCCAAATTTTTTTCTATTTTTACTTTTTCCTCACCAACCTGTTCTTTCTACTGAAAAGAACAGTACTCTTAGATTAAAGATGTTGTTTCGGTGCAACCGTCAGCTCCTGGAAGTAAGAGCTGCAGGGGGACATGATGAATAACCATATGGCTAGACTGTAGCCTAAAAAATAAAACCTGGAAAGACCCTGGCCCCAAGCTAAAAATTGCTAAATTCTAGTTCAGTACAGGTAAAAGCACAATACCTAAATGTAAATGAAAAAAAGGGCAGGTAGAAATCAGTAGTGGGTTGATGAAGCTGTGACAAGGGCTTACAAAGAAACAAAAGAGGTGGCATAGGTCATTGTGAAACCAAACAATAGATAAATATGGCTGGAGCGAGAAAGCATTACTTTTTGTTCCAAATGTCTGGGACATTTGGACTCCCAGACAGAGTGAAAGTCTGGATCTTGATGAGAATGTGGACAGGACTGATAAATAGAGAAAAGCCTTTCTTGAAATGAAAAATACCTGCTTCCCTAAAATTGCTACACCAACAAGTGTGCCAAGGACGTATAGTACTGAGTAGGGGCAACAGGACCTGCTTCCTGCACATGCCCCTGTGTGCTCAGGGAGCAAAATGAACCTCCAGTCCCTTTCAGGGCTGAGTGAGAAGGTGTAGCAATTTGGGGGATTATGTTTCCCCCAAAGCATAGGTCTCACCTGAGCTACAGATAAGCTACTCTTGGCTGTAGATACAGAGCCTGGATTCCCATTCTTTATCATCACCTTAAGAGCAGCTCAGGCCAACTTGAGTTCAGGCATGAAGAGGGGAGATTGTTTTGTGCTCTGTCTCAAATCCATCCTCTCAGGAGGCAGGTGTGTCGATGTCTTGTTCACCAAAAAAAACAGCTTGAGGAAATAAGATTTCTGACAGCCCATGGAAGCTGTTACAAACCTCAAGTGAATCAAGCCAGGTAATCAAGCTAATAGGGAGGCATCAGAAAGATTAATCACTGTTATTTATATTGTGTGACAGCTGGAGTTCTCCACCCTTTGTGCTTGGCACTGTACAAAGCACATTCTAGAGGATGATCCTTGCCCTGAATTCTTGTTGTCTAATGAGAGTATGGACTGCTACAACTTGTAGAAGTGGGAGCAGGGCTGAATTTTACTAGCGGAGATCAGTAATGTTGGTTCACTTCTGGAATACTTTACAGGTCCACAGAAGGTTATGGTAATTGCCTACATGGCCAAGCTGTTGCATGTGATCTTCTGACAGGCATGGCACAAGAGATTTTATTCACACTTCAGCATATTAGAGCCAAAATTCTTTTTGGCCTGATCTTCTTGTCCTGTTGTATGTTCCCATAGAATCTGATTATTCTGCCTGTTTGGGTGACTTAATTTCTCTTTCTTTTTCACTTTTAAACACTGAATAAAATTTTAGTACTTAAGTGCAGTATCTGGGATTTATGGTGATTGTGACCTGGTACTTCATAAAGACAGTGATGTTATAAATAATGAATGATGAGACTGCAGATTAATACCACTGAGATGACCACAGTGCAACCAAATGTTCTTCTTACCATACATATGGAGCCACAAATCTGTATTTGGGTTTTCAGAAATGCTCTTTCTAAAAAAAATTATAATAAAAACAAAGCATCCCAAACATGGCTTGCTGGTATTTGTAAGCTAGGTTTTTCCTTACTTGTTTTCAATTATGCTGAAAAAGGCTCAGATGATCAGTGATCTCTTACAGCTTTTAAAACCAGAAATTAATTAGCTATTTGTTTTGGGGACAGCTGAGTCACACTCATATATACTCTGATTCAGATTCAGGATGTTTCTTCTTCCTTGCTACTCTGATCATGCACACCTCCAAAGCTGCTAATAGTATTTCATGTAGCTGTTCCGTGTAGGGTGTCATGTCAACAGTTTTCTGTTCTGCATTACTTATAAGGACAGGTTCCTTGTGTATCTCCATTTTTCTGTCCTGCTGTTGGCTCTTGTGGTGTCATTTCCTTCCGTTCTTGTTTCTTCCTTCCCACACACCTCCCTTCTCCCAGTTTCACAGCATGATTACAGCCTAGAGCCTAACCCAGAGCTCGAGTGGAGCAGTTTGCAGCCACGGGGAGTTGCAGTGACCATGATTGAGACTGACAGAAAGAATAAAGCTTTCCACTTTTGTGAAGCATCTTCATGGCTACCATGAGAAGCTCTGTGACATATAGCAATAGCCCTAAAGGAGGCTAAAGACGTAGACACAATATCAAGAATGCTTCCTGCAGCGTATTCAGATGCCAGACAGGACTTTTTCCTAGCCAATCCAGGATATTTAATGGGCAGTCCTAACCTTGCTCACCATTCCTTTTCAGTTTCCACTGTTTACACAATTCAGATTTAAATAGGCACATAGCACCTCCTAACAACTTGTTAACAACGGAATTCCTCTTGCAATTCATTTTTCCTTCCCACCACAAGCTCCTCTGTGCCTGTGCAAACACCTGTGTGCTGCTCAGTGCCCCCTCTGCACACAGCCACAGCCTCTGCCTTGCATTAGCAGCCTTGCTTGAGCCTGGCATACGCTGTACCTAATACGTGTGGTTTGTATTATGTTCCCTTTTTGATCAGTCTGTGTGAGAACCCAGCAAACAGGAAGGTAGCCACCCTCTTATGTTGATAGTTCTCTGGTGGCAAGCGTTCTCACCCTGTTGTCCCAGCTCTTCTCAGCCAGTTGCACCATATTTAGGGCAGATTTGAAGCTCAGCCAAGCTGACAGTCAAAGTTCCCCTCCATAAAGCCTCCAACAGCAGGAGGCTCCCGATGGTGTTGTCATTCTCATGCCTACTGCTCAGGTTTTTATTTTTTGCCCTAACACATGGGATATGCTAAACATGAGATGAAGGAATGGGTGGTTCTTAGATATCCATCATGAAATGTGATACATATCTGAGTGCTACAGATTTTGATTTTCCTTTACCAATTGTAGCAGCTGAAGCACTGGTCCCTACAGTGAAGTTGTATCATGATTTTTTAGTCCAGTTTTCTTTTTGAAACTGCTTGTGAATTCCTGAAACTTTTGCTGTCTGAAGTACTCCAGGCTTTGTCTCTGTTTCACTTTATTCAAAGTCAACCAATTTTCTTTTTCTGAAAAATGATTGAAGACTCCCTCAAAATCAAATCAGACAAGTTACAAAGTTTGTTAGCTGTGCACACAAAGTGGCTTCATTTTGGAAACTGAAACACAGCGTGGAAGCAGTCTTTGGTCAGACATCATGTATTTTGTTGCCACTGGCTTTGGCTTCGTTAGTTTTCCTGGCAAATGGTGAATGTGTGGACTTGCTAATTGTTTAAGTGAAATTAAAATAAGGAGTTTACTGGTTTTTTGCAGACAAATGAATGTTGCCACTTTCAGGTAAAGCTTCCACAGTTGTTAAGAGGATCAATAAGGCTTGTGTAGGTTAAACTTAACTTTCTGAATCTTCAGTAGTTATGTTTCAATAAGTCTGTGAGCTCCATATGCTGTAGCTGTACTCAGTATTAACTGAGGCATTGAGATGGGTGTGGGAATTAGCCCTCAGCCCTCCAGCTGGCACTGAAGTTGTTGTTCACGTAGCTGCATGTCAGTCTTCAGCTGCTTGGAGCTGTGTATGGAGAGGGGCAGGGGCCAGAGCAGCTGAAGCTGGCTTGCAGCAGCTTGAGTCTCCCACAAGGGCATCCTGATACCCTCTAATCCTGTCCTAGAGGGGGACAAAGTAGGAACTGCCAGTCTCTGTGCAGAGCAGCTTTACACTGGCAGAGTCCTTCGCGTGGAGGGATTTCCTGCAGCCTGGGTATTATTGCTGGAGTGGAAGGACACAAAGGCAGCCTGGTAGCTCCAAGGATCTGGATTCCAGACTTCAGTGTCTGTGTGGGAGGTCTGAGGGTCAAAGGCTCAGACCCAGGCATGCCTATATGCTCTTCCTCTCGCCTGTATGGGACTTCCATCTCCTTCCCACTTCCGCAAAAACTCCTGGATGTTTTGAGAAAAACTGCACATTGCTTTCCTGGCTGTCCGCTGCAAGGGTATGGGAGATGAGGTCATGTGGGAAAAAGGCTCCAGTGGAGCCAAGAGGAATGTGGAATTTGGGCAGCAGCCAAATTCAGATTACTTTTACATGGCCATCTGCACCTGTGTTTGTGGGGGTGGGGATTTCTGATTCTGTTGAACTGACTCAGCAGTTCTACACACAAAGGCTGGCAAGGTTTCTCCCCTCTCCTCTCATCTGCTCAGTGTCCCTGCCAACACCCCATCATTCCCATCCAGGTGCAAGTAATCTCTGTCGAGAAATCAGAAGAGCTCATCCCAGGAACTGACGTGAGACTGATAGTGGAGGAACAACTGCTGAGGTGCTATGTCCAGAAAATACTGGCTCATTGTGTAAAACACGCCTGTCCATAAAGCACCATGCCCTGGAACTGTGGTCTGGAGGGAACAGCACACATGGTTTTTTGTAAGCCCTGTCCTGCTTTCAACACAGGCCCATAAAAGGAGGTGTTGGTGGTATTGAGGGGATCTGCTCTCTCCACAGTGCTTGAGTGGACTTGTCTGTACTGGGACTGTCTCTGAAGGATTTCCTTTAGTCTCAGTTGTGGCTTGGGCCTGTAATGCAAACAGAAACAGAAATTACTGGGTTTTATATGTACCACCAGAAGTCTGCTTGTACTTCTGAAGACAAAGAGGCTAGATACATGTTCCAAGTAGCCTTAAAACAAAGAAGAAATGTAATGCATAGATGGATGTAGCAGAAAATTATAAAAAAATATATTAAAAAAATTACAGAGTTATAGAGATGAATGTAGGCGGCAATATTGTCCTTTGGTTTGCAAGAAGGGAAAATTTTCAGCATCTATGAAATAGATATGGAAAATAGCATCTATACCATTCTCTGCTTTATGATCAGCCAAGAAGGTAAATCAGGGATAGGCAGAAATTCAGAGCTGTAACCAGCTCCCTAATGGCCCTGCCGTCCTTTGTGCGGACACCAGCCTGACACAGAAGGCAGTGAGGCATGTATTGTTCACACTCTAACTCCATTATGTGGGAATATGCTAATAAGCGTATTTTTCTGACCCCCAAATTACCAACCTCATGTTATCTGCCATGGGAATTCCACACTCTCCAGTGAGATGGTTGTGTTACCCAGAGATGAACTGCCAGAGAGAAAATATCCAAGTAAACAAACATATGCTTAGTGACCTAATTAAGCAGAATGTTTATATTCCATTCAAGTATGAGACCATTTCAGTTTATTTCCTGTTCTGCATCCTAATTTTGCTGTCAGAAGTATAAACAACTGGCTGTGGAGTTTTTGTCTCTCAACAACTGACCCCGTCAGACATTGAAAATACAGCTAAGATATGAGGTGTCAAGGAGTATCAGCAAAACTTTCGCTTCAGAGAGAAGTGGAAATGATAATTATCCCACTGATCTCAACTTAGTTCCTTACATTTTTCCACATCATCTAGTAAATCAGTTAAGCAGCCTATACACTTAGGAAAAGTGTTTTTAATGGAGTTCACTAGCCAATTAATTGCAATGTGTAATAAAATAGTCACAATACAATATTTTATCATAATTTGTTGGGTGATATCAGAACAATAAGGCCTAATGTTAATAGCAGAGCAAAACTGTTTATAGAGAAAAATTGTTTAGAGAAAAATTGTTTGAGGGCAGTTCCTGCCAGGATGCAGGGTTGTCCTGCCAAACTCAACATGGTCTCAGATTAAGACCATCCACATCTGTGCCAAAGGATGTGCAGAAGTGTGGGCATAAATATATGTGCAGTAGCTCTGTGCACCACTTATCTCAGGTTTGTATGTCCATGAACTTAAGTTGTTCCAAAACTAAAAGTGAAGAGACAAGAGCAGTGTGAAATTGATTGGGAAAGTCAGAATTTGCCATTTAGGAGGACAAAGATGGAGAAGTTTGATGCAATGTATAATTAGTGCAATCTGACAAGGAAGAGACATTTACAGGATGTGTTGTGTCAGTTCTTTTTCTAGACAACATGTTGGTTACACGCAGTAGCAGTGTAGTAAAATGGCATTTATTTATACATAAATACTTAGGGAAGGATACAGCTTTCATAAAAGAACATGCATTTGATGTAATACTGCTTTTTGTGGGCACTAAAAACTGGCTGCTCTTTGAACTACCCCTCAGCTGGAGTAGTCCTTCAGGAGTTGCACAGGCCAAAGGGCTTCAATGAATACTGTCCTGTTAGGTCTGAAGCCTGTTAAATCAGCACTAGAAACTTCCATCAGTTATGAAGTTCAGCAGTGAGTCAGTGATGTTACCCACTTCAGGGCAGAGAGGATATGTGTGTACCTGTACACAAATTCATATACATGAAACAAAGATTTCTTTGTTTTGTCTATTGAATTTGCTATAAATCACTTAAATGGGACAGTAGGAAAGTGTGTTCCATGCTGTAAATAACAGAGTACACTGGCAATCATCATAAAAAAGTACCATTTCACTGAGATAAATCACATCAGTGAGTTCATCAGTTAACCAGTTAAACATGCATGAAGCCCCATGAGTGCTTTATAGTAATTTTGAAATATGGTTGCATACTTACTTACATTAATAGAAATATAGCAGCTTTTTTAACAATATACAGGAGTCCAGAATTTGTATAGATATGTTTGTGTGTGTATACATATTTATACATTTTCAGTTTAATGAATAATCCAGGACTGAAATTGTGTTCAGCGCTTATTTCCAGTCTTTCAATATAAGTAGGATCATCTGAGCCAAATATGAGGAAGACTCTTCCTCTCAGACCCTGCTGCTTACACCAAAAAAAATCTTCAGAATTGATGGGAAGTCATTCTTCAGGCTTCTCCCAGCCTAGTTCTTTCCTCTTTTGATGTCCTCAGATGCTCCCAAGGACTTTGGGGGCTTTTTGAGCTCAGCTCAGAGCTGCCTGCCAGTCCCATTGGATGCCATTTCCTCTTCAAAGAGCTATTCCTGCAGCTGCTCCCTTCTGCGCAGGGAGCGGAAGCCTTTGAAATTGCTGCAGCTTCGCTGCACAGTCTGTTGAAACAGCTCGCATCAAAAAGGAGAGGAGGAGAAGTGCTTGTATCTGTTTAAATTAATTATAGAGGCTCCAGCAGAAATGTGAAGGCAAACAGAGAGAGGAGACCTGATTTGTGGGGTACTTCTTAGAAAATCGATTGCTAATCTCTGCATCGACTTTCTGCTCCTGGCAGAGAATGAAAAAGCCGTGCCAAAAATTCTTTTTACAGGAAATGTTCTCCAATGGGACAGACAGACAACGTGTGATCAGCTCAAAAGCTGCAGTGCTGCTAGGGAGCACCACAGAGAGGTTAAATCTTCAGCTGCTTTGATAATGGAAAGGTTCAAACCTGTAAACAACATAGAGAAGTCACTTCCAAATTAATACCAAAACATCACATCTTTATTCTCAGGGTGGGCAGTCTCTGAAGTCCCCTGATCTGCCTGAGGGACCTGTTTGGCACTGCGGCAACCCAGGAACTAGGCCCCATAGAAGTCCCTTCTCTGTCTTCCATCATGTGGGAGGTGCTGCATAGAGAGGTGGTTATGCTCAGCAGTGATTGCAGATGAACTGTGGGGAAGAGGATATTACATCAGGTGAGCGTTTGACAAGTTTCTTACCTCGTGATAAAGATCAGAAATTGTTCTGGAACATGCTGAAAAATAGAACGGTTGAAACAGGTTGGGTTTTTTTTTTTTGGCCTGCAAGTCAGCTTTGTTGGTTCCAGGTATGATGGATGGGAAGAGGAATCATTCCTTGTGTGAGGCACTAACATTGGTCAGACTGACAGACTGATAAACTGTTTTGACCAGGAGAACTGGAGAAGACCCTGAAGACAGCAGAATAATTTCTGCCTTTCCAGCAGCCCTGTAAGGCTGAGACTCACAGCAAGTACATGCTGTTCTGTCCATCAAATGAAAGAGATTATGCAGCATCTACCTTGAGAGGAGTTAGAACTACAGTGTCCTTGACTGTGTGGTGCCAGCATCCTTCATATGAAGTCATCAGAAGCAATGATCTTGGGTTCAAATGTTACACTAAAAAGTGGATTCACTCTTAACTGTAAGATTTATCAGAGGTTTTGCCCGAAAGGAACTGGCTTACAGGAAGACGCCTGATCTGCATATCTGATATGGGGAAATAGGCAATATTTCCCTCTATTTTTTTATTCCTCTGGCTTAATCTTTGTGTGTATGTAGAATATACTGTGGAAATTAGCTTAGCAGTAGCAGTGCTGGTGCTTTTTTACATCTGCATTCAGTAATATAGGCAGACTTTGAAAGAAGATGGTTTGGGTTTCATTGCTTCACACATTCCTCAGCTGTGGTTCAAGTCTGTCGTTGCTTTGGCTTAGGGGTCTGGGGACATTGTGCCAACAGCAGAAAGTGATCTCAAGTGTTGGATGTGTGACAGATACTGTGGCATGAACTTCTTAGGTGGCATCTCCTCATTCCTCAGTGGCCCTTTGAAAGGATGAAACAATCTTTTAGCCAGAAGGTCTCTAGCTCCTTTGTCCCAGCTTTGGGGCTTGAATTGCTGGTGGTTTTAGAGTCATGACAGAGTTGGATATGAGCAAATGCTGGAATAATGATGTCTTGATACTTGAGGATTCAGAGTTCAGTGGACCCCTAAGGTATATTGCACCACTTTAGGAAGAGGATCTCTGGATTTTAATAAGCAGCTGAAATTTAGGAGGACAAAGCAGGGTTCTGAGCTTCTCTCATTAGAAAGAAGCAGACTTCAAAATATACCAGGCTATCTAGAGTTGCTGTCCATGGATAAATGCTCTTTAAGAAGGAAAGACATTTTCCAGCTCTGCCTTGCAGAATTCTTCCATGCTTGTGCTCAACTGGGAGGAACAAGTTAGTTTTGGGGCAATAATGGAGATGGCTTTTTTCGTAATGCACCAGTCTTAATTGCATATTCTGTCTGCAGTGTTTTTCTCTGCCTGGTACATTTGGCTGCACTAAATCAGAGTGAATTTATAATCTTTTACTTCTGGAGGAGGTGGCAGGAAGGCAGATGACTACAGTACCTCTTATAGAATATTATTATAAAAGAAGTGTGAATTACCTCCTAGCCTCTCATGCTGTTGAAAAATTGATTTGAATGACATTTTCAAGGTGTTGTTTCTAAGACATTCAGTAATTGTCATTCATCCATGAATGGTTAGTGAGATGAATAACAAAAAGTTGTTTTGGATTCATAAGAGGAAGTGTTAAAAAATAACATTTGGAAAGAAACCCTGGCTATGTTAAATTCTCCTGTATATCTAAACAGCACCAAGTGGTTCTAGGTACTCTAAGTGGTTTTAGGTACTCCAGTAATTGTGTAAAACATTATTTGAGACATAGAAGTGGAAAGATCATTTCCATTTGTGTGTGGACTCTTCAGAGTTATCTGACATGGGCAGATGCATATGATATTATGGCAATGTGGCTTTGAGGAAAATAAAACAAGCCTCCTTGCTGGCCATTCTTTAAGCAGGTAAAATAAAGCAGCATTGCTTTTGACTTCATTCATCCTTTCAGCAAGCAAATGTCAGAATTCAAACATGGCAAAGAGAGAGGAGGGAAATGAGTGAATCTTAGAGGACTTCATCTTTTGGTGGAAACCTTAAAAATAATTGACCTGCAAGGAGACATATACTTACTGGGTAGTTGCATGTAGGCTTTAGGAAAAGCTTATAATAGACTTCATTCTGTAAATATTACAAAGAGGTGGTGTGCCTCAAGAAACGAGAATACTTCATCAGGATTTAAAGAAGATCTATGTAGTTCTCATAGACACATGCTAATGGGTGAAAACAACGTGTTTTATTTTGAAGGTGCATGACACTTTCAAATTACTGGTATCTTAGGCTGAAAATTGAAGGAATTTAATAAATATATTAAATACAAAACATATAAATACAAAATATTATATAAATACAATATAAATACAAAACATCTCCCTGAGCAGTGCTGGCACAGCATCAGCACTGTCTGTTTAACGTTTACTCCCCAATTAGGGGGCTGGAGTGGGCAAGTTCCTGGGAGGGGACACAACCAGGCCAGCTGAGCCAAATTGACCAAAGGGATATTCCATACCATATGACGTCAGCTCAGATATAAAAGCCAAGGGAGGGAGGAGGAACGTGGAGCAGTCATTATTTTACAGTGTTCACCTTCCGCAGCAGCCCCTGTGTGTGCTGAAGTCCTGCATTCCAGGAAGTGGCTGAACATCACTTTGCCAATAGGAAGTAGAGATTAAACTTTTTTTCTCCTTTACTTATGCACGTGCAAACTTTTGCTTTAGTAAAATACTTTATCTCAACCTACTGGTTGTTTTCCATTTTGTTTTCTCTCCCCTGTCCCACTGGGAAGGGGAATGGTAGAGTGGCTTGGTGGGCACCTGATGTCCTGCCAAGGTCAACCAACTGCAAATACATGCATCCTCCAAAAACATCATTAGCAGTGCTGAGCTTCCATCCTGTAGGTCTGATTCCCAAATCTTATATCTGCATGAAAGCAATCAGTAAAGCAAATATTTTTTGTTTCCTTACAAGAAAGAAACTTATGCTAAAGGAATAGGTTTCTAAGGAAATGCTAAGAGCACTTAATAAAAAAGTCTTCTACCTATCTACTTCTGTACTATCTGTTTATAGAGTGTGCTTTGACTCACATGTTCTCCATCTGCTCTGTTCCGCCTGTCTGTGCTTTTGCCATGCATACATCTGTTTGAGATGCAAGGTAAGTTGCTTTCTTTTTTTTTTTCCTGTCCTTGAAAGATTTTCACAATGTTAAAAATGCCAATTATGTGGGTCATTTCTTTTCTCCCATTCCATGTTTTAAACTAGAACATTCTTAAACAATAATACTTTTTCTCCAGCCTCCATAGACTTTCTTCCTTGGAGGACTTCATAGCTGCACTGTCTCCATAAAGCCTGCCTGTTGCTGTGGCTGTGAATGAAGCAGTACCTTGTCTTGTGAGTGATACCAGAATAGAGCATAAAGAAGAAAGATAGGACAGGGAATTTCTTTCCTATCAAAAGCCAGACACTGATAAAGACTTTGTTAACACCCATATGCACATTGTTCAGCACAGGTGGAGAGAGAATGGAGAAGCTGAGCAGTGTCCAGGCAATGTGAAGCTGGAAGCAGAAAGGGGAAAAGGGATTTTATAGAGAAAGAGGTGAAAGGTAGGAGGAGAAAGAACACTTCAGCTAGTGGTGGCTCATTCAAATGAAGTTGGCTGGAGGTTTTCCTGCTCTCAGTACAACCAAGGCACCAAAACAGTAGTTGAAGTGATTTAGGAATCCTTAGAGGGCAGAAAGCATGGTATCAGATACTGAAGACTTTTGCCACATTACAATTAATCTAATTTTTGTTTTCTCACTTTCAGTTTGAAGGGCTGTTAAATACATCTGGAATTGATAAATGAATGAATAAACTGCCATTTACAAATCCTCACCCAAAATGAAAGAATGTGGCTTCCCATTAAATGGGAGATTATTAGTGTCCCAACATAGACAGCAGCATTAGCAAAGAGTCCAACAAAATTAAGGAGCTTTCTGAATGCTTTGACAAATAGAGTGCTAATGGCCTTGATGAAAAATGACTTTTAGCAAGATCTTCCAAATATTTCCTCCAATTTCAACTATATTTCGGTCCCACTACATGCATCTGTTCTTCTTAAAGGAATTCTAGCAGGCGTTGGGACATTTTTCAACATCATTGGTCAATTCATTACCACGAGGGCTGGTCACATATGAAATTCAAACGAAGTTATGGTTCGCAGAGACAGAAAGCCTACTGCTTTGTAGACACTGGGGCTGGAAGAGTCATGCCAAGGGAATCACAGCATGGTACCATCATTTTTTGCCTCCCCACTTTTCTAATCTGGGCCACCATTGTGCTGGAGACCTCGGAAGCAGCGCCAAGATTCCTTTACAGTTAGTGTTAAGGTTCAGAGAGTCAGAAATTGTAAAGGTCCAGGGACACTGAGACTGCAGAAGTCATGCCAAAGGGATCACTGCAGAGCACTAACATTTCTGCCTTCACACCTCAACCTGGGTCACCCATGGTGATATGGACCTCAGCCTTAGCACCAAGGTTCCATTATTGTTAGGATTAGGGTTAGAGTTCAGAAAGCCAGTTCAGCTCAGGGGACACAGGGGCTGGAAAAGTCATGCCAAAGGAATTATGGCAGGGCACCAACATTGCTGCATTCAGCCTTCACACCTTTCTAATCAGTAGCACCCATGGTGATGGAGAGAAGGGAAGCCATATGAAGGGTAGCTGAGGTCACTTGGTTTGTTCAGCCTGGGGAAGAGGAGACTGAGGGGAGGCCTCATATTTCTCTACAGCTCCCTGGTGAGGGGAAGAGGAGGAGCAGGCCCTTATCTCTGTGGTGACCAGTGACAGGACCCAAGAGAATGGCATGAAGTTGTGTCAGGGCAGGTTTAAGTTGGATATTAGGAAAAGGTTCTTCATGGAGAGTGTGGTTGGGCACTAGGACAGGCTCCCCAGGGAAGTGGTCACAGCACCAATCCCAGCAGAATTCAAGGAGTGTTTGAACAAGGCTCTTAGGAGCATGGTGTGACTCTTGGGATGTCCTGTGCAGGGTTAGGAGTTGGACTTCAGTGATCTTTGTGGGTCCTTTCCAGTTCAGGATATTATATGTTTCTATACTTCTTAATGTAAGAAGGTGTTTCTGATTGACTCAAATAAATACTTCAATGTTTTTTTAATTTTGGAGTGGAAAATGTAGAGTTGTTTTTACTTTAAAATTTTAAAAAAGGGCTGAATCCATATTGTTTGCATTTCACAGAAATAAAATATTTTTGTATTAACCCTTGCACCACAAAAACAGCTGTAAACAGCTGATTTTCTGCAATTCTCAACACTTAGAAAAGGGTTTACTGGCTAAAAGGGCTGTTCACCTCTCCTACATGTAGAGTGAGAAGGCCTCTCCACTTTTTGGCCAAAACAGTCCATCATCTGTCAAGTACACTGGGGGCAGAACAGTAGAGATCTCCTTCAGTCCTTCTTCCTGGGATAGGAGCTTGTGTCTCAGCTTCCAGGAGAGATGGAGGATCAGTAGGGGTTTCCTGAAGGATCAAGGCACAGGTGTTAATGCTGCCTCTTATACACTGTATGTAAATAATTTATAGTTACAAAAACTCGGTTCTGTTTCTAAAACACAGTTTCTATTAGCTTCTTTAGACTTGTGGTTATTCCTAAAGGTGTTGTTGACTTTTCCTGGGAAGGGGAGATGGGAAACAGTACAGAAACTCCTTCATAAATACTATGATGATGTTTGGGGCTCCCTAGTCAGGGAGCTGCATCCTTTCTGCATTCTGAGATGTGCCTAACTGAAGACTTGCCATGAGTCCTTGAATCTCAACCATATGAGTCACTAAGATGCATGCTGCTAAGCCTGGGCTCAGGTTCATGGAACCTAAGTTGCCCTGAAGCTGAAGTCCCCTGGTTTTAAGCCCCCAGTTGCTCTCTGCTTTCACCGGAAGAGAAGGGTCAGAACAAGAATAAATTTAACAGGCAACAGCCCAAGTATTCCTCTGGCCTTTTTGTGTTCCCTCTAGCTTGTTTACATTGACATTTAGAGAGGCAGATGAGCTCACATTCAATTAAAAGTTTTTAAATAATCAGCTTTGATTGGGTGACTAAACTATTGGATTTTATCCACATGATTTCCTTCTGCTGCCATGAATGTAAGAGGTCAGTGCATTGATGGCCCTAAGTAGCTGCGTACTTCCCACCAATATTGTTCTGACTTTGACCTTCTGACAAGGGAGTGTTATAGTGAGCTGAGCCCTGTGGAAAGCATCACCAGCACCTGCATTCCAGTTCAAAATCCCTCACTGTTTGCCTTTCGCTTTGGTTTAGTCAAGATGTTTTTTCTTTCTCTGTGTGCATGTCTTCACTGATAAAGTGATTTTATTTTTCTTGCCCACTGTCTCACAGAATTATTGTATGGGTTAATTGTAATTTTTATAAAGCATGCTGACAATCAGAAGTTATTTTAATTAATAAGACCATTACAAAGAATTATGCTCTGGTAATCCTATCAGCTGATCCCATAGGGTTGTCAAGTGTCTCTTATTCCAGTTCTTATCCCAGTTCACTAAAAAGTTTGGAGTTTTGGTTTATTTTACTCCTTTGTTTTGCAGTAAAGTGGCATAGTGGTAATTGATATTCCTGAGATGACAAAGCAGTCTCAGGCACTGGAGAATGTGTAAGAGATAGCTGTTTAAAGTTTAAGATTTATCTAAGGACCATAAGGTAATATTAAGGTTTATTTTTAGTAGTTCCTCTGCCCGTGGACATTACAGCAGAGCAGCAAGCTTTTCCTATTATTTTGATTTTGTTTAATAGTGAAGGTCATTAAGAAGTTGGTTATAGGGCTGAAGAAGCCTGCCCAATAAGGCAGTCCAGTAGGTCAATTAATTAAAATACAAATATTACTCTACTGCCAGGTCCCTTCTGCAGAAGTGCCAGTACAGAGTTTAGTAACCTGTTAAGAACGCACTGCAGCAGCAGCAAAGGAGAAACAAGAGTGCTGAGTGTGTGTACATTATGTACCCTTTCTCTACCCAGCTCTGCTGCCAGTCACACAGGCCGGCTTCGATCACTTAGGTGTTCTTGCTGAAAATAACACTGGCACAAGACCCTGCCTAGAAACTTGCAGAAGTGAATTACACACGTGGGGGCCCCTGAGCAGCAGTGCTTAACTACTTGCTAGCAGTGGCTCCAAGGCCTTAACGCAAATACAGTCTTATTTGTGAGGGGGTAAATGTCCTGGGGAAGCCCATAATCAATAAACCAACAGTATTAGGTAAGTCTCCTCTTCTTTTGGTCTGCCTTTGCAATGCTCTTAAGTCAGTCCTCCTTCTCAGTTCTGGGAGAGTAGCTGCCATCCTTCTGGTCTCCACCATGGGCTCCTCATACCCTGTTGGCTTGGCTTGGCACAGACCCAAATTTGAGCCAGCACAGCTGAGGGGGCTGCAGCTCCAGTTCTGGAGAGAGGGGCTCTAACCAGCCTTTCTCAGCTGGTCTGATGTTTGGAAAAGGTCTCCCTACTCTCACCCAGCTTCCTGTGTATAACCTAGCCCACCATGCTGGCTCCCACACCTGCACTGCAGCCTGATGCACTTGAGATGGTTCTCAAGTCTTTCTCTTAGTAATGGGGTTATCCTTAGTGCTTCTTCCTAGTGGAAAATATCAGTGCTATGGAATTCAAGTGCTCCTAATTAAGTGTATATTTTCCTATTCCAAACAGACACCATTCCCCAGTATAAAGTCACTCAGTTAGTCTCAGGCAACTTGGGATCACAGTTATTCTTCAGTTACGCATTTGTAGTGATCTTCCCTGTTTATGCTGCAATTCTTGCACTTGGGTACTGCAGCAGAACAATGTTATAGCTAACAATATGAAAATACATCTAGTGACTGGTTAGTCTGTTCCCACCTCAAAGGCATTTCCATAATCTTCTGCTTCAAACACATATTCACACACCACTAATGTGACCATTAACAATGAGGCAAACATGTAGAACTGGGGATTTCTGACATCTTTCTGCTTCCCAGTTAAAAAATGGTGAGTTACAGTTCTATTAAAAAAAATACCGAGAGTCTTCAAGAGAGAAAATACTCAAGAGACACTTCAGAAGGCCAGAGGGCAGAAATACTGCAGGTCAGGTTGGTTCATCTCTCCTTCCTTTTCTGATGCAGGAACTTCTTTCAGACCCAGTGTTGTCTAGGGAGTGGAGATGGGCAAGAAACACTGAGGGGCTGACACAACTGGCTATAAAGGCCAGTGACCATAACAGCCAAGCCATTAGGGTCATAGAATCAAAGGGTTGCTGAGGTGGGAAGGCACCCATGGAGATTGTTTTGTCCAAACCCCCTGCTCAAGCACTGTCAGCTGGAGCCAGTGGCCTTGGATAGTGTCCAGTCAGGTTTTGAATACCACCAGGGATGAACTCCACAACCTCTCTGGGCAACCACTTTCTGTGTTTGCTCACCTTCAGAGTAAAAAAACCCTGATTTTCTTATGTTTAAAGAATTTTCATGAACCATTTGCATGTGTGGGTGACCTCTGTCCCAATGCTGGCATCCATCCCACAGCACAGAAGAGTTCAGACCAGCTGGGGTATACATGACAGAACTTCACAGAAGACTGATAGCACAGCTTTATGAGCAGGTGCTGCAAAGGAAATTCTGTCTGGAATCCCTGTGGCAATAGAGGAATTCAGATAAAATTTCTTGTACCAAAAAGATGCATTGTGATACTACAATTATCACCAAAGTAATGAATTTTTAAGGCCACATTTATCAGCATTGTGAGAAGAAAACCAAGGGTTACTTCACTTTAACTACCTTGGACGTCATCTGGGAGGATGGAGCAGAACTTCTTGAGGACTTTACTCCATGATAGGAGCTGTGATACCAAGCAGAGTAAGAAGTCCTCCTTCCTTCAGCATTCTCCCTAGTACAAGACATGAAACCATTCATCCCATTGCAACCCTGCCATCCACACAATGCTCTCCCAGCAGCTGACCTTACACATGGTGACTGCTGTTGTTCTGCTCTTCTGCTTGCTAGGAAAAATGCTACTATATGGTAAGAAGAATCACTTTTTTTTTTTTCCAGTTCTCCTTCCTTCTTCACATTTAAAATAGAAAAGCCATGCAGGTCACTGACAGCTAAGAGAGATTAGCCTAGCTTGGGACAGAGCTCCAAGTGAGGGAAGCAGAGACAGGCATAGCAACATTAAACTGAAGAGAAAAAGTCAGGCCAGAGTCTGCAAGAGAACCCAAAGAAGCCCATAGCTTTAATACTATGGATGTCACAGCTCCACTGCAACCTGGTCATCTTGGAGCCTTTTGATACTGTATATGTTCAGTATCGCTGTCTTCTCGTGATGTTTGAATATTGCCCATCACTGTAGTTCTCAAAAAGGCATTTGTCAGCAAGAAAGGCCATTTCCCACTGAAAGGTTTTTTTTGGTTTTTTCTTATCAAGCTCTGTGTTAAAGCAAGATTACTTATGTTGACAGAGTTCAGAGTCTAAAAAAATAACGAAATGGGAAAGATAAACTTTACAGCAATGTTAACATCAGTTTTATTTACATCTTCTATTTTATAGTATTCAGTAAATATGTACAGAATACATTTGCAGATTACAATATCAATGTCCACATTTTCTGAGAAAAAACAGATAAATAGAATATGTGTTCTGTGTAAGGAATGAAGTTGGATTTTGCTCTATAAGAAGACATCACTTGCCATTTACTGATATTTGACACTATAACAGTATAACCTTTAGTTACATGATGTATATTGTTTTCAGCTCTCATCTATTGGCAGGGATGGTTCACAGAAGATATGAATGCCTTAGTGCAGGCATGGGTGAAAGGCAGAGCACTTGTCAGTCTCCAAATACATTCCTCTTCTCCTGCCCTTCTCCCCAAATGTATACCTTTTCATGCTTGTCTAAACTGCACTTCAGCCATGCAGTGTATTTGGATTTTAGAAAGAAGTGACATTATCAGGATTCATACATATTTAACAGCAAGGACAAACACTTTCTTGCATACTATACTGGTTAACACTGAGATCTTTCTTAGTCCAAGCATTTATACACATGATTTAATGTGATTCTGTTTGTAAAAAGCATGCCACCCTCTTGAGACCCTTGTATTTATCTGCTTTCAATTACATTTGAAGTATTCTGAAAGTCTCCTATACTAATCCCATCCAAGTTGGAAGCCACATAGCTCATGCATGAGACTGTCAAACATGAGTAGTTGCAGATGTCAGTGCACCAGTGGCAGGAATCCAGGAAGATAGATCAAGGCTTAGTCACTGAAAAATACACGCCAGCACATCTCAGATACATAGCATTGTAGCACCTCATGAGGAAAACGTGTCGTGACAGGAGATCAATAACCTCTTGGAGGCGATCTGTTTTTGAAATATTCTTGATTAATTATGCCAGGGTGTGTTTGGCAACTTAGCCTGATCCAGCCTTAACCTAATGCTTTTTGCATGAAGCACTATTGTTACTAGTCTCATAAGTCAAATCTGATGGTTCAAGTTGGGTTTTAAAGGGTCAGGCTATAGATTTTGTAATGTCTTTGTGCCCGACATTGCTGTCTTTACTATGGTGTGTAGGCTTTTACTATCGATCAAAATAACAGGTGTTTTAAGATGAACAATAGCATTTACAACTAATTGCATTTGAAGCAAAATGACTCTCCTAAATAAAGTGTGTCATACAGTGGGTAAAACACATAGGGAATGTCAGTGTGTTTTCATGGCAGGTGTTCATTCAGGATGTTCCCCAGGCTTGTTTGCTTATGTGTTTTCTTTGTGGAGGCGAAGCAGCTCTGGGTGACCCACAAGCAGGGCTGCCTGCATCTCTGTCCTTCCCCTGTCTTCCAGCACAAACTCGTTCTCACCCTCAATAAGTTTTTCAATCATACCTGCTACTCCATCTGCCTTTCAGCCAATGCAGGAACCCAGCCCATGCCTCCTGGCTTCCCTGTGCCCCCACCACGTACCCCCTCTTCCCTGCACCTCAACACGTGCTAGTGCCTTAGTCACTCCTGGTCTTAGTAATCTGGTGATGCCACTAAACCCAGCCTTGGCCTTCTGCATCCTGAGCACAGAGTGTGAGACCAGCAGCTGCCTTGGTGCCTGGCCGTGGCTCGTCACCGTCTGTCGGGTGACTCGGCAGTAGCTGCTCGTGTGCAGCTGCTGCCACACAGCCTCGCCCTGCGCTGCTGCACGGGCATGCACCTCTGCCTTGCAGTGGAGTATGTGCTGTTTTGAAGACTCAGGGCAGTGCAGGTCCAGTAAAGCTGGACAGACAGACAGAGAGAGTGTTGGGTGCAGCAGTAAGACTATTCTCACCTTACTCTGCTACTGCTTTCTGTAATACAACAAAAAAGAGGTTATGTCCTCTAGAACTATTTGTTAAAGGAGTTTACATGTACAACGTAAAAAAATAATGAAATACAGATAATAACTTTATCTGTGAGATAAATTGTTTGAACCACATTGCAGATAGTTGCAATCACCATGTGATAGACCAAAGTTTGACCTTTGGCTACCTCACCTACACAACACCCAATAAATTCAGTCCCTCAGTAACCACTTCCAAGATTTTAGATTTCCGAATAGCATCAAAGAGTCACCACTTGAAAAAGAAACCGAGAAATAAGGGGGTTTTTTTATTTTCCCAAATATGAAATTTCTTTCACCAAATATACTGGCCTAAAGCCCAGGACAAGCAATATTTGGTCCTGGACCAGTGACAAATTCAGAGTCCAATGTTTTCAGGTTGAAAAAAGGATACTTTGGCTATCATGAAGCCAAAAATATCCCTCTGTGAAAGCCTTAGTACTAGTCCTGGGAGATTGCCAGATGTTGGAATTTAATATGGAATATTTTATGTACTGATAAACTTTTCAAGTTAGTTAAAGACATTTAGAAAATATATTGATACAAATTATTTTCTCCCTTCTGAGACCTTCAAGTATGGAAAGAGTTCATTTTTCAGGGAGAGGAATACTATTTTCCATATGAGTAATCTCATTTAAACCATTGGTAAAATACATCTTCAAGCTCCCTTTAGTAATTTTTTTGCTATGAATTCATGAGGCTCAATGACTTTACAAGCACTTTTTCAGCATTACCTGCAAAAACAGCCAAATATTCATTCATGCAAATTAAATCTTGGTAATCCATGTAAAAGGCGGGGGGGGGGGGGGTATATGGTATAACCATTGATTTTAAGGAGAATTTTAAGAGACAACAATATATTTCTTTGCCTAGATAAACCTTTTTGCAAATAGTAGCTTGAGAAATTCTAGGGCAGGTGGTTCAACTGGCAAATAAACTGAGAAAAATATGTAGAAAAACTACTGTGCATAACACTGTGATTAATGAGTGCTCCTTACATGGGATATTTCTGTATGTATATTCCAAGTTGTTAGTAGCATGTTTTTTCTAAGGATTTCATGGCAAAAATAAGGACTTGAGGTTGAAAGTAAATTAGGGTCTGGAGGGTTTGCTCCGCTGTGGCTGAGTGCACAGAACCAGGACTTTGTTGATTGTCTTGCATTTTAAAAGTCTGCTAAGGGTCATGCAGTGCCTGCTGGCAGGAGCAGACTGGGAAGTTTGGGCATGGCACAGAATGAACAAGAAAGCTTGGCTAAGGGATCCCAGCAAAAGGAGAGAGTTGATTTATGTGACATTGCACTTGGCATGTGTTTAATGATATCTGCATACATGAAAAGCATTAAAAGTGGTTACGTTAAATTTAAAAAGTTAAAGAAAATGAAACACGTAGCAATGCTGTTCCATATGGCAACATGGCACTAGTTTTACAGTTTTGCTATACTGTATGTACTGTATCTGGTCCCTACCCTCATCTTGTTTCAAGTCCAAGTGACCAAGATTTTGTGTGTCATGTTAAGGTATTAAGGATGGGAGTTGCAAGAAAGCAGCTTGGAGCAGCAGGAGCTGAGATGAAAGAGAGATAGACAGCTCAGAGGGAGGCAATTGAAGAAGCCTCCAAAAGCAGAGGGGAACCAGGACAGGGGGTCAATCAGGGTAACAACTGATAGATGCTGGAAGGGCCAAGATGTCTCAGAGCTGTAAACTTGAAGGATTAGACTGGCTTTCATACCAAATTTTTTGTTATTTCTCTATACATGTTTGCTCATCTTAGGCTAACACCCAGGAATGGAACTGAGGAATGTGATGTGGTTCTTCATTCCTCCATAGCTACCCTACATGACCTTGAGTGAGGCATGCCATCTCCATCTTGCCCTTCTTCAAAATGAGGATAGGATATCCTGCTCCTACAGATACCCTGCTGTGAGGGTATGTTTAGTAACACTTTTGAGGTGCTGAAGTGCTTTAGTGATTGGCACTGTGGAAATTCTATAGATAAACACCTATATATAACCTCCCTGACACTGGTACAGTCATAGGGTGAGATCAGATTGACACTGCTATTTCAATATATAGTATATACTGCATGTTTCTGAAGAAACAAGAACAAAGCTGTCAACATCAAGTATGCGTGGATAAAGTGATACAAATCATCTTAAGTCAGGAATGCCATGTCCACTGTGTTTTTCTACAGAAAAAAGGAAAAGAGAGGGTAACATTAAAGAGGAAGTGTTAATTATCTTTTCAAAGAACTCCACACTCTCATATTGATTGAAAATAGTTATCTTTGGCTCTTGTGTGTTTTGTGGCATTATAAGGTATTGGTCTTTGTTTAGATCATGTAATACTTCTTCCTCCCTCCAACCTACCATAACAATTAGTGAGCCGTCTGTGGCTGCCTTGGAGTGCATCCTGTGCATCAGCATGTCTCATTTAATAGTCATAATTTCTCATTTGTAAGAGGAAAAGTGCTACCAGCACTTTCAGTCTCATAAGGGCTCAGACTCACTCAAGGATTCCAATTTATTATGCACCCAGCTCTGATATCCTGCTGCTCTCTTTATGGATTAGGCTGCCTTGGTAGAAGGTATCATCCTTCAGACAACACATAAATACTCTCTTGCCAGCTGTTCCTTTCTCAGAAGTTTCTCAAGGAGTAAATCATAATCATGCCCCTATTTTACTAGTTCCTGATCTGGTTTTCCATGTTACTCTGCTAGGAGCATGCAGAAAAATGAGCTTTATTGCTACTGTTACTCTACAAATGTCCCTGACTACAACTGTAGGGATTTTTAGGCCTATTAGTATTGGTTTCCAGGATGAACACATTAGTAGTGATTTTAAATGTAGAGGAATAGGCGTAGGTCAGTTTGCCGCTGTTTTCTGTAGAATCTTTATCTCAAGGTGCTGCACAAACCCCTGAGAGGGAAGAAAGAGTGGCAGACAGACTGTTCCACTCATTCTGAAGTGGAGCAGCTGTTTAACATCATAATCTTGTTGTGAGTTTACAAGAAAAAGGGGAAGGGTAACATCCTGCTGATGGAAACCATATTTTATAGGCAAGTTTTAAAAGAAAGCAGAGGCAGGTAGAAAACACAGCAGTTTGCACAGAAGGGTGCAAAGAATGGGAGCACTGCCAAATTTACACCAGCATAAGTCTCAGGCACAGAGGCAGTGTGCTGCAGGGTAGTTTCCCTAGCAGATGTTGAAGCAGCTGCCCTTGCCAGGGCAGAGGCTTTGACATAGACACAGCTTTGGGTGGCAGATGTAGCCCAGGTCCTGGGCTGCACAAATTCTGTGGGTGAAAACCTATCTGTGATCTCCTTGTTGCAGGACACACAAGCACTCCCAGGAGGCTCACAGTCCATCAGTTAAAATGTTGGTGGACATCAAAACTGCGAGGCCTCCTTTCTTGTCACTGGACTTTTGCTGACTCTTAAGAGCATGGGCTGAATGTCATGATGTAGGCCTCAGAGGTGCACAATATTTCACTGAGCTAAAATGTCCTATACCTTGTAGTTTTCAGTCTGATCAAATTGAGTAATGAGTCACAGTCAGTTGGTTGAAGTGAATTATAATCACAATTTTTGTAGTCCTCAGTTTAACCATTCCTACAGAACTTCTGCGAGCTACCTGGACATCTGAGATGCCTCTGTAGACTGAACTCCTTGTCATAAAAGTCATTCTGGACAGTCACTGCAGATCAGGAGGATGGCTTGGGAAGACATCACTACGATGTTTATGCTGATGATACAATACATAAAACAGTCATTTTAGTACCTTTTGAAAAGTGTTAAGATTCCATTTAAAACACCGATAAAGGAGGGAAAAAAGGCCAAGTAAGGTACTGTTGAAACCAGTGTTAAAAAAAGCAGCACTTACTGGTTGAAAGATAAAATATATAATCAGGCTTTCAAGAATGAGCACTTAATTGCCTAAAGACTATTACAGAACTCATTGTTAATGTACCTAATTTGCATAAATATTTTTTTTCCAAGTAACTGTTGCAGAACACACCTACAATGGGGAAGCACAGTCCTCCATCAAAGCTCAGCTTCCCAAGCCTGCACTTCAGCTGTGGTGCATATTCATAATGTGATTTTCTGGTCTCAAATGTCATTAGGCACATACATATCATGCAGGGAGGTGATACATATTTTCGTAATGTCTTTTAAAGGGTTCTTATTGAGCAAAGTTTCTCTCAGGAAGCTGTGACAGTGGCTCTAGGATTTAATCCACCTTCAGGATCCCAGGATGGCTTGATTTATATTGTGTGCTAATTCACATAGCTTCATTCACAGGTTGTTTCTTTGGAGTTAGTCTGCAGAGTGTCTTGTGGATCAGATTCTCCATATGATAACCTTCCTGCTCATTTCATCCAGGCTCTGTGTATTGTGCTGGTTTCTCTGTTTTCTTGGAGTTGGAGATTTGGCAAGCCACATTTCTTCACCCCTTGTTGGTGATGGGTCCTTGGAAAGCAATACCATGTGGTAGACACAGAATAAGAGGAAGTTGCTGCTTTTTACTCTGCTGAGACCAGCCCTTCCTTGCAAAAAGATTTATCAAAGCTGCCTTTCCAGCAGCAGGGGCAGGCAGTGAGGGGTCTGAGCAGGGCAATGCTGTGGTTGGGTAAAGGGGGCTTATGGTCAACTCTTCAGCCCACAAAGTGGTCTTGGCAGATGAATCCTTCAGAGAGGGGTGAAAAATGGGTCTGAGGGCTGCTGTCTTGGCTGCTGTCTTCCTTTTACAGAGGAAAAACAGATTTGTGGCTGCAAGGACACCTTCCAGTTAGCACCACAGTCACAGCTGGCAAAGCTGACAGGGTGCATTTTCTTGCAAGTAGATGCAGTTACTGAGCCCTGAAAAAGCTCAGTCTAAGAGCCCCTGCTAACGATACAGGTTTGATATCCCCCCCACTGCTGCCTGGGCTGAGCTGGGGGCTGGGGGCTACCCCGAGCCTGTGGTCACCATGGGGAACGTGCAGAAAGGTTTGCCTTCCTGGGACAGTGGGAATGGTGCTCCCTGGTGTGGCCACAACAGTGCTCAGCACAAGTCTGTTGTGTCAGCACAGTTGTACAGGCAAAACTATCTCACAGGGACAGCTGGTCTCAGTGGAGGAGAGTAGGATAGTGCCGTATCAATATAGCATCAATTAGTAGTGCAAGCATAGTTTACTACTATTATAATATTATACTAGTCATTATACTCTAATTATATAGTTGTTCTTTTCTTAAAAACTTTAAGTGGTGCAAAATGGCAACTACTGGAAAGCTGTTAGAGCAGCTAATCATCCTTACTGTTTAAACCTCCTTGTTGTTTGAACTTCCTCATTCCTCAGTATTCTCTGAAGTAAGCAAGCCCCAGAAGATACTTTGGCAAACAAGGTGAGAAATATGGTTTTGTCCCCCCGTGTCCCAGTCAGTAAAAGGGATCAGTCCCAGAGGTACCAGTCAGGTATGTTTGATCGGCACAGCGTGATCTTTAGGCAGGTCAGGGAAATATCAATGCTATTTTCTCTCTAAGCCTCAGATTCCCACTGGCCTGTTTATTCAGAAATCAGGTGGCAAAAACATTAGAGGATATGAAATCTCAGGCCCCCTGCAGAATACCCAGCCCTGATGGTTCCCACTGCAAGCACATTTGACCCCTGATCATCTTTACTATGCTTCAGTCTAGAGTTTTAATTGACACTGTTGGACAAAAAGTATCCCAGACTACAGAATTTCATGTTTTTTAAATCAAGGTTTTTGAAGGAGCTGAAATGTAGAGAAAGGAAACTTTATCTTGGTTGTGGTTTGGTAAAGGATCTGAAGCAGCTTTTTAGAGTGGCACTTTCACAAAAGCATTTTAAACCAAAGTTCATACTCCAAATTTGTAAAACTGCAGTGTTTGCATGTAGCATTGACATTCACTCTAACAGACTGAGATTAAAGTTACATATCTCTGATTTTCTCCTTAGGCTTCAAATTCCACTGTACTTTTAATGGGATTTTGTGCACAAACTTTTTAGTGGCACAGCTCATTATCTGCTTATCCCTTCACCCTTACCTTTAGAAAAGAGCAGAAGTGAGAATTTAGGAAAATAATAACCTATTTTATTACATAACCACAAGAATCGGGGGGAGGGAAAGGAGAAGAGTATTCAAGATTAAGGCTTGATTGCTGAAATTATTTTAACTACTTTTTAATTGGCAAGCTGTTGAGTTGTTATCATCAATGAAGAACTCATCAACACCAAAAGCAATAAACATTTACACGGAGAAACCGAGCTCACAAGCTCTGCAACAATCATTTGTAGAGTTAAAATTAAGTGACTGGATTACAAGAATACATTGTACAAGGAGTATCAAGGGTGGAGTTTGGTATTAATAGTTGTTGTTTTCTTCTGTTTTTTTCTCTGAATAAGTTATGGGGGCAAGGCAGGAGGCATCTGCACAGCCTCCAGCTGCTGTGCTTTGGGGGTTCTGCAGAGTGAGGCACTGTTCTCTCTCTTCCTGGAGACCTTTTCCATACATACACAAGATGTGCAGGTGAATCTCCAGGGCTTGCTTTGCTGTCAGTCCCTGATCACGGATTCTGAAGGTCCTCTGCAGCTCATAGACCTCTAATCTAATGGTGGGCACCTTTATAGCAGACCACACTACTATAAAACATCTCTGCATTCCCTTGATGCTAATTTGTACTGTTTAAAAGGATGAGGGTGGAACAAGTTGTTAAAAGATGAAGAAATTGAAAGCTCCCCTAACTGCTGTATTATCCATCTGACATTCTCCAAATGCTAATCATTAAATACCAATGCCTTGAAAATCAGAGCAGATATCCAATTCAATTATGTTACCTCTCTCACCAGGAGCATTTCCATTATCTTACCAATTTCCATTCAAACCATTCTTCTTTGCAGTTTTTAAAGGCTTAGACCTCACTGTGTTTCTTCTCAGTTGAACCTGTAATCCACACAAAGATATTTCTAATCCATGCCTCTCCTATCTGCACACAGGTGAACATCAGTGTGGGTTTACATTGTAATTATTGCAAACTTAGAAATCCAGCCCTCCAGCATACCTCTGTTTAGAACTGTGCAGATGGCAGAATGTGGCCAGTGTATGCCATAACTTTCCTTTCCAGTTGGTGATCAAGTACTTGGGGAAGGACTGAACCTGCATTAGGACTTAGGCTGCCCTTGCAATCCTTACACCTCCAGGCCTTCTTGTGGAGAGGGCAGAAGAGTTCACAGTCAGTCTTATCAAGCCCTACAGCTAAGCTCTCAACTGAAGTAATTCCCTTTAGATGCCAGCAAAAACTTGGCCCCATGGAGGCAAGGCAAGGCAGGGTATATTTCTGGAGTCACCACTAATGCTGGTCTTAAGTGAGCTGTATATTCAGAAATTATGGGGTTTATTTCCTGGCACATTTGTTTTTTGCTTATGTATATTTTCATGCCTGCCAGCATTCTGAAATGTAGACATGGAGTGTTTGGGGCACACTGGATGCAGTTTTTCATGCTGCTGACATTAATTGGATGAGCAGGCCTTCTCAGAAGGGGCAGTGTAGGAAATGTGTATGGGAAAATAACAAAATAAGGAGTTTTGCAGCTAAATAAAGACAAGTGGCTGAAAATGGCTTTTACAGCTTTGGCTTTCATATGATTCATTTGGGAATCTAAAATTATTTTGCGCAACTAAAAAATTAAGATTCACAACACCTTTCTGAATATAATTGCTTCTGTCTTGCAGATGGAGGAACAGAGGTATTGATGCTATCATTTGAAAATATGTCCCCTGTTTTCAAGTCCCCAGATTGAGATACATTTAAAGCTAATTCTCAGAAGCATTAAATACCTCCATTTATATTCATTCACTTGGCATTGTTTGTACTTAGTCTCTGAAAACCAGATGCATTGCCTTCCAACTAGAATGGTCAAAATAACTGAAGTGACATGGCAGAGATCACAGAGTAACTGCAGGGCCAGACTGGGGCTGGGACCTGTGTCCCTTCATGACACATTTCCTTTTTACTCACTCAGTATCTGCCTTGGATTCCTGAACAAAAGCACATTACTCTGTCTACTCTGTTTTCCTCTACTCTCTCAAACAATTGGACATTATAGAGATGATACTGGTTGGGTTATTGATCAATTTTATAGTTACTTTACCTTGTCTTTATAGCCATCAAGAATTGTCTTCAGGTGTCTGCAATTAAGTTTCTTATTGTAGAATTGAAATGAAAATATAGAGAACCATTTTTATCACCTGCTTTTCCCCATTGTTTTGCTTTTTTTCCAGCACACAACAGTTTTGCCCTTTGTATTAATCGAGATGAGAACAACACATCATCAGTATCCCAGCAGGAGCTGTGGACTGGCTGCAGTGTGCACCTTCGCTGTTGGCTATATTTTATGGTAAGGGCTGTACATGCTGTGTTTTCACATTGTATTGGGGGGTTTGTACTGCTAAATTTGGGCACATATTTCATTATGGATATAATCGCTAACAGATTCACGCTGCATGCCTCGTTTGGTCCAAGACCTGGGCTTTGTCTGGTTTCCCCAGATGCTTATATTTTTAGAAAGTATATGCCAAACCTCACACAACAGGAATTTGTTGAACAATCCCATGTAAGCAGTGGTCTTTCCAAGGGTACATTTTTCAACCTTTTTTCAAGCTAAATGTTTTTCTTGGACCTTAGTTTTATTGCTTGGGGTTTTTGTTCTATCAAATAAAATTGAGACTAGGCAAATGATTTCCTGCATCAGTATTTAAGCAGCAGCAGAAAAGATAGAACACTGTCTTTTTTCTTTACTGGTTCATAAATTCTTTCTGTAAAATTGATTACAGAATAAGTTAGTAATCCAAACATTCTAAAGTTTGTTTTAAGAAATGCAAATGTTGGTGAGAAATTAAACTAAAACAGAAATAATCTTTTTTTATACAACATTAAATTAAGTCTTTGGGCAGTTTCTAATCAAGCACCTGACTTGCATGACAGAGTTAATATACTTTGGTCACCCCGGTATTTATTTTTTCACTAAACCTTTGTTTTATTTATATTTTTCCTTTGATGCCATCTATCCTTTATCCTTTCTGCATTTCATGACCCCCATTTTATATTCTTTTTTTTTACTTCACAACATCCTTCTCTCAGCTAAGAAGGTATTTTCCAAAATTTCCACCAACCAAGAGAGATAAAACTAATGTGAGAGTAACATGGTCCCAAGGCAGTACTATCACACTGCCTCAACTATGCAACTGTGCTTTAGTCCAGTGAAAGACAGGTCATTATTCATACATATCCACACACACACAGTGATCATGCAATGCTATTAATCCAGTTGAAGTGGGATGTTGTGTCCCAGGACAACAGCCACATTCTGCCATTTGCTTTCATAAACATACATACCCTTCTTTAAAAATAATAATATTTGTAATTGTAAGATAAGGGCAGCCTCATGCAAAGAGGCATATGATTATTCCTTCAGGAAAAAGTAACTATGTTCTTAACCCATATATAGCAATGCTTAGCTGTGATAGTTCTTGACCTTCCTCTAATGGCACCTGGAGACAGATTGGCAGTTACCTATGGCTTGACCTCCTCTGGCAACTCCTGTTTTCTAAAAATCATCCAAGTAGACACATGCAATCGTATTTAATAAGAATTTAAAATTGAAACAATCCAGTTTTACAACTGAAACAAAACCAGATGTGTCTTAAAATCTTTTAAGAATCTGTTACAGTATCAGTGTGACGCTCATCTAGCTTGATCCTACCTTCTACAGTGCAACTGTATCCTGCAGCTTCAAGGTTAAAGAAAATTGTAGGGCAAATAAATAAAGCAGGAGAAGCAGATTCTGTATTAAATAATTTCTGCATTAATAGTTACCCAGGCAAAGATTATGGTCATCTCACTTTGCTTTTGCTGTTTATTGGTTTTGCCTACACATATATTATTTCCAAAACAAATAGGGCTGCTCCCAAGTTGTGATTTCTCTTTAAATGAGATGAGGCAATCTTAAAAGTTCATCCTGCCAAATTATGCACATACGACCCATTTCTCCTTCTACTGTTATGGAAGGAAGCCTTTGCAGGTTAGTGGAGGCAGACAAAAGCTACACTGTGCCATCACTTGCAAGTTCTGCGTGTCTTCCATCTGCAGGTACTATTGAAGACTATCCAAGATGTGCTTGAGGCTACAAGCCAAATCATGGTCCCCTTACATCAATATGATATATCGTATTCACAGGTTGGAAAAATCTACCAGAAAGTATGAAAAGTGAGGAGTTTGTCACCCCTCTCATCCAGGGTGTGCCTTCTTTTCACAGCTGAAATCTAGTCTTCCTGTTGCCAAGTGACCA
This sequence comes from Urocynchramus pylzowi, assembly GCA_013397555.1. Classification (NCBI taxonomy): domain Eukaryota; kingdom Metazoa; phylum Chordata; class Aves; order Passeriformes; family Fringillidae; genus Urocynchramus; species Urocynchramus pylzowi. The sequence goes on from VZRH01007800.1 coordinate 636,011, forward strand.
TATTGCAGTAGAGACCTTAATCACTCAGAAGGCTTAGAATTGCTAAATTTGGATTTGTTGTCCTTGTTGGCAGAACCCTCAAGGTTATCACAGTGTATTAAAATTAGACTATACCTGCAAATGACCTAATTCCATACAGCCTGGTGGAACTTCATTCCATTGTACCTAGGGTTGACCATGGGCTTAGTTTGTGGTTTATGTATTTTTAACTAGAATTTAGGGATCTGCCACTTGAGAATTTGTTCTTTTGCCTATTCCATTTTCCCTCAGCAGAAGTGTTTTCACTGCAACTCTCAGAATAAAGTGAAGACTGTTGCTAATCAGATGTTCTCTAGGTTTTGTTCTTGAATTTTGAATTCTCTTCCCATCTCAGCTGAAACTTACCATCCTACATGTTTTATGTATTGTGTTGCACTTTTTACAGGAAAAGGAACATACAGGAGAATATTGTTTAGGTTTGATTCTGTGAATGCAATTTCAACTCCAAGTACGGGAAAGATTGTTTTATTTTGTATGTGACTGAATCTGTCATGTATGAAAGAGGTGGTAGAATAGCAAGTGCTTTTTTATGTATAATTGGTAAATAAGAAAACTGGCAAACAATTCTGAATAGCATCACTGAAACTGGAAGAACATAGCTAAATAACTTGATATCTCCTGAGCATGATTCAGAGACGTGTTTTCTGAGAAACATCCTTTCTTGAAGGGTAAAAGCTTTTTCTGCTTTTCTTTCTATTTTTTTGCATTCTCTCCCTTCAGTCAAAGAGTTTTTGACTCTTTGTAGGCACACTTAGCTCATGCGCTCTCTGTGAGAAGGAGCTCACAAGGAACTGTGCCCAGGCAGAGCATCCACAGACTTGCATTGCATGTTGCAGACCATACATGGACTTTCAGGATCAAGCCATGGGATAAGATGGGAAAAGCCTATTGGCTTTATTTAGCATGGCTTGAAAAGGTCACAGTTTGTATTGAATTGTTAAATCTAGACAGTGCTAAGAAAACCAGAGCATTTGCCAGTACTACCAGAAAATTCTGCCAATGAGTGTATGGAGTTAGTTGTCAAGGAACAGAAAAGAGCCAGAAATGTGTTGCTCCTTGTAACAAGAATGACCTCATGGTAACTAATATCAGAGCTTAATATGTCCCTAAAATAAACTGAGACAAATACGTTTATTTTAAATGGTTTTCTTTTTCCCCCTACTTTTGAGCACTTCAGGATGCCAAAAAAACAGACTCTAAGAATCTGACTCTACTGCTGTAATCGTGCTGGGCTGCATGTTTGGGAGCAAAAGACTTGATCTGCTCTCTTATAGCTATCTCAAATCCACTAGGAGCTGCCTCCACATATGCCAAGCTTGGACTTGATTCATTCTTTCATTCTTTTATAAATCTATTTAAAGAGCTTTTAAACTTTGATTTGAAAATAAAGTTTCCCTTGAAGTGACTTTAGTAGAGTTCCTTAGATTCGCTGAGGGAGAGCATTTAGATGGGGTAATTTGCTGAATTCTTCTTGAACAAATTTAAGAAAGGAATGTACACTGAGGATTTGGAATGAATTTGAGATTGATTCTATCAGGCTTGATGTAGGATTTCCACTAGCGATTCTCCATAGAAGGAGAGGAAGATCAGAAAGAGCAGATGTTGGCACAGACTGCTAGGACAAACCTTGACATTCAGAAGAGAGGGGTGGTGGGTTAGAGTGTGAAGCTTGGTGAGAATTGACAGTCATGTTGATAAAGAAGGACAGGATTGAGAAACCAGAAGGATTTTTGAGGTTGGTGGTGCCAATGGAGCGGGAGAGACACAACATGGCTTTGCTAGGCTGTGCTGAGGGTTTGTATGTAGGAAGGGCATCATGCATGCTTTTGGAATTGAGCACTGGGGATAAGAGTCCAATAAAGATCAGAGTAGTCCATGGTTAGAGAAAAAAAAACCTAAAAATGTAAAATGTCCTGGGAGCAAGTAAAAGAAATGAACTAAAATAATGGGTTAAAAGAGAAGTGGATAGGGAAACATACAGCTCACAGGTCAGCATCTTCAAAGCTGAAATCGTGAAGTAAGTGGGGAATGCTGGGAGAGGGAGAGAGAAACAGACTTGAAATCAGAGTGGAAGGCTGATATAGAAGTGGATGATAGATGAGACAATGCAGAGGAGGAGAAGAGAGGTAGAGCTGGAGCTGCCCTGAAGAGGAAAGAGTAGGAAGAAACAGAAGCAGCAGAAATAGGCCAAGGGAAGATTAGCATCCCTTGTACCTGACCCAGAAGGAGGATGGGAGGGCAGAAGTGCTTTCAGCAAGAGAAGGCTGTATGGATCCCCAGCCTGTTAGGTCTGACATAGCCATTTTGGACTGTTACTTTCTGGCTTGCCTCCACCTCCACATCCTCAAATGTTTCAGTCAAAGCAACAGCACAATCACAGATGACATGCATGGGTAATATGTTCTCACTTCCTTGTGCAGCTCCTTAAAATACAGCTCAAGAAGGCATAGCAACCATTACTATATTTAAAATGAAAAATTATTTATCAAAATAGATGACTTCCAGAGATGACAGCGCTTTGCAGTGAATCTCCTAAGTTTCTGTCATTGTAGCTACCTGTACATAAACACAAATTTCTGCTAAGCTTTGTTCCTCCCAGAGGATGCCAGCACCATGTCATGCTGAGTATGTTCTGGATGTGACATTATTTGCAGCTGCAGTTTCTCAGGACTTGTCTGCTTCTGTCTGCATAAGCCACTCCACACCAGTAGCACAGTCCTGTGACCCACGTATTGTTCTGCACTCAGATGAATGGAGAAGAATCCAGCATTAAGAAAATGGAACAAGAGGGGATGATTGCTGTTATTTCCTATATGATGACTGTTTATTGAACTTACTTTTTAGTCTTTAAAGTTTCTAAACTATGTACATTCCTGGTGTAGGTGTATTAGGTCTGGCTGGCTGTTAATAGAAGAAGCCCAGCATTTTAATATATCTGAGATGTTAAGAAATCTGATTAGATGCAAAACAAACTCTCCTGTGTTTTTGAGGGAATTTATGAAGATGTGTCCCACATCAATCAGTATTAGAAACCAAAAGTAGAACAAATTTAGTGTGGGTCATTGTGCTCCTGTCCCTGAAAGCACAAGATTGGTCCTGCACTACAACCACAAATTATCTGTTTGTTTGTTTTGAATGTATCAGCTGCTGTAAGCCCATCACTTCATTTGGAAGACATTCTGCATTTTAATAGCTCTGGGTAAAGTTATGACTCTTGGTGGAAAAGGAAGAGAGTGATGCTGGAAAAGATCATGAAATAAAGGCATAGAAAATGCTCGTGTTCTGTTTGCTAAAGAGTAGCCACTGGGAACTCGTCTATGATTTGTCTGGAACCAAGGATTCATCCTTTCTTTGATGAAGAGCACTGAAGATCTGGGAGAGGATTTGCTGCTGCAAGAAGTAACCAGAAAGGAACTGCCATTTGTAGATGAGAGTTGTCATGTACCCATGCTCCAGGTAGAGCTAATGTCAGATGCTTCAGGAGAGCTTAGCAAACCATTATGAAACAACCAGCCTTCAAGGGGGATTTTCTTCCAAAACTTATGTCAAAATGTATGTGCTTAGATCCTTTGGTCTAGATGGTTTATATACCTCGTACTCTTTAAACTTAGGCATAATGGTGTGCATTCTTATTGCTTATACAATCTCCTGATTTCAGAAATTTGCTAGAGCTGCATGATAGGGCCTAGAGAAGATGAGTGTACCAAGTAGGCTTCCAGACTTTCATACTTCAAAACTTTTTTGAATGTTTGTATTTCAGTGATGTATCACTGAAAGGTAAGGTAGAACATTCCAGAAATTAACTAGGTATCATTCAGAAAGATATTTCCATTATCAGATTTTAATTTCTTGTTTCTGAGTTGCATTGAGGTGATTCTTCTGTCATAAGGAAGAGAACTGAATGCTCTTCACCCATTTTATGTCATGCATTATTATTCTGTGTCCTTTCATTTGCTGCTCTTGAGAAGTTACATAGCTCCTCATCTAGCAGCCCCTTTTTCCAGAACTCATAGTACTGGTTGTTGATGACTACAGATTATGATGAAGGACTCAAGCTGGGCAGGAAGTGGGTGGAAACTCTCTCTGGGAGTCCCGACCACAAAGTGCTGCCAAGCTATGATAGCTGAGAGCTGCCACCATGAAGGAGCAACCATCTTCTGCAACATCTCCCATTACAAAATTCATGAGGTGTCATGGTTGTTATCTGCCATTATACTCACAGGTTGAGCTTGATTCTGCCAGGACTAAGGTCTACACATGCTGTTGTTACAGCTGTATCATTTAAACTGACAGAGCACACATAAAACACAAGGTTCCAACAAATTTTTGCACTTAGTTTTCCTCATTAACAAAAGATCTATATCCAAAGAATAAATGTAAATGTATGCTTCCTGCATAGTTTTAATTTTCTCCTGATTACTTTGATAGGAGAGATACACAACATCTACTGTATAGTAGAAGTGAAAACTAGCTACAAAGTCACATTTTTGACAGATTTGCTAAAAACAAGCAATACTGTGCATTTTCAAATAGCTTTTTCTGATTTCTACACCAACTGGTTGAAAATTTCTAAAAACAACCACTTTTTTTTTAACAGACATTTTAATTTGAATACAATGTGTGAATATTTCCATTCCTTCTTTTTTACTCTTTCTAACAAATGGCTAGATGAACTCCATGACCTGTAACACATTCATCTTTGAAAATACACAGTTATGTCTACATACAGCTGCTACTGTTCCAAATCACAGGGAGGTTCAGGTTAATTTTGTCTTCTCAGAAGTAGCCAGTCCAGTTTTAGTTTAAACTTTTTCTCCTCAGTTTCTATCTAAACGACACATTTTTTACACTTGTTCAATAACAAAGTCTTCAATTTGATCTAGTTTTTGCACTCCTAAGTAAATCTTAATGCATGCTTCCCTGTGCTTAAAATAATGAGGTTGGATAGGAGTAATGGCTACTGGAGTGGCAACACTGAAGGCATTCATTAACGCTGGCAATCAGCACTCTTGTGTGGAAGCTTTATGCGAATGGTTGATCAGCCCTTTAGAGTGCTGCCTTGAGACTGCCTGTATTCCAGCAGGAGCAAACCCACTAAGAAAGGCCACCAGGTGAGGTTTCCATGGCAGCAGTTGTCCCTTTGCTGCTCCCACTTGTAGTACAGACAATGCTGGAGCAGTCAGTGTGTCAGTGCTCAGTGGAGAGAAGGCTAATATTACTCCACCCACAGTGGAGTAATGTGGCTGTGCTTCAGCCACAGCATGCTGTGGCTCATTTTTAGAAGGATCAGGTGGGTTTGTGACTGTTGTCTCCAGACTGATGCTTGGTCCCTCTCGTGCTCAAAGCATTTCTGACAGTGTGGCCACCCTGGGGACAGGCAAACAACAGCTACACTGAAGGCACGAGCAGCATCACCACGCAGGGAGTGGGCTCCTGTGCTGGGCAGCAGGGAGCAGAGTGCATTAGTTGTCTGCAAAGCCTGAGCTAACCAGAGATTGCTGACATGCAGGAGCTCATCAGTGACTCATTGGTTGGATTTAGAAAATGCTTCCTCTTTCTAGCATAAAAGTGTTCTAGTAAAAGCCACTTCTACTTGATTCATGAAGTTGGCTACGTAGATGCTCTTTAGAAGGTCCCTTGAAAAGTCCCTCTGTAAAGGTATTTTATAATCCTGGGAAGTTTCATCACACCAGAGAAAATAAGTGGAAAAAGAGACTGTCTCTTTTTCAGTCTTTTTCCTTGGAGCTTGTTTTTCACAGAATGATCATTAGAGAAAAAAAGCAAATGAAAACTGAAAAAAAGTAAATGAAAATTGTTAGGCGATAATAGACATTCCCTGCTAAGCAAACCTGGTAGCAGGGGACATCCCACTACCTTCTACCCAACTGTCTCATCTTTTTCTTTCATCAAAAGGAACATGGTGTCCCCTGTTACCATGGGTTACACAGGAACCCTTCATTTTTTCATAGATAATTTTATCTTGTCAGGTTAATTCTATCACAGAAGAATACTAGGGAAAATAACTGTAAAGTAGAGAGTTAATTTCCCATATGTGAACTGATTTGGAGAAAGGGGGTTTAATTGCATTTAGATCATGCAGATTAATTTACTGACACCTGTAGTTTCCCAAGTGAAGTGTCCAACTGTTAAGGGTTGGGCTGTAATAAAAGCTTTTCCAAGGAGGGAAGGTATGACAACCATGTACACTTCCAGGGTGATTGTTAAACAGGAATTCTGTACTCGCTGTGTGACAGAATTTTATGGTAAGTTTTGTGTGGACTTCTCTATCTCTGCCCTTTGACTGTTGATCTAGTGATCAAAAATCTTCGGTAAACAAATAGAAACATCAGCAAGTGAATCAAATCATGTGGACATGGAAATCCCCATCTATAACAGTCTGTGCAGCTGCTCTAGCTGTGCTTCACTGTGAGCTTTTCACTCAAATTTTCAGGTCAGAAAGGAAAAGATTTAGATTCTTGAAGAGAGCCCAGCAAAGCCCCAGCTTGCCTTCACTGAGCACTTTACCCAGTTAGCCTCTGAGATGTTTGCTCAGTTGTTTGCCAGTATTTGCTTTTCTTAACTTCCACCTACTGGAATGTATGGACTCTCTCTGCTCCCTCTGACTTCACCACTCACTGCATCAGATCTCAACACAAAAGCAATCTCATCAGAGGATACAAGTGTCCACTGCAGCCACACACAGCAAAACAACACACCTCAAGTGCTTCTTCAGGTTGCACTGCAGTAAAGCTGATAGTCTGTCTCTTGAGTTAGTGTACCAACAATGTCCTCTGTAGCTGAATGCTAAAAATCTCTGTGTCACCAGCAAACCACCATCAATCCTTTTCCTTTACTGTATGTTGGCTGTGGGGCTGAGCACTACTTTTGAGGTGTGGCTTTGTTTGGTCTTGTTAAAAAAAAAATTATCTTACCTAGAGAAAAATTACTAGATTCCAAATTATAGCAGGTAACTGAAAGAAAAGGAGGACCAATCTAAAACACAGTTGCTGAAGAAATTATTCTCTCAAAGAGAATCTAAACCATATGCTTCTGGCAAACCCAAAAACTGATTACCATGTGTAGCGAGGAAAAGCAAAAGAAAAACGCAAATGTGTATGAAGTGAAAGCAGGATACTGCAGAAAGCAGAGAGAGATGGTAGGAGAACCTGTAGAACCCTGAATGCTTTTAGGATAAAGAACCTGCTTGGAACAGAGGCTGCTGCAGTTTCCCTCTTTGGCACAAAACAGGGGTTTCCTCGGAAATATAAGTGAGCAAGGAAATACCTGCCTACATCAGAAACGAAAACAGGCCAACTGCTCGTAATAAATTGAAAGCAAAGCAGTAAGAATGTGGGAAATCAGTCATAGTTTCATCATTCATGATGTCTGTTCTGGATGGATGTCATCCACATGCTCCAGTTCAGCTGCAACTTGCAGGCGTTTCAAATAATTGCTTTTTGGGTTACAGTAGCTAAGCCTACAGGCCAAGCTACTTTTGTAAAACAGGGCTGTAAGAGTCAGTGCTTGTTATTTTTGTTTTGTTTCAGGGTGTGCTGGATTCACCACGTTACCGGAGTGTGGGTGTACCCGCTTCTTGAGCACCTCAGCCCAGGTGTCAAAATAATCTTTTTTGCAGCTGTTACCGTAATAATTAATGTATTCTACTTGGTGGGAGAAGTCCTGAACAACTACATCTGGGATACGCAAAAATGTGAGTATTGTTTTAGGAATATTATCTCATGAAATGCACCATCAGGACTTGAGTGTGTTTCTCTGAAAGTGTAGAATGTTTTAAGCTGACTTAAACAAATTAAAATGACAGAAGTTCCACTGAAACATCTTGCTTGCCTGCCCTTAAAAACAGACGGATGAACAGAATGTCTGCTGGAGAGCCTGATGAGCTATGAATATGTATTCTCTTTTATAACTTACAGTACTAATTTAGGAGCTCTTGGCAATTACCTGAGATGTTTACAACCCACTTATTAGCTGATGAACCCATTAAATGCAGCTAGAATAAAGTATCATTCTGTGCAAATGCCATTAATGGTAGGCTTAGACTGAGAAATGAAAATATACTCTTTTAGTATTTTCACATATAAGGTATTTTCTCACCATATAAATTTACTCAGGGAAAATGAACATGTTCTTGTCAGTGAAATAACAAGAATGAAAGATCAGTTTAGTTAGTGCAGGGTAAACTTAACTGTGCAGACTCTACATCATCTATCCTGCCTAGGCCACCCATTGCTGAGGAGAGGAAAACGGAAAATAAGACAAACACAAAATTAAAAGTAGGTTCCTTTTATCTATGAAAGATGTTTTTCATTTATCAAATTGAATGAAATAAGCAAACAACATTCATAATAGTTGCTGTGGCAAATTGCAACTGGAGGGAAATAAATTCACATGGTAGTTAATGGCACACACAACTCTCTTTAACAAGTCCTTCAATACCAGGTAGAATCTAATGCTAGAAGCTCAAAGCAGTTTTACTTTCCATTTGCCCATATTAGCATCCAGGTGTAAAATGCCTTTTTGTTTTTGCTCAAGGACCATCAATCACTGGTCATAGTGTTCAAGATAGCTATTTGGTCCTCAGTTTGATGTCAAATTCACATTTATTTAATGTCTTTAATTCAGGAAAGATGTTTCTGAAAAAGGGAGCTGCAAGGAATAATTTCACTTGACCTAAGTCCTGTGTGAAGAATAATAGTGTGGTAAAGAATCACATATTCTTAGCAAGTCCATGAATAAGTCAGTGGTGGAAAATCTCCTGCTGTTCCAAAGTATACATAACAAAATCCCTGATCCTCGCAGCCTGTTGCCCTAGAGGAGCTAAGTCCGTTTCGTCATTCTCCCAGCATCTTTCAAGGTTTACCCTGGCATTATTGTCCTCTCCATCATTTCCTTCATGTAGATAAGGAATATTGATCCCAAGTCCTTTGTGGCTCAAGCACTTGCAAAACAGAAAATGCCATGAGTCACGTGTTGGTTGAAACACTTTGCACAAACTTAACCCAAAGTGTGTGGCAGGAGCACCACAAACAGCAGAGATGTAAAATTATGGCAGTCTGTCACCATGCAAGACCTGGGAAAATATTATTTGAAAAGTGTACACTTAAAAGGGGCTTTTGAGCAGTAAGACTGCAAATCAAAACAGTCTGCCATGAGAAGATTTCTGGGGTGAGAAAGGGTTGTTTTGGGTTTGGAGTTTTTTTTATTTGCCTCTGGAGATGCATTAAATAGAACCTCACTACTGACAAAATGATTTGCAGTTAGTTTTTCCAAGTTAAACCACAAACATGGTAGGGAAGGAAAAATTTGCCCTTTGTACAAGCCAGCGTCTGTCCACAATTTTGAGGATATCTGCATTCCTGCCAAACTATTTGATGCATCTGCAGTAGAGTGCTACAGAAGAAAGGAAAGAGGTGCTTTCAAAAAGGCAAATAAAATAGCTTTTAAAATTATTGGAAAAGTTCCTTCTAGGAGAAAGCAGAAGACATAAGATTGGCTCTAGAGCAACATTGTAAACTGTCTGTAATCTTTTGGTCCCAGTCTCTTGTTTTGGTTGTTAAACCTTCAACTGTAGCTCTCCCATTACACCGATATGCCAGCAACACCCAGGGCCATTGTACTTGGCCTGCTGGCAACATGCAGACCCATTTGTCTTGGTGTTGTTTCTTTCAGGAAGGCAGCTCTGCAGTTGTGCTTTCTAACTGCAGATGAATCTTATTGTTTCCCATGTTGGAATTCATTAACCATGTTTTTAAAGTGATTTACGGTGTACTTACCGTCTGTGCACATATTGCACTAGCAGGTGATCTTACTTGTGACTGGATTTTCCTCTCAGCATTTTCAAGCATTGCTTCTTTTTTGCCTTTGGTTATCATAAGTCTTTCTTTTCCAGCATGCAGCAGGCCTGAAAACCTCCAAAAGAAATATTTGTATTTGAGATGTCTGGCAGAGAGGGCTTAGTCAGAAGAACAATACTTTTGTCAGATACCAGTAGTAATTCATTGTCCAGGAACAGGCATATGAAATAGCTGAATGTTTCCATTGCCAGAAAAAACACAGTGTGCTGCCCAGCCCAGGCTTCGCTCATTATAGAAAAGAGACAAGTCCTGCAGCTAGAATAAGTTCTTTATGGAGCCCTACACTCAACTCAGCCCTCCTGATATTACTGAAAGAAATGGCCACTACAAGCAGAGAGAGGCACCCTCTCAGTAGTAATTGTTTCTTCATTCTTGTACTTTCGAAAAAGGGAGCTGTACCTGCAAATACTTAAAAATCCAGTGTTAAAATGGAGAGGGGCTTCCAAATATTGAATTCTGAAACACAGTTATTAATATTTTCTTTCAAAAAAAGTTGGTTGCTTAGATTCAGCTATAGTAACATCTATTTTAGTTTGCTAGTAAGTAAGCAGAGCAGGTGAGGGAACTAAGTGTTCCCAGACCCCTGTAGCTGTCAAAGGCTGGGTGTGCAGCAGGGAGTCAGGCTGATCTGAAAATGGGAGTGAAGGAGGGAAGATTGTGCAGTTCATTCCTGGACAACCACTGCCATCAGGTGTGCAGCTGCTCTTTTCCTTCACACCAGGTGAGGTAACACATGCGAGCAAGTTCAGGAGAAACAACATCGATAAAGGGAAAAGAAAGATTATTGCATTAGAGGAACCTCTCTAAGCAAACCCTTCAGCTGTATTCCTTGAGGGATTTTTAAAAGCTGCTCTCCATATTTTTTCAGGTATTGAAGAAGGAAAAGAAAAGGCAAAATCGGAGTGAACAAGAGGCAACCCAGAGGATTGTTTATGGCTGCATGGAAGATTTCTCATCCCCAACAGAGCTTGGCCTGGAGAGGAATCTTTTGGAAAGGAGGAAGTTTCATGGGCCCACTTCTCAGTGCAAGGATATTTTTGGATTTTCTATGGGGGGAAAATGATTTTAGCTAAGAATAATATTAATGTTTCAACCTTCAATTTCTCCATGCTTGCATGTGACATACACATATAAGATGTATATTTATCTCCAAGGCATTCTCAACATGCATTTCTTGAATCAAATAAGTCATTTAACCATTAAGTCATTAGATCTTTTTACTTCTGCCAAGAAAAACAATGAGTCCATTCTCTGTCCTGTTTGAGAAAAGCTTAAACAGATAGGTCTAATACAGGGAAACAAAGCAATCCCATATATTTCAAATTACAGCATAGAAGTTAATTGCATGAATGTATCTAAAGAAGAGTTCAGTCTGACTGAAATATCAATGTAATACTATGTAACAACTGCCTTAAATTTGTTATGTTTATAATCTTACCAGTCCAGTGAAATCTTACTTGCAGTGTTAAGATCTTAAGACCTAAATAAAGATTAAATTATCCTTGCATTTCTGTTCTGTCATGCTGATTCTTGACATTTTAGATGGATTGATGGCATTTGAATGATACATTTTCAGGTTTTCCAGTGTCAGCTGCAGATTATATCGCTTCTACATGAAGATGTTTCTTCTTATTTTCATAGTAAAATAACAAATCCTGCATTTTCAAGTTGTAAGTTCTCAATAGGGGGGCTGGGCTGTTTGTATTGTACAAGAGAGAGCATTTAAGTCTTACTTCAGGAAGGCACATAAGCAAATGTTTGAAGTTAAGCGTATGCCTGTTTGTATAAGGAATTCAATTGCAAAATACTAGTGATTGTTTAACATGATTCTGTTTAATTATTAGACAATCAAGATGTAACTTGAGTAGGCAGAAAAAAATTATCTTGAACTAAAATAAAGTGAACAGAATAATTTTTGGCAAGAAAATATTTATTAAAAAGTAGCTTTACCATCCAAATATTGGTATTCATATGACATATTTGTTCATTAGTGTGTTTAATAATTTATTTTAACACATGCAGAGCACTTTGAATATGTATAGTGTTAATGTGTTGGTTTTAGTAACAGGATTTCTGCAGAGTTTTAATACGGTTTAACAGTGTTTCTGCTCTGGAATAACTCTGGGGAAAACTGATCTCCTGCAAATCATTACTTGCCTCCACAATACCTTTTAAACATATTTATGTACACATTATCATACAAAACAGAACAAGTTCAACAATGTGCTTTTTGGTTTGTTTCCTTCAAAAATAAGACTCAGTAATGATACTGTCTTTGCCTCCCCATCCTCTGGATTATTTTTAACTTGCTGATCAAGAGTTCCAAAGATTTCAAAGCTAAGCAAATTACTAGAAATTTTATGGAAATAAGTGGCCAGATAAAGAAGGAGCTCCTCTAATGATCCTACAGAGGGAGAGGACAGGACAATAAAACCAGTAGAATTTGGAAGCAAATGGCCATAGCCATGTGGCCTTGCATTACGGATATTATGTTCTGCTGTTCCTGAATTCCTCATTAGATGTGCACAATGTTACTTGCAACAGGCTTTTAAAACTCAGGGAGGAAAGAAGGCATGTATTCAGTCATATTCAATGAGCTAGGAACTGTTTAAAGTCACTGCTTCTGAAAGCTGTGGCAGCACATGAAAGTAGCGGTGGACAATGAATGTTTTGGGGGATCTGGCTGTACTTTCCAACAGCAGCAACTGTGGCTTAGGGCAGGAAGCCCAAAGCACAAATCCTGTTGACTTTTTGTCATATGAAGAGTTTGCATAACCTATACTCTGCTGTTAAGTCAAGGACATTTTTTTTTTTTTTAAATTTTATTTCACAGGTATTGTTTCCTTCACAGAATTCCAGAATTCATTCTGGTGGGAAGAATGTGTTAAATAAAAATAAAAAGTGCCAAAATGTCACACAGCTGTACCCATTCTGCTAGAGAACACTCTGATCATGTCTACTGTATATATGGCACTACTGAGTACTGAATGTCTGAGATCTCAAAAACTGACATTGATGGAAGGATTCCTCCTTTTCTGCAAGTTTTGTACCTGCTCAAGATAGGTTTTTCTTCTAATACCATGTCATTATATGCAATATAGGAAATGTAATAAGAGTATAAAGAGAACAGCACTGTCAGAGATCAAGATTGCATATTTGAATCCATAGGTAGGTGTCCAAGTGAAAGAAGGCTCCCTTTCAGAGGTATAGCATGGGCATGCTTAAAGTTGTCATCCCTCATATCTGTGAATTTGTGAATATTCAGCACCTGAAAAAAATAGACACCAAGCTTAGATTTCAGTTAAGCCCCTGAGGTTGGCAATGTTAGCCAAAGGCAATATATGTGACACAAAACGTGGTGGGTTCCATTTGGTTTAAGAAAATTTATAGTATTCCAAGAAGGTTTGAACTCCATTTGTCTTCTCACATCTCAAAAAGTTCTCCACCTCCTGTGAGCTTTGAATCATCATACTTAAAGTCAAAAACATTTTAGAGCATTAAATCCAGCCTCTGATGTATGAACCATGATATAAATAACTTGGGGGCCTGTGTACCCAGAGAGCACTCTTCTAGACTGTGTTCATTCCCTTTAGGATTACACAATCCATCATTCTTAAGAAAGATGATGGATGAATGATGACTAAAATAAAAGTCACTTGTAAACTTGCCAAATTTCAACCATCTTGGCTGAAATTGTCCCTGAAAGGTATTTCTCTTGGGGAAACTATTTTTTTTTGGTGGAAAGCTTTTTGTCAGAACAAGTAATTTATTTCCAAGTGAAAGTCTATGAAAAAAAAAAGTCTAGAAAACTTTTCTCTAGTTTTGCTGTGGAATTCACTCTGAGGACAACATTTATGTTTGCAGCATTTCTGAATTTATGGGGAGTCTTTGTCCAAATTTTAGGAAAAATTATAAGCCTGCATTTCCCTGTAGTGCACAGGTAATTCTCCAGAGTGTTTTTCAACTTTGGGAATTGTTGTATTTGTGGGTGCTCTCAGGTCAGGGAGGAATGATGAGTCTGACTCCATGTTCTTAGAAGGTTAATTTATTATTTGATACTACTATATTACATGAAAGAATACTATACTAAAACTAAAGAATACAGAAAAGATACTTACTGAGATGCTAAAAGATACTAATGAAAAACGCGTGACTCTTTCCAGAGTCCCGACACAGATTGGCACCAATTGGCCAATGAGTCAAAACAACTCACACCAGAATCCAATCAGGCAATCACCTTCAGGCAAACAATCTTCCATGATACATTCCACTTGTGTACAAACACAGGAGAAACAAATGAGATAAGAATTGTTTTCCTTTTTTCTCTGGGGCCTCTTGCTGTCTTTTCAGCTTCCCAGGATAAAACTCCTGGGGAAAGAATCATGCCCAGAGAATGTGGATACCACAGGGAATAATTAAAGTTGTTGCTGAAGAGGATTTTCCCTGCTATCCCTGGTCTGTTGATCCTCTCCATGCCTTGACTACCCAAGACACAGACCAGAATGGGGAAGCCACTTTGCTTCCCATGCATTGTCAATACTTCCCCAGAGCTGATGCAAATAAAACTGCATAGAAGTGTGAGGGAAGCCAAGCTTTGATGATAACCTGAGCAATGAGAATAGGTTCTAGATGGATGAACTAAGGGAAAAAAACTAGCTTTTCCTTTGAGGACTGCAATAAAATGAAATTAGTAGTGTTTGTTATGTTGTAGTTGTAATATTAAACCACATAGAAAACTAAAACTCTGCAAAGGAATCATTAGTTTTGTTGTCGGATAAGAGCACAGTGTGCAGTAAATAAGGAAGGCTGCCACACCTTGAACCATAAGGAGAAAACAAAATACAGTTTCATCATTCAGTGAGCACCATCCATCAAGTGTTACGAATGAGGCACAGGAAAAAATATTGTGTGATCATCTAATTAAAGGCAAAATCATTATTCATACTCACAAGGGGCCAAATTAAGGTTGAACAGACAGCCTAAGTGCTGACATTACCTCACTCTTCAATACCCAACTTTTCAAACTTACTAATCTCTTTTTTTAGTAATAGAACACAAAATAGGGGGTTAGAAAGAAAGGCTAGTTAGAAACTCTAGCCACCATGTTGTTGTGAATTTCATTGTGACTATGTCCCCTATTTGGCTTTAGAAAAGTTCATCCTTACTTTCTGCCTGCATGTAGCTGCCCCAAAACACGTATTCATAGTTCCCATATCACTCTGTTACAAAGGCTTTGCCATAATTTGCAAACTTGTGCCATGGTTTCAACATTAACTAATTTCAGTCTGTGATTTGGCTTGTGTGTAATTTGATGTCTTTGTATAGCAACCATTGCCTTATTTTAAAGGAAAATGACAAATATTTTCCTTAATTTTCCCTAGTCTGCTTTTCTGCCCGTGGGAGTAATATTAGCAAAATCACCACCAGTGCATGTCAAAGCCACTTGGACACTGAGTAGTCTGACAAATGGCTCACCATTCTGCAGGCTCCAGGGGGCAGTTTGTAGTGGCAGTGTATAACTCAGGCACTTCTCAGTTCATTTTTTCTATTGAATTTGCTTTTCAAAGACTAATTCAAATCCTAACAATAATTTATTCTTTGCCTTTTATTTTCTATAAGGATTGGTCAGTCTGCTCTGATTCACACTTCAGTAGCCTTTGAAGACTCAGATACCATTAGACTGAACACTGAAAAGATTCATCATCTAAAACTTGAGTTAATGTATAGTTCTGAAGAGACCAGCAGCCTGAGATTAGCATCACCAAGGCAGGTTTGGTGTTCCTGCCCTGGGAGTAAAGGAGCGAGCAATAGAAGAGGTGTAGGTGAGGTCGACTCTGAATGCAGACTCAGAGAAGTGCTACTAATCCTATCTTGTAATGCCCTCTGTTGTCATGGGAGTAGGGTCAAATGCTGGTGACTTCTGTCTGCAGCAGCATAAGAAAGCTCCTGATCAAAGCCTGGTGCCTCCTACTAGAGGAGGTAATCTCCACTAGGGTACCCAAGTGCTCTGCTCCTATGGTTCAGAGCTTCACCTGCTGCTGTGGCCAGCTGGTTAAACTGAGGTCACAGGTGTTGCTGGGAAGGAGAGAAACCTGGGAGTTTGACTACTGCCAAAGTCACAGGGAAGAAAAGAACAACTGGAGGTTTGGCTGGTCAGCTCTCTACAGTAGCAATGATATCTCTCTCCTCTTTAAAGCAAGAACAAAGGGAGAATGAAACTAAACTGGAAAGTAAAAGGACGTAGCTGTTGAGGTCTGTTTAGAAAAGTTCTTGGGCGCATCCTGAGCTCACAGCACATGTAGCAGTGCTTTTGATTGCAGGGGCTTTGCTGAATGAGGGGGCAAGAGGACTGGCAGGTGGGGCATTCTGTGTAGTGCTTCCAATGATGTAATGACAGGGGTTTGGACTTAGAGTGAAAATAGGCATTTTGAGCATAGCTACTTCCTCTTGCTTGTATTATTTAAGTAACTAGGAAGAACAGAGCTGCCCAATTTACAGACCACAAACGTGAAATATATTTAGTGTATATTCTCTAAAATGAGCAATTTTATTTTTATCAAAAATGTACTCTGTTTTGTTCAAGTAACAGATGGAAATCAATGGGTTTTAGTGTAACCCAGAAGAGCAAGCTGTAGTCTTATTCCCTTAAGTGCCCCTTTGTTGTTCAGACCACAGCTGTAAAGGGATTTGAACCTCATCACAATAAATGCCAGCACAGAAATTTGAAAGGTAGGCCACAGACTTTGTGGCCCACTGGAGAAAGTATCTGCTGTTCCTTAGAGTTGTGTAAAATGAGACAGAAATGAAATAGCATCTTTTTCATGTTATTAATGTCGTAACTAGCCATGGTGTTCAAATTCAGCATTTTATATATAGCTTGTGTATTAAAAAATAAACATCTACCATTAAGCTGGAGAAGTATCTCTGCAGTGCGCATTCTAAATGTGGAGATTGCTATAGTGCTGTCAGTTCTAGGACTGAATTTCTCTTTGCTTTCTATTATGCAGGCCCCTCTGTATGTGTATTGTGTAGGTCAAAGTTAAACACACACATGGACACATATATATACACATATGTATACACACAGGATCTTCTGCAGAAACAAATGAGGACAGTCAGATGTTAAATGGCAGTTACTTACTTAGCATAGGAAGAAATCAGGCACTGTGGAAGGCATCATTCTTGACAGGGGTAGTAATGCCACCATAACTCCAAACTGACAGCCCCTTGTCCTCCTACTTTTCTCCTGGGAATGAGGCTGGTCAGCTGCTGGCCATCCTGCCCAAAGCAACAGGGACAGTCTGTGGCTGCAGGTCTGCAGTTCCTGCATTTCTGCAGGCAGAGCAGTGCCTGGCTAGCTGTCTATATATAATTGTCTTAGCTTACTTACTATGTAAAATAAAATAAGTTGTTCTTATATAATAATGATTCTCAGTTTGGCTCTGAAGTTTACACCTGACAGATGTAATGGGATAAAAGAGAGGGAGGTTACCTCTCTTCTGTAACTGGTATTAAGCTGAAAAACCATTCTCCAGAGAATGGAGTGGCTTAACGGGAGTGCTATTAGTCACAGAGTAGGAAGAGGCAGTTAGTCACACAATACTTAGTGAGGCAGCAAAATTATGATAATGGAGGACCTCAGCTACCTGTGCATATTCTGGCCAAGAGTTACCCTGGAACAAGTTATGAAGAGAGAATTTCTTGAATCTTCATATATCACATATCTTGAATCTTCAATATTTTGGAATGGGCAGATGTGGAGTACACCAAGGTAGGGAGGGCTTTCAAACATGGGTGAAGCTCAGGATATGGCTCATTGGAGGTGTAATCCTATCTGAACCACTAAGCAATGCTGAGCACAACATAACTACATTCACCCTGCCTGGAGCGTGATGAGGTCCTGGTTCCTTTGGTACCACGTAAGGTACCAAGCTTTGTACAGTAACCCTAAACACTGCAGAAGAGTGGTGGAGGAATGTGAGTGAGGGAAAGACAGAAGAAGCTGTTACCATCCAAAGGTTACCTGCCTCCAGCAGACAGTTGTACAAAGGAGCCCCCTTGGCACAAACAATGGGAGCTTTTGCCATCCAGTGGGAATGTTTTGCAGTGAATGCTTATTAGGCAGCTCTGGGGAGTTGTGTAAGAAAGCAGCCAAGAGAGGATAAAACAACCTGGTTAGAAAAATTACCTCTCTCAGGTGTAGCCCACAGCTAGGTGCATACAGTCCAGAGAGAGCACTCAGTCAAAATGGGTTTTGGTCTCTTTCTGCCAAGGCCTTAGAGTTATGCAGGATTTTGAGCCCATTTCTTGGAGAAGGGGTTTACTGAGGCCAACCTGTATGCAGAAATGGTGCAGTAGGAATGCCAAGGATGGCACAGTGGGTAAAATCCCAGGTCTGAGGAGAAAGTATGCAGGCACGTGACAGTATATTGTGGTACTTTTAATGTCAGAACCACTGGTGGGATACCTGTAGTTTGAGACACACATAAATACAATGGTATCATTATATTCCAACTCTTTCTAGCATCACAGAGTTTTTGAAAGGAGCCACAATACTGACTAGGCAGTAAGCTTAGAAAGAGGTCCACTGGATGGACCCATCATACAATTAAACCAAGAGCATTTGTTAAGTCAAGTACCTAGCTGTCACTCCTGTCAGGGTTACAGGCATACAGTCACTGCACAGTGTTGCAGCATCCTGTTTGTAGTGGCCCACAGCTCAGCCCTGTGTGATGTGTAGTGTTTTTCTTACAGTGGGAAGTCCAAACAGCCAAAGCTACCCCAGGGGTTAGCCAGACCCTGCCTGCAAACAAGTATTCTGCACTGCTTGTGAACTCAGCTCCCACACAGGGTGGCATATATACTGGCATGTGCCATAGGGATGGTTGATGTGTGTGTATGGAGATTTCAGGCTAACTCAAAGCAGAAAATAAATAAATAAAAAACCCAAAAGAAAAGAAATGTAAGGCTTTGCTTAATAGAGCATTAATTATGCAGGTACTGAAAGATTTCTAGTCCCTTTCAGCCTTCAGAATTTAGATTCTGCTGGATATACTTAATTTTTTAAAGCCCTCTACATTTTGCAGTTTACACATTTGCATAGCGTAGGACTACTGTCAGGAACATATATCTACAGATCTGGGGCAGGAGCTGTTCTCATCATTTCAGTGGGATGGAAAAGAGAAAACAGTTCAAAGGAGGAGGATGGGGGAAGGGAAGTATTTCCATATATTTTTTAAGGAATCATAAAGACACACAGGCAAGTGTGTCAATCATGAGACACAGTTCTCTCTTTAATGTTGTCAGGAACACAAAAGTTCACAGAGCACATGTGAGAGGGTGCTGGCTGCCTTGACTACATGATCTGCATGATACATGTCAGAAGATGGGAATGTTGCTATGGCAATTCTTCTCTCTCCTGAATACTAAGTTGTCGAAGAAGCCAGTTCACAGTCAGGCAGGCTCACTTATGAACTTGCCTGCTTGAAGATGCTAAATACTATTTATAGCTTCTCTTGCAAGGAGACAACATAGTTTTCTGCCCTGGCCTCTTAAGGCCCTGTGCCCCAGCCCTCCAATATTCCTGATGTTTATGTGATTTGGAAGCTGCTGCGGGCAGAGATTTAACTGAATTTTGTGCTGGAGAGTGTTGGGGTTTTCCCTCGTCTTATACAGTGTCCAATTTTCATCTTGCTAAGAAGGCAACAGATGGATGGGTCTTTCTGCATTTCTGAAAATCATCTTGCTGTTTTTATAAAGTTCTGGATTAATTCATTTATCTTTACTTTCAGTCTGCAGAGGAGTAGCCTGTTCTCACTAATGCTTCCCCCTGGCAGGACAGCAAGAGAGGGACTGACAGCCTGTTGTCACTGCCAGTTTTTTCACTGGGTGACCCTTAAAGCCTATCCTGTCCTTGCTTCTGCTATTGAGCCATTCCCACTGTGCTGTGTGGGTACTGCAATGGGAAAGGGATGCCTTTACTGACAGATCTCCTATTGCACCTATGATTTCCCTTAGAAATAATGCTCTGTTCTGCTTCTTTCCCTAAAAACCTGTATAGCACTGCTTTGTGGAAGCAAAGCAGCTTTGTTGTAGAAGTGGCAAACTTCAGTAGATGCAGGGATTCCTGTATTACAGTGTCTCCCAATGTCCATGTTGTATCATATTTTCTGGTAGCAGTCTCTGTTTTCAGAGAGACTTTTAACCTAATTTTCATTTTGTAGATTGTAATATTCCTCACTAGGAATTTCTACATGTCTGATTCAGGCTAAATTTTCTAAGATGGCTCAGGCACTCCAAAACCGAAGATAAGCAATAACAGACTGTATTGTCCATATTAAAAAAAAAATAAAAAAATCCTTCAGATTAGTTGATCATACTAGTTTTATCTTGGACTTTTTTCTTCTCTCTCTCTCTTTTTTTTTTTTTTTTTTTTTTT